>JAPZPC010000043.1:0-236491 GCA_037952705.1 Haplographium delicatum
CTATTTATATGTCTGATACAAAGGAGACAAAGAATATAAAGACAATGTAAAAGAGAGTAAGAGGTAAGCCTCTAAAACACAGGAATAAGATTTCCCTTCGACTAGCCCCTGACTGTAACGATTGGGGTATATCCGACCGGGTTAGGGAAGATAGGGTACTTAACGAGTGACTATTCTACTTATATAGACCTTTGTGCCTTCTTGGATCCCTTGGATCGCTATGGATTCCATGGAGTCCTAGGGAGTCCCCTCGGGATCCTCTGGACTCTATCACGTGACACTTGCTTATTGGGTCAACTATATACCCAAAATACTTAGTCCAATAGCTTTTCCTTATAATCCCGACGTGGTTAGTCCCAAGTCCCCTCTAGCTCCCGGGACACTTGCTCCTGGGAGACTCTAGTGCCCTGGGTCACCCCATGCTTCCAAGCGCATGGCCCCCAGGACCCCCAAGCCTCGTGGGATCGTAACATAATGCTTTAGAGTCGTATCAGGGGTCGAAGCGGAAATAAAACAAAAGCAGGTTACTCTCTATACTTATACCTTTCATATTACTCTCTTATTCTTATTCTGTATGTTTTTATTATCCTTTGTACTAGACCTATAGAATAGTCACAGTTTAGACTCGGAAACGCACTCCCATATGCCCCTTCTCGTGCACGTGACATTTTGTGTCGTTACAAGTAGCTGTTTGTAGTAGTAAAAAGAGAAGAAGGTCTAAAAAGTCCTTGATTCGAGGTATCGGGAGCCGATTCTCGAGTTAGTTCGAGGTTAGGTTCTGAGGTAATTCCTTGCAGGGTTAGAAAAACACAATTCCTATAGTTATAGGCTAGCGGAATCTCGACCTCTAAGGTTCTGAATATAGTGATTCCTACTGTGATAGAACAGAATCCTAATTAGAATCTTTGAAAGAAGGGGTTTAAATCACTGAAAATGGTATTCTAGCGCTGTTCTGGGTAAAGGCACCAAAGATTTATATATAGGTAGAAAAGATTGCTGTTCTTGTTACTTTTTGTGGAAGGGAAGCTTCCGAGTTCTAAATACACTTCTCGTCGGCTACCGACACGCTAGCTGACTAATTCCCTTATATTCCCACCCTTCAATTACTGACTGCATCCTTATTCTCCCCCGAATTCAATGTCATTGACGTGTTCATGACGTCCCTTGTGTCACTATCCCCACGATTAGCCATACCTAGTCGTTAAACCAGCAGAGATTTTCCCTTTAGGAGCGGAATGCTATCTTGGCATTGTAGCATGTGGCACAAGTGAGCGTCATAATCTGATGACGGCGAAGGGTCGGCCCGCGTGGGTCTGATGCACATGCTCTATCACATTCCCCTTTGCGTATAGCGCAGTTTCTTATCTATGCAAAAGGCTTAAAAGGTGAACTCAAGGAATGCATCAAGATATCGCCTCACAAAGCTCCAAACCCCATATTGGTAGGCTATCGAATCGACAGCAGCAGTTTAATCCCTCAGATTTTACCCATTGAAACCTCTGTGTATTGCCTACCAGTCAACAACCTCACAATAACGTTTCAATTGATCCTCTGACAAAAATTTCCTCAACACAGCTACCTCGCTCTCCCACCATTTTGTATAGAGTTGATTGAAAAATGGAGTCTATTTGGTGCGACGTTAAAACATACTTCGGAGACGGGTTTCTTGTTCACTCGAGCCCGATACGCTTCAACATACATTGCTGCAATATGCAACCAACACCAAAGAACGAAAACATATTTTACGGTGTGGAGATCAATGAAGATGTGATGCCCTTGTTCTCCGCAATGGGCGATACCTGTATCCCGCCTTGCTCATGCGAAAGTATTAAGGGATTGTGTCAGCACATCGAAAAGGATATTGAGATAGCGCCAAATACCCATCCTGGCGACTATTCAATACATACAGGAAAGGGAGATATGTCGTCCAACACAGTGAGTCTGTATGCCATGCGCGATTCACTCCAATGGTGGGCAAACTGGCACGGGTCTCTGGATGGCCACCAGTGGAAACACCTATATATCGCATTCTCAACAATACCTGATGACCTTCAAATTCCTCCGCAGCATCTGATTGACGGTAGATTTCGTTTCCTGGGAAACTCGCTTTCAGACATGCTCGCCGGTCTGCGTTCGGAGAATGTTCATCCAGATGACATCACATTCCTGGAGAATTGTTTAAAGCGTCAATATATCTTGCAGTATCTGGAGAAAACAGACCCCAAAATACGCACCAGACTTCTTTCAAACACCACTTTGATGACCCAATTCAGAACTATAACAGCAAATTGTCACGGCGCTGCCGTCGCTCTTCTCGCCGCTAGGGGGGTCAAATCTCTAGGAGTGGCTGATACGGCAGTGGAAATGGCAGCTATATGCGATGCCTTGTCAATGGACATCTCAAAAGAAGGCCTAGGTATCTTGAAAGGTGAGAAAACCGAGACAGTATCTGGGAATAGAGAGCAGCTCAAGCGTGAATTGCGGTGGATATATGTTAGATGCATTGAGTGCCTCGACGGCGACCAGAGTGCTCCCTTTCTGAGGCGGTTTGCAACCTCCGGCCTACACTTTGTTCCCATAATGGACAGATACCGTGAACGTCTAGAAAACACTCGTTACCCAATCTCAGCTGCTTTGGAACACAGGCTCAAAGATTATATAATGACGGAGGCCACTTGACAAGGAGTAATCTCTGGATGGTCAAGGAATTGGATCGAGTACAAGTGTTGGACCAATGCCATACATTTCTGTTTTGAATTTGCTCTGTTCCTATACTGTCGCGAGTTGGAACCCTCTAAGGGTTCTATAGCTTTTTGTTAGGAGGATTCCAATGATTTGATCAGCCTATGTGTAACGATTGGGGTTATATCCGACCGGGTTAGGGAGGATACAGTACGTTGGGTTTGGTAAGTAGTAGTGAGTAAGGTGTCACGATGGTTTTCGTTACTAAGTAAACTTATAGAATAAGAATACTATTTGAGTTGAGCACGAAGCTCCTACTCAATGAGTAACTACTCTACTTATATAGACTTTGTACCTTCTTGGATCTCTATAGAGTCTATAGATCGGTGCGCGTAACTTCGTTGATCTCTCACTTCACAATTATTTCGAGCTTTTTATCCTCTCAGCCCAGCTTTCAAGCCATAAATCTAATACACCAAGACTGCCAGATTTCTGCAACTTGGCCGTAAGGATCTGATGAATGGAAAGTCGGAGTTCAAGTCGAGCCGAATTACAGTAGCGCCGCGAAAATTAGTACGAGACAAGGCAAGAAATCAAAGAGAGCTATATACTCGAGCACTCGAACAAGCTAGCACAGGATATTGTACACGTTGTTAGTTCTGTCCAAGTTTTGACCAGCTCCTCTCCTGTCGTGCCATCAAGGCTAGAAGCAATGCCGGCAACCATAAAGCGGATACAGGATTTCGAAAAGGACGGTTCTGGAAGAGAATTTGACAAGTGAGGCAGACTAATGATCTTGATCTAAGAGTAAAACTAATTGCTACTATAGCTTATTTAATAATAAGAAATACTTCGATATAGACGTATACCTCGGCGAGTCGAGGATCCTGTTTCTAGCACATCGGTTGGTCTCAGTCATCCGCAGCCTATACTTTAACAATGCGCTACAGAGCAGGTTTAAAGAAGGTATAACGCGTGAGTTCTAATTCGAGAAGGACAGCCCGCATACTCCCTGGCAAGTAAATAGTATATATACACAGACGACTATACTAATAAATCGTCCGAGTCGCTTAACGCTGGAGGTCTGCTCCTCTTCTACTCGAGATATTAAGACTAAGATAAGGCAAGTGACAATCTCGAACTACTTAGGCACCCTCGAGTTTATACGCTCGCGGACATGTTTCGGATAGAGGGTCTAAAGAGCCTTTTATGTCGCAAGTTCGTGCAGCAACTATAGCAGCACTGGATAAGTAATATGTTGATTAATTATATTCGCAAGGTATATTCGACTTCTATAGATATTAAACCATCTACTCTTGGGAAGGCTATAGTGAAGACCGTGTCCCTACACAAGACGGATCTTGTTCAGAAATGGCTATTTCAAGAGCTTATTCAAGAAGGGGGGGACTTTGCAGTTAATCTGATTTTGGAAATGGTGACTAGCAGGTAATGCAGAGTCTTTACGCAAGGCATTTTCAGAAGCAGTGGGTTGTACCGGCTTGTGCCTATTTTGAATTTCCTCCTTTCTCCACTTCTCACTCTACCAATATACGAACAGGCCTGATCAGCTGCTGCTACCCCTGAGGAGTGTGACGTCAGTCAATTCCTGACAATACCAACGACTGACAGAATGGCCTGTACGCTCCCCTATACGTATTGTTGCGATATCACGAGATCGCTGAATGGAAATGTCACGAGACCCCACGTGACTGCCCCTTCCCTAACGCTTCAGAGTCGTATCGGAGGTCAAAGCGGAAATGAAACGAAAGCGGGTCACTCTCTGTACTTATACTTTTCACGTCACTCTCTGATTCTTATTCTGTATGTTTTTATTATCCTTCGTACTAGACCTATAGAATAGTCACAGTTCAGACTCGGAAACGCACTCCCCCCTTTTCGTGCACGTGACATTTTGTGTCGTTACAAGGAGCTGATGTGATAACAACTAGGCTGTGTCTTAAACCAGGCTCTTTATTGGCTTTCGCCCCCTAACAATAGTTTGCTAAATGTATAAGAGAAAGAAGAAAAGGGGTATAGTAGAAAGCAAAACTAGTTTTTACAGTAATTCTAAATCAGTCTTAATCCAATCATTCAATGATTAACGTCCCTCCTTATGTATCAAGAAACCCACCGAACATCATCTCTCTTAGATATAGAATATATCTCCGCTATTTGATAATTTTACGTCTAAAATATCAAGGTGGATATTGAGACCCTAACAATAATGCTCTCTGAAAACCAGAGTACTTATCCTTCCCCTACTATCATAGTGAATATGTACGTCTCTAGAAATGACAACACTTGAGATATTGTATATATT
This sequence comes from Haplographium delicatum, assembly GCA_037952705.1. NCBI lineage: Eukaryota > Fungi > Ascomycota > Leotiomycetes > Helotiales > Hyaloscyphaceae > Haplographium > Haplographium delicatum. The sequence continues at coordinate 5,003 of JAPZPC010000043.1, forward strand.
ATTAGAGACTTGGACAGAAGCAAAGCTCTACTCCAAATCAAATCAGGGTTATCTTCTCTAGTAAATATATAATTTAAAGAGAGGGCGGGTCTGATTTACCTCTGCTGTCTGACTAGCTGCATCTCCTGTAAGCATTTCAAAGTCACCGGCAATCGAAGATGCCTAGGATATTAAGAGTATAAGTACTAAAAAACCCGTACTCTCGGCTTCAGTCTTGCTTAATATCTCTAATAGGCTCAGTGCCCCGCTCTTGCTTTCTGCTGTTTCTTTGATCCTAGATACAAGTTCCATTCTATAATTTAATACATCTTAGAGTATTTCACGACTGCCGCCTAGAATAATAGTCGAGCCGCTTCTAATGGTCGCATTCCATAGATTTACCTTTCGTTTACTGAAAATAATAACCTCTTAATGGATATTAGAAGAAGAAAGATCATCCATTGTATGAGATTTTGATCCAGAGATACCTAGTAAACACACAGATGAATTAGGGTACAGTTCTGGAGTCGCGGTGAAAAGGTTCAAAGAAAGAAACAAGACGCCTGCCGTAACTTACATAACTATAACTACTACTACTACCTTCTAACTATCTAGTCTATATATTATAGTTTTTAACTACTACTATTACTACTACCTTCAGACCGCCTAGTCTGTACGTTGTCGTTTTCCTTATTCTGCCACTTAACCCTCACCCGTAAACCGACCCATTGAATAGCTATTAAGGCTCCCTTCTTATTACTACTACCGCTTTATTAGGTATGCGAACTGCTATCCAAATCACTCTTCTCTTTATCGCAACCCTTGAGCACAACCCAGAAAACTAGCGCCCAGAGGATCATGGTTGCTGCCAAACCCGTGTATAGGTATAGGACCTTGGGGTCGGCCGCAAATTGTGAAAGAGCCATTCCAAAGGCAGATCCGATGCCGGCGGTGACCTGTCGTAACGCCTGCACCAAGCTGCGCATGTCTTTTGGAGCTTCTGAGTAGCTGTATTCTGACAGGGTAGTATAGCCCAGGATCTCAGCGAAAGCCAGCAGAAAGTATATGGGGACTTGAACCCAGACGCTTATGTTGTTTGGAATGCTCCCGTCAATCGACGCCGGACAATCATGCGGCCTTTCATAACACGGCTCTGTCGAGTATATCAACTTTTGAATTCCTGCCGCATATGCCATCGCCATACTCATGACCACAAATGAAAACGCCATTCGAGCGATGGGCTTAAAAGCAACCCCATGCCTTTGCAGTGTTGGATAGAGCAGCTTCTGGATCACTGGCCCCAGAATCACACAGCCAATGCCATTAAGGGCTTGAACCATGTCATTCGGGATCCCCCCCAGCCGCATCTGACCAGCTTGTGAGACGAGATTATTCGATATCTGGCTCATGCACAGATAAAACGGTACAAAGCATGCCCTAAATTTATAAGTTTCAGTTGCCAACAGGGACGGGACTGATTCTGGAGATTAATAGCTCACATGACTTGACAGGCCTTTAGCCCCCTCTTCATCTCCGAGACGAATCGATCGTCCCATGGCACGTGCCTTCCGTGCCTTTCTACTTGGAACGCCGGTTTTGATACATCGAGTCGGAAGCGGTATTGGGCCGAGTACACGATGACTTTTCCTGCTTGCGGCAAGACATTACCCTGTGGTGCCAGTTTGACTTGACAGGATCAATTAGTACATCTGAAAGACTATTGACACAGACTACTTGTATGCTCGCCATCACTCACCAAACAACTTTCTCCAGAACATCAGCAGGGGAATGGAGACCCAAAAGGAACATAATGGCAGGAGGTATGCCGCCCAAAAGCCTACGTCTTTCTCGAGATACGTTGCAGCAACTAAAGAGAGGCCTCCGATATTAGTAAACCTTCATCTACTTATTAGTCTGGTGCTTCCCTGGAGTGTCCGGGGTTGAGGGGTATTTGTTACCAGTAAAAAATATTGTATATGTACTGTAGAGTCAACGTCCGATCTACGATGACTTTTTCGCCTGTTTTACGGACTACTAACTGTGGAGTCATGGTCGTGTATTGATCGCCTATGAAGGGCGACACGGTAGCCTTGACACCGCCCGTGCCTAATCCCAAGAGGACCATTGACAGAGCCAATCCGGCAATCTTGACTGAGTCCTGCGTTACTTGGGGAAGCGAAGTGACGAAGAGTACTAAACACCCGCAAAGATTCAAGCTGTTCTCCCATAAGTCACCCTATTCTTGGTATCGAGATGTTGATTCCGACGATGAGAGGAAGAAACTCACATAATGCTGCTAAGTAAGATTTTGTACCGTCCTAGCCACGTATCCGAAACAATGGCGAATGGTATAGGGGCCAAGAATGAGAAGAAGTAGAAACCATTGCTAATATTCGACGCGCTCGATTGACCTAGACCGAGGGCACCTCGGACAGCGATATTATCACGACTGTTTTGTATATAGTTTTCTATATAAGACATATCAGTTCCTAGGATAATCTTATGATAGCTAGATAGATTCGGAACAGATAAACTTACGCCAAGGACTCGTGACAGCGTAGAAGGTAAATCGTTCTGCTGCTCCTGCCATAAGAGCTACCCAAACGACAAATGGCAAAGAGTCTGAAACATGCGGTAGAGTCTCGATCTCTATTGCCGTGGCATCACGACGGTCGTTTTCTACTGGTGGATGTTCCATGCTGTTGTTTGACTAGAGGAAAAAAAATAGGAACACTTAAGGTACGGACTTTGTATGTATTATGCTATGGAGCGAAACTCTTTTAATAGTATTCAAGAAAGCGCTCTTGCCGCATTCAGGGCCAGGATACATGATAATCAGCAGCATAAGCCAGGGTCCAGCATCAAAATCCTGGAAGAGAAACTGGAAGCTCGTACAAGGCAGTTGGAAGATGCTAAAACAAATGGTCATGCAGTTTATATGGGAAAAAGTAGTTTGCAATATACATATCAATATCTATGCCAATTAGGCCGACCAACTATCCTCCAAAGGCCCGGGCAACCGGACATAATCCCTACGCTACATATTCGAAGCGCCTAACCCCACGTCGACTGCCTTGAATGGGTTTGTATCGAGATGATGGTGCAGCACATCCTGGACTACTTCATAGAGATGTGATCTACCCGCCAGTACGCTTTGTTCCCTTTCGTTTGAGAGGTCCTCCGGATATTTCTCGGCCACATTGTCCGATATAATGTGCAAATAACCAAACTTGATTCTGCTCCTAATTGCGGCTTGTGCCATCATTCCAATTTCAGGATCCACAAAATCCACCAAGGGGGGTAGCCCGGTGAGCCAATCCTTGGTTTCGTGGAGGACACTACCAAGCGTGACATGAGTTCCAACAATTGTGCAATCCGAAGCTAGGAGGGCTACTGAAGCCTCAAGAGCATTTTGCCACTCCACGAGTTGGCCGTGTACGTACGATCGTCCCCCAGTTGCCAAATGAGTATTCGGTTTGATCCCTGTCTTGACGCTACCCAGCTTGCCAAAGTATAGAACCTCGCGGACAGATCGGGAAGAGGCAAGGTAGTGCACGACTTCGCCGGCAATGTCACCCCAAAAAGATGCTCGACATCCTACAAAAGCCACCACCCGATCGTTAAACCGCCTCACTACCCACCCAAAGCAGCTATTTCGGTCCCCTTGCCATTCCACGCCATCTGTTAGCCAATTCAAGCGATGGACGAGTCCAAGAACAACAGTATGAACATGAGGCGGAAGCCCCTTGAGATTGGTAGTTTGGAGCGCCTTCTGGGTGTCCGAACAGGATGGGGGGATAAAAGCCACCCTCGAGGGCAAGGTCAATGATTCATATCCATTTCGTTGCCAAATCTCTAGATACGTGGCAATAAGCTCAGCATAATGTTCGACATGATCGTAACCAGGAAAACACTGAATTTGTAACCTATTGCCAACGATAAGGGCAGTCGGACGCTGCCAGTTGAATGCCTTGTCTAGCTTCTCACCTTGGAAGATCTCTGACGGGCTGGTTCGAGTATATGCGCCAATAACAGTGATCTCATCGTAGGGCCGTTCTCGAATTGCTTGATGCATCTTGATCTCGAGATATCTATGTAAAGATGTGCCCATTGTATGAGTTTCGACGCTTGCTGTACGATGAGGATGTCTAAGTTGAGCGAGGGAAGTAGGCGTCATTTTGAATGTGATGGCTTTTCTTAAAGTGAGGAATATATAACTGCCAAACTAAAGGAAGAGGACTGGGTATATTCTACATTTATATAGTGCAGATTGGACAGCTGTCCCTTGCATCTTTCGCCCATATAACGGGCACTTGACCGGGCTTTGATCGACACTACGACGAGTTAAATATAGCATGCCACAACAATAAATTGGCTGCTAGATCATGATCACACCACAGGATCATAGAATTCGAGTATTGAGAGATTAAAGCTAGCCAATGGTGTGTAAATCTTCCCTTGCCGTCAATTTACTGCAATTTCATGACACCTAACCTTTCCCAAATTTGTATCTAAGAGATCCACCCCAAAGTTGAGTAAAGCATTGTTAGTATGTGGGAAAATGTTAAGTTAATGGTATCAAGACGCTGCCAAAAAGGATCAATATGTCACAGACAGAAAAAACTAGATGATGTAGGAGGAGAGAGAAATCACCGAGTTCTTAGAACGTTCGTATGCTCTGCTCTAGAAGGAATAACACCCTCCCTCAGCTCGAAGACTGTGGATTCCCCATACGTTACACCTTTTCTACCCCATCGCATCCAACACTGCTCGTTGAAGATTGGTAGATACCGCTGTATCTCTCGACAGTTTCCCCTAATTCCTTGAGTACTATCTGTGCAAGCTTCGCATTTTTATAAAGAACAATTCCGTTGGGATTCTTCACTTCCATCAAGGCTCCCATAGCACCTTCGTATCCAGCATCGACCACACCAGCATTAATTCCCACACCGGATCGCCATAGCGACGATCTAGGGAAAACACTTGCCATGCAGTTCCGAGGAATTTGGACCGTTTCGTTAAAATCAACTAAGTAGGCGCCTGGTTGTAGTGTAATCATGTGGCTTGTGTTATCGAAAGGCAAGATCGAAATCCTGGCCGCCTGACGCTTAGTATTGTCAAAGTCAACCGTAGCCGCTGAGGTCCATTCGGAAACCTGACGCAAAGTAAGATCGACGCCGCATGGCTGCTGCTGCTGGACGACATCTCGCAGGTTACGCACCAATTGGCGAGTAACAATTTCGAGTCCACTGAGAATCATAGTGCGGATTCGATCTTTTCTGATGTTCTCGAGATATCAATGAAACAGGTTGGGTGGTGGTGATGATGGCAACGCATGGATATTTATCGCGGTCCGACGCGTTACAATCCAGCTGCCTGAATAGGCGCACATGGCTAGCGTTTATCCGGATGCACTATGTACGGAGATGTCCCACTTCGTGGCTTACGGCAATACGGTATCTACTATTAAGGATAGCCCGTGCATGACAGGGTTCGGTTTACCGTGACTGACTCTATACCGAGTGAGCGGATGAGATGGATTCACCACTAAAAATACCAACTACAGTGAATGAGTGCATTAAATTTATCACCAACATTGCCAACTACAGTAAATGAGCACATTAGATTCATTACCAACATTGCCAATTGCAGTTAATTAGCACATTAAATTTATTACCAACATTACCAACTACGACAAGTAAGCACATTAGATTCATTACAAACATTACCAACTACTACTAATGAGTACATTAGATTTATCACCAACATTACCAACTGCAGTGAGTAAGGGTTGAATTTATCCCTAACATTATTTAACTATAGTTAGAACGCGCCTTGGATTTATTACCAATTTTCCTAAGTATAATAAATAAATATATAGAGTAGAAAAAAGTTGTGATTAAATTAAATCTTCTACTACTTTTTTGAAAAACTTTTACAAACATCTTTAATTCCGCATGCTAAATATTGTAATGTAAAATCTATTCTCAGCACTGTATACAAGTAATTCTATTTATCTTAAAGACAAATTAGTCTAAAAGAGTAATTAACTGAAGCGAAAGAATATAGACTATGGCAAAGCTTGCTAGGCTGGTCTCATAGCAACATATAAGTGACTAGACTGGTGAAGCCCACCAGCAAATAATGAATATCATCGCTGTTGTGGCAGGGATTGACAAGGAACTGTTGAAACTAAGTCTTAACCTTTTGCTCGCCATAGCCGTGCTGAGAACTACCACAGGAGCTATAGCCAAGTGAACCTCGTACAAGGCATTTGGGAATATGCTACTTAGAGAATGAGCCTGCGATATCCAGTCCATCCAGGTAAACACAGCGACTGTGGTCGAAATTATCAGGGCGGCGTAAGACGTAGGAAGTCCTTCAATATAAGATGCCCTACCCAGTGTGTTCTTTGGTACTAAATGTACTACAATGTTAAATCTTACCAGCCGAGTCAGACCGCATAGCACGTAGAATGCTAAAGCTGCCTGATCCGCCGGAGTGCGAAGTCCAACACAGTATAACATGACGGCTGGAGCCAAAACAAACGTAATCTACATCGGTGTTAGGAAAGATAAGCGGACGAAAAGCGCAAGCGCATTAAGGCCATGAGTTTGTAAGAAAACCATGAAGGATAGGAGGAAAGCATGCATACCAGGTCGGAGAAACTGTCGAGCTCTTTACCCCAGTTAGAGCACTCGTCCCTCCACCTTGCCACCATACCGTCGAAGCAGTCGAGTTCATGGCCCACAAAGATTAGCACGTAGGCCGTGATGAAGCATTTTTCCGTAGAGTAAAATAACGAGAGAACTGTAGCAAAGTCAGTATCAGCTTGAGTGCCAAGATCAACTGTGGCTAATTATAACTCCTCACCTCCGCACAGAGCTGGATTCTCATAGTTAGTTATGTTAAAGGCAAACGGATACAGCTCTGGGCTTTACAAACCATTTGATAGTGTAATGTAATCAGCAACGCGAAGACGCCGAAGCATATCAAAGTTGACTTCCTTGTTGACTGCCATAGTTTTTTTATAGTTCTAAAGGAAAAGTAAAAATGTTCTTTGTCAAAGAAAGTAGTCAACCGCAGAACATATAACCACCTTCTGTTTCACCCCCTCTCCAACTTCATTTGTACGATCATCCATTTCCCATGTACGGACTAAATTGCACAACTTCCTAGTTTCACATATTCCAATTGCATTGCATGGGTCTCCATTTTCTTACGTTCCAACTGCATTGCATGACCCTCTATCTTCCAACAGTTTGATGCTGGGTCTCTGGCTCATGTTGCTGGCCATTGTGTGTCCACGACCTATATTAAGAGAGCATGCGTGATTTCCATGTAGAAGGTTATATTCAAAACATTAATGATGATATTGCTTTCTAGAGTGCCCTCGGTCCACAACAAATCTAGCATAATTTTGTTAAATCTAACTGGGAGCAGGGGTATAATGGGCCAAAACCGTAGCAAAATTGGACCTGCTCGCGCTAAGGATTGAACCACAATTAATCCTGAAACAATGTAGTTGAAGCGACCGCGGCAATATCAGCAATTATTTCTACTTCTTCTGGTCCTTAGTCTTTGTACCATTCGCAACGCTTCAGATATGTGGTTAGGACAGTAGTACTCTTAGTTATCAGTTTCCTGTCAGTTTCTTCCAACTGCATTGCATAACCCTTTAATAATATCCAATTATTCCCAATCGCTGAATATATTAATTGGGAAACTCGCCCTCTATGCTTTGTTCATGTTCTGTCTATATTATTTATTTACACCTGTCAAACTCGCCACAAACTCAGGTCAACGAGGAACTTAAAGATGTCTCTCAGAAATTACTTACGGATGGCCTACCAGGAAGTTCATCTCACTTGGGAGGCCGTACTTAGCACAATAGAACAAATCGAAGTCACGTTGCAACCTGATCGTGAGAATATTATCTTGGTATACGGAGGCTCGTTCAACCCTCCGCACCAAGGACACATCGATGTGCTGTTATCGGGACTGAGACCGGAGGTTAGGGCCCTAGCCATTGTCATTCTTCCCTGCGAGGATTACCTTCTACGTAACAAGATGACCAACTCTCCTTCGGACTTCTTTCTGCATATGCACCGTAGGGCCGATATCTGGGATGCAATCCCCTCAATACCCAAAGACAGGATCTGGGTGTGGACAAGCACCTACTTCCCATTCAAACCTATGACTGAAGCTCTCATCCGACTCACCAAGGCAGACGGGTTCAAACTGGCCTTTTCACATATGATTGGACCAGATAACTTGCGTCTACGAGATCCACTCATGATCCTGCCATACGTTTCCCCCAGAATCCTTGTCACCAACAAGGCCAGGCATATACCAGCTCAATTCTCACCAGATAGAAAGCCGGTGGTGTGGAATGGTTTTGGGGAATGGTCCCGCTGCCAACATTCTCATGCAGGTAGTAAGTACATTGCCCTTATACTCCCTCTTATATTCTAGACACACTAACCGAATATTTAATAGCTGATATAGAGAATGGCCAGGGAGATGTTGTGCTATGGACCTGCAAAGGGGCAGCAAGTGATAATGATTCCGAGAAAAGGGGTTATTACTTGCAGTTTGTGGAGGCCCACTCTATCGACATTAACTCTACTTACCTGCGAGGGACCTTAAACAAAAGCCATTATATTAATGAAGCAAAGCTGAACCAGTTCAGCACAGATGCACTCTTGGAGCTCTTAGCATCAATCTTGTAATATGAGCAAGATTCACGCAGGATCGATATAAGGCAGGCAACATATATTTTACAGTATTACATCATACATCATGTGGGTTGGGTGATCATGTTCCGCACGAATCCCAGGAGTAATTCCCCTACATTGTAATCCTCAATTTTCAGATTTTCCTTCAGAGCCTTAAATTTAGTAAAATGGATATTCAAGCACCTTATACTTGCCTATCCAAGCAATCCAACTGACGCATCAACAAATAGTGTTAGAGGTGTCTATCGTATTCGTTAGCCGTTTTAGGTAATTGTCCATGTATATATTACCTATTCCCTTATCTGGAAGCCATTAACCGCGCTAGTAAGAGACACCCTTGCCTTTCTCTGCCTATTTCCCAGCTACATTGCAAAACTTTCCATTTTCCATTTTTTTCAACTGTGTTACACAAACCTGATTTTTCCCATTTTCAACTGCATTACATGACCTTCCATTTCCCTCGCCTCTTGCAGAAGGAGTGCATCCCTACTAGTGTGGGCAATATCTGCCAGATAATGGAGTACCAGGCAAGTTTACCGTCAAGGGAGAGTACCCAACGCAAGTGCCGGGGAAGTATTTTCTCGCCGCCTTCAGGCAGAATAATTATTCCCAACAAAACTCAAGTAATTTGAGTAAGATCGAAAGGCCGAAAAAAAGTAATCTTCTTAGGCTATGTACATTTGAAACAGATGCAAGCTTTACCCTTTAGATTTTTGTTGTAACAAGGAGTTGTGTTGACTGCTGATTTTCTGCGTGGAAACACATGATCACGCAAGGCAGAAACCTCACATAAGCCATATCTATGGATGCAACAGAGGCAGGGTGTCTCTATGTGGCCTCTTGTAAACAAGCATACGAAAGCGCGGTATCGCAACTTGTAAATTGCAGATCATGATTATCAAAGTTAGGAATCACCAAAGAATCACATGTGGTGTCTAAGTTTGATAGTCTTGTCGACGCTGGCCTTTCTCTGTATAACGGCAATAATTTAATTCCCGCCTACAGTGGGAGATAAAAGAAAATGGCTGTTGTCAGGTTCGCAGTCAGTACTCTTCATTAATAGCACAAAAGCAAATTATATACTAGGACAAACAACTGGAGAACAGAAGAAAGGAAAGAATCGAAATCCTCCTCTGTACAGTAATACCCCAAGCGCGGGTCTGTGTCTTTTACAAGCTGAAAACAGGACGGGGCTTAGCACAATTTTGATGTTTGGATAACCTCATTCGCCGCCCTGATCTTAGAACCTGGGGGAGCAAATGCAGCGTTGCAAGGTCCAGACTGGGGCCTGTGCTGCCCGCAAACCTGTCGCTGTTTTCTCAAATGCCGAATGCTTCGAGACCACGTGCACTAGTTGTCGCAAACCTCCAATGCAGTGTAGAGATAAAGCATTTCAGACACCATCCAGAAGATCCCTAGAGACTTTCTTAATACGGTCACACATCTCCAATAAGCTTCTCCTACTCGTATTGGAGTAGACCAAAAAGTAAGCGATAAACCCAGTGCCTCCTACCGGGGATACGGTCTTTCCAGGAGTAAAGCATTCTGTCCTAGACACGTTCAGAGCAACTTCCGGCAGGCGTCTCAGCATCTCATCGCAATAGTCTCTAGGCACATGAATGTTCTCCCGATGGATTGGAATCATCAGAATCGAGGAGCAGTATTGGGCATAGCAAGTATAGGAGTTGCACAGAGCTGCGAAACGCTCGCCGTCGTCAAGTACTCGAAGCCACTGAAGCCCATAGAAGTCAACTCCATAAGTGTAGGTAGTTGCATAAATGGACTGTGGACCCGCTGGTCGGGGATTGACTTCTAGCAAAAATACCTCGGGTTGCCGGCGGTGTTCCTGTTCCGCCGCCGCTGTCGAATCGACATCGATGTAGTCCAAGTCAAAGATACCATTGGTTTTCCTGTAACGCATCGTCGAGTTCTGCACTCGAGCTTCCACATGGAAAACACCCGAGCGAAAGCCCAGCTGTAGAAGAGTACGGTGTAAAGACGACCGGACCAAGTCCCTCTCCTCGAGCACCAAGCGGCTGGGCAGGATCACGTTATCTTCGACGAAACTGTCGGAAACCGTCGCATCCTCCGCGTCGGCAAGGCACGGGAAATCATCACAGATTTCGAAAAATAGGATCTCGCTATTCCAAAGCGCAAAGTTTGCATCCACTTCTGGGCCATCAGCGTAAGTTTCGATGAGGATGCCCTGTTTTGAGTAGCCGCCCTCCTCAACTTCATGCACGGCCTGACATAGGCCCGCCAAATCATTCACTTTTCTAACCCCCCTAGAACCGCCGCCTCGGCATGGTTTGACGACCAAGGGGTAATGTAGAGATTCAAGTTTCGATGATATAGACAAGTCGTCTAGTTGCCCTGCGTTGTCCATGCGTAGAGCTTGGATATTCAGGCCGTCTAGTTTGCGTGTTGCGTGCTTGTCAAGTGACTGCAGGTATGCCGACACGGGCTCGGTTGGAAGGTCCAGCTTTTCGGCTGCTTGCGCGGTAGCTTCCAAGAACTCATCTGCGAATGCAACGATGCCATCAATGTCCTTGCCTTTGAGTGCTTCTACAATCCTCGATGATAACCCGTTGTCGATGGTAATGTCGATAGCGACAAAATCATCCCTCAGATGAGAATATTTCTCCTCTTGAAGCCAATGTCCCGGTCTATCGACAACAATGACCGAGATTCCAAGAGCCTGCGCGGCCTCGTAAGGTCCCTGATAGCAAAAAGACATTTTCATTGGGTCGAACATGGCTCGTCCCCCTATCATAGCCACCTTGCGTGTAAGAGGCTTGGTTGGGAGTACCCAGTCGAATGACAGCCGTAGGTTGAGATCTTGGTCTAGGCTCTTGATCATTTCGTGGCACAAAGTCCCAGGCTTTTCCTTCACGAGAAAGGCCCCAGGGGAGAAGACAAAAAGTGATAGAAGGTCACTTTGTTCGTATTGTTTCATCGGTGGAAAATAGCCGTCGGCGGTTGCCAATGGAATGACAGATTCAACCCATTCAGAATGACGCATCCTCAATTCCAAAATGTCTCTCCTACACAGGTAACCACCGCGAGGGACGAGTATGAGTTTCATGGCTACATCAAGTCCCTGTCGGGCCGGCTTCGCCCGTGTCTTGTAGCATGTGCGTACAAGATGTTCAAGAGCGGTACTGGTGGCGCTAGGGACGAGATCGTTGGTTATGCTAACATCTTTGCTTTGGAGTTCCTCGTCACGAGATACCGGAGTGACACTCATCAGCAGGTTGAGACAGTGAAAGAATCGTGATCGATCTTCATCTCCAGACGTAGATTTTGATAGACTCCAATGGCAGGAAACTTTCGAGAGGGCTAATCCATAACAACGCCATGCCCAAGTCAGTTCACCTAAAAGAATTGTCACAACACTTCACGAATCACTCACTTTTTCTGTCTGCTTCAACATGGATTAAAAAGTCTTCAGAGATGAATGCCTCATTCCTCATGTTTTCGGTGAACATGTTATGCTAGTTTGGGGGGTGGAGCAGCACGTAACGACGTAAGGATCGGCACTGTCGCGAATTTTATACACATTGAAAGTGGCCGCGGGTCTGTACAACGCATTTTTCCCAATGAAGTAGGTTGACACCAAACCCAGTATGGTAGATCTCATTACTGAAGGCTCTTAGAAGCCAGTCCCTGACAGTTCACCTTTACAGAGGAATTGGTTTCGATTAATTTGGCTGTAATCTCGTGGCACAAAGAAATTCTACTCTTTTTAACGGGATAAGCTTGATTAATTTCACTCCTTTCAGCTATAAAACTTTTCATAATAGATTAATATTATGTCGATGGTTTGGCAAGATCTGTACCGCGGAACTTTGTAAGACTTTCCTATGTTAATATGTTGCAATTCGTGCACATACTAACAAATATAGGGTTGCTAATATATGTATTTAAGATAGAGAACCATAATTAAATCCACATGCATACGTGATGTTTTACAACATTTCTGAGACATTCCTCCTAAATGGCACCCCACAGCGAGACAAATCATCCACACAATAATATTCGCCACTGTTTAAGAGGTTATCAAATGTCTTTGGAACTTAACAATTCTTAGAGACACGATCGGAACTCACGAACGTTCCCTACAAGATTGTCTGGCAGGGCAGAAAATAGTATTAGCACCGGTGCCACAGCAATATAAGGTACTTCCGCACGCAGTAATTGTGCACTATAGGTTTCGGATATTAGGATGCTTGTGGTGAAAGGAAGAACACTGAATACCTACGCACAGTTACACCACCAAGGGAGGTAATTGCAAGAAAAGTAACTAAATTTTGGAAACGCATCCTGGTGGTTGCTCTGGGTACCCTTGTGAAATTTGGGTATGATTGGAATATTTTGGCTGAATGCCTAGACGCTTATTACCCTCTTAGTCTTCCGATGATGTGCCTACTATTTATAGCAAGGTTTGTCACGCACCAACCGTAATGTTGGGTTTGTTTGACGATTACAAGCTATAAGTGACACAGAGGAATCAGTAGAGAGTATTTTGTCAGGTAACTAAAAATACCATAAGGCTTCCTGATGAGTGTAGTTGATTAAGCCAAACTGCTAGGAGGGCAAAGCTAACAAATACTTCGGACTTGCTGTTCGCATGGGCTGCACACAGTTGTCTTCTGACTTCCCGAGGCAATTTCTTAACGCACACAAAAATCTGCAGGACCAGGCTATCCTATCTTTAGCAATATTAATAATGAATTTCATATGCTTTTTAGTTGTAGTTAGCTAGTAATATTGGTAATGGATATAATGTGCTCACTGCCGTAGCTGGTAATGTTGGTGATAAATTTGATGTGCCTTTCGGCTACAGTTAGCTAGTAATATTGGTAATGATCTAATGTGCTCACTCGCTGTAGTTGGTAATGTTGGTGATAAATCAAATGCGCACCCTGGCTGTAGTCGGTCAGGAATGTTGGTAATGAATCTGATTGACACGTCCCCCCTCACGTCTTCTTGTCAACAACCAAGTTGCCCTCGGCAGAAGTTCATCTTGTCAGTTATCACTGACAATTCACATACAATCTTCTATCCTTACACATCATCATCATGAACAGTCAAACTACTCCTTCCGAGACTGTACGTCTTCGGCTTGTTGCTTACTCTTCCTATGCTATATCGAACCATTTACTGACTTTAACCTGCTGAAGGCTGCCTCTGGGGTTGAGAACCTCAAGATTAGTGACTCATCTGGGGAGAAGATCAACTTCGGTATCATCGACAAGGAAGGCACTCCATTCGACGTCGCCGAACTAGTTGTTGAAGTTGAAGAGACAAAACAGCCTGTTGTCAATGAGGTCAACATACAAGCTGTTGTACATACACCAACTATTAAGCCGGAGGAAGTTGATGAGCTTCTCCTTCAAGAGAATCCTAACCGCTTCGTTCTATTTCCCATAAAGTACCATGAGGTAAGTCATATCAACTTATGCGTTACACGTTATGCGTCAGGTGTGAAGCACTTGAGCAATGGCTAACTTCTGCTCTAGATGTGGCAAATGTACAAGAAAGCCGAGTCATCTTTCTGGACTGCTGAGGAAATTGATCTCTCTAGTGATCTTCACGACTGGAAGAACAAACTCAATGACAACGAACGCTATCTCATCTCCTATATCCTTGTATTCTTTGCTGCTTCAGAAGGCATTGTCAACGAGAACCTCGTCCAACGATTTAGTAGAGAAGTTCAGATTCCAGAAGCTCGTTGCTTTTATGGTTTCCAGATTATGACAGAAAATATTCACTCCGAGACATACTCTCTCCTAATTGATATATATATTAAGGAACAAAACCAACGCGCATATCTCTTTGATACTATCCAGACTGGTAAGCTAATATTTATATCGCAGAAAAATATATCTTCTAATGCGAATAAAAGTCCCCTGTATCAAAAAGAAAGCCGATTGGGCATGTAAATGGATTACCGACAAGAATTCTACCTTTGCTCAACGTCTTGTCGCTTTTGCTACTATAGAGGGCATCTTCCTTTCTAGCTCTTTCACTTGCATATTCTGGTTGAAGAAACGCGGTCTTATGACTGGCCTTACTTTCTGCAACGAGCTTATCTCTCGTGACAAGGGAATACACACTGAATTCGCGTGCCTTCTCTTTTCTTACTTGAAGCACTGCCCAAGTAAGAAGGAAGTTCAGGATATTATCACTGAAGCAGTTCAGGTTGAGCAAGAGATCTTGGCTGATGCTCTTCCTTGCGCCCTCAGCATGAATGCCAATCTCATGAAGCAATATATCGAGTTTGTAGCTGATTGTCTTCTCCTCTCTCTCGGTAATGAGAAATTTTACAAGGCGACTAACCCATTTAACTTCATGGAAAACATCTCTCCCACCAGCAAGACTCACTTTTTCAAGAAGCGTATTAGTGATAATCAAAAGACTAGTGTCATGGCTGATGTTCAAAAGAAGCACGAGGATACTACCGCCCAAATTAAAACCAAGGCTGAGATTGGAGGCGATTTCAACTTCGATGAGGACTTCTAGATTTATGGTTGTGCTTTCTGTCGCTTGGTGTTGGCATACTATATAATTCTTCCGGCATATATCTTCTGTTCTCGCGCTCTGGTGTAGATAGCGAGGCCACGCGTTAATTAGACCAGTGGCTATAAGTCGTAAATCCGTCGGAGAACGTAAAAAGACGTCTATTAGTTTGATTCTTGAATGGAATTCTTGAAAATATAATTGTTCTACAATAAAATTCTCTGCCACCTGAATTCTAGTAACGTAATACCCTGTTGTTTAAGTCCTGACACTGATACTTTTCCGTGGGTGCGGACAACTCTCTGCTTAGCCGCAAAACCGCGAAACATGAAATATCAATCGAGTCCTTCTCGTAAAGGATTATAGCTTTCCCACTAGACGTCTACATTGATCTATATCGACAGATTTGCTATTCGTAGTAGTATGTTTAAGGGCAAAGGGGCTCGACGCAGGTGTATACACGTCGTTGGCATCCATAAGTCTATATTCGCGGATGAAGTCATCTACCACATGACAGCCATGGTGCCAAGACGGATATCTACGTATCTGAAGTCCAGGTGCACATTGAAAATGTGTTCACATGATGGCTAGTATTGTTTCAGATGGATCTTGGAAAATAGCTTTTCCTGGCCGTGCTAAATATAAAGGCAACTGGGTCCTGCAAGAAAGGCCGAAGATTTTGGTGGTGCCCATGGGAGCCGTCATTTGTATAGCATGCAAGGTGGGAAGCTTTATGAAGTGGATTTGTTAGCTCTGGTTCCTTGTGATTTAACAGACACGCTCAAGCTTCAAATGCTTTGCTTGGGAGAAACTGGCGACGATGCCGTCTGTTTGTTCCCAGTTATGAGAACAGTTGCCGGAGAGAACTCTTGAATGTCTCCCTTAGACGTTACGTCCCTGGTCGCTTCATAGATGGCTCAAGAATATCTTACTCTCCCATGGCAAACCGGCCATGAACCACCATCAAAACTAAATAGCTTCCCTACTGAAAAGTGAAGTGGGGCCGAGTGAGGCTAGGTTGATCCAGAAAGGGTACGCGCCAGAATTTGTTCGAGGTAACGTGGCAGAAATGGTGGAATCAACATACTATCAGACGATGTAAATAGTATTTTAAGGGTAGTGATTGCTGTCGCAGAGTCTTTATTGGATCGGACTGGGCTCGCGGAGAGTGTCAATCTCGATCAGACCAAATTCTGGTCGCGACGACAGGTAACCACGAGTACGGTTGAGTCTGTGGAGATATTCTCAGAAGGTCAGTTCACGGATTGATCTTGAGCCCGTTGTGGCGTTGACTAAATTCTTCGTCTTGGAATGGTCGTGAAAACTCCAGTAGAGTACCAGCTTTGTCATGAACTTCATGTTGAGATTTTACTGGCTTAAATTACAACCACGACAAATTTTTCATAGGTTCAAAGCTGGAGATAGTAAACGTCACCTGATGGACTAGTCAAAGCTATAATTAATTGAGAGATCTGACAAACTCTTGTTAAGCAAAATTATTATAGTGCGAATATCAAAGAGCAAGGATGGCTTTCTTTGCTGTCGTATAAGTCTTGAATTAGATTAGCTTGACTTTGTACAATATCCTCTAATCTTGCTGTTTGTGCTAGTTATATCCAATGCTAGAAAGTGTCAGGGCCGTCAAGCCGGAAAACTCGGGCTAAAGCTTCCCAATTTGGCCACGCATCACTGCCGCCGTCCAGGTCGAGTTCATCACTGCCCATGTCTCCAAGCAGATATGCAGAGTAGCCTTTGCCTTCAAATGAACTTTCGCTGGACACCAGGCCCAAACTCGTATGCTAGTTCTGTCTTTTCCTTCTGAGTTCATGCTTTCTTATTAAGGGTTTTAGTATTACTCAAGAAGACCAAAATGAGGATGTAAAAGGATCTTTTAGCCGTATATTATATCCACCCTCTGGTCTCTCCTACACTAGTTGTGCTTTTTAAGTTTCACAACTATCTCTGACGATTAGGATGCGCTAGCCTTTCTATTGCGCAAAATTATGAGGTTGGTGGATATTATGCGAGATTCTAAGAGATGTAGTCAGCGTTACAGCGGATACAGGATAAGTAGAATAGATATTCAGAAGTAACTTAGGATTACGAAAAGTGCTGATAGATATGTATGCAATAGATACAGTAGGAGCAGCGGGTTTGCAATTCTAAGCCGGGAGCTATTCTCAAAAGGGAGGTGCATGATGTATGCAGCTAGGGCTGTCTCTCCATGTCCCCTTTGTATCGCGGATCTTATGGAAAGTATCCACTAGAAGCCTGTTATCTCTAACTTCCACAGGAACAATCTTGTTGGTAGAACAGCTCATAAGGTGAACAAAATGGTTTGGCTCTGTGTAACTTAGCCTCGGATCAATCTTCTTAGGCGTACTAAAGATATCTTTCGCCTCTATGCATCCAAATATAGTCGAATCACAGATTAGAGATAGTGACTCTATCCTATAATACTATAATACGTGTACTTTTAGTAACCTTCTATTTGATTTTTCTAAGGAAGCTCCTAAGATCAGTGACAGCGACGCGGAATGCTGCAGGTTCGGATAAGATGTAGGTAGCTAATATATCAAAAGATACTGCGTGTTAATGGGATTGAATGTGATTCACACACAATTTCTGCCTATATCTTGTATGAAATCCTATCTCTCTTTTTGAATAATATGTTTAAAAACAGCTACATCATCTCTCCTACTATCATCTATACCGTCGGGGATATAATTAAAGACTTTCAGGTATACGATAGCTGTCTTGCTGTCAGTGAGCTGCTCCAGCTGCAAGTAGTATGTTCTTAATTGTTGCAACTGAATTCGAGCTGACTCTTCAAGTTCACTACCAGACTTGTAGGTGCCGTACACTCGTTATCCATCCGCTCAAAGAGAGCAGTGCGAAGTATCCTTCGTGGCCCAAAAAGCACTACTGCATTTAGTGGGTATAGCAGACCATCAGGAGAGGCGCTCAGAGTAATTTATAAAATAGAGAAGATTGGATTACCCGAATCAGTAAACGAGACCTATTAGCACTGGCGACAAGAGCCAGCATCCTTCTGGAACTCGCAGGGGCTTTGTGTTGGCGATGGCACCATCGCTCATGTTTATAACGGAATGAAACAGCTTGACTTAAAATTCTTTACTTACTATTATTATATTTTTTTATTTTTTATTCTTAGTGTAAGACGTAGTGTATTGAGCTTCCACTACGGCCACAGGAGCCAAAAGACTAGTATTATTGACGAGTAATCGTGAATACGCTCAATGCCATATATATATCAAGTTATAAGACAGTCACGTGACAGCCCCTCTGCACCTGTATTACACTTAGCTTTATAGAATACTACTCACCAGTTTTGTTAAACAAGGAACTAACCTTTAAATCTATTAACCCTATATTATAATTAACTCTATTAGTACAGCGCTTACCTTAAAGCTTGAGGTCATAGGATTATACCTATTATTATAATATCACAAGACGCTTACATAACTTCTATTCTCTGGCAAGTTAGAGTCGTATTAGGGTCAAAGCAGAAATAAAACGGAAGACTGTTTCTCCCTATACCTATATAGTTTATATTACTCTCTAATTCTTATTCTATATCTTTCTATTATTTTTTGTAGCAGACCTATAAGCTAATTATATTCAGTCTTAGATACGCATTCCTATATGCCCCTTTTCAAGCACGTGACTGTTTGCGTCGTTATAGTATCAACCTGTTACATGGTCTAGTCGTAAGTAGTCCTAGGGACTATATAAGCGGTCTAGTTCCTATAGCAGAGGACCAGACTACACGTGGTCTAGTCCTAAAACATTATAAGGACTGTTGCACAGCCCGGTCCCCTGATTTAGGGACCAGACTGCTGACTAAGGGACTACCGGCCAGTCCAAGGTTAATACCTGTAGAGCGCCTTAGTGCCTATAATACCTGCAATAACTAAGCTACAGGACAAGGTACCTTATAAGACAATTTAATATAAATAGACAAAATGACTTATTTTAATATGCTAATAGCAGCGCCGTTTCAGAATGTGAAACTCTTATGCAACAGGATACGTGTCCTTCTGTCGGACATAACAGGGGAGCCCATCGTAGAGCTTTCGGAGGCTATCGATTTGTTTTATTTCTCAGTTAAAGTAATTGAAAATACAGTTATTCTATAAACCTGCAATACGATCCCATGTTGCTTGAATTATAGTCAATTGCGTAACACCCTGTTAATAGAGTACTGACACTTATAATATAAAGTGACTCATGTACTATAAAGTGTCTCAGCATATGATAGTGCTAACCCCGCCTCCCCTCACCTTTTCCCCTTGCTTTCCTAGTAGAGTAAGACCTAATCTTAATTGTTATTGCCTACTAGAATAACAAAGTATATATGTCTCGAAATGAGACCATGTTTATCTAATGCATAAAGACTGTCCTGTATCTCCTCTGAGTTTCTGTTACGGGCCGAGGGGGCTGGGTCGCGACCCGTAAATCATTGATCAATCCGTCATCCACTATGACTCGCAGAGACCTTCGGTTGCGTTGTGGCATTTTCAGGTCAAAAATTTATAATAGCGGTGTATAAGCCACCACCACATCATAATTATTGGAGATCTTTCCAATGTTGCACAGACTAATGTGTGAAACTAGGTGATTACCTGTTCGTGCAACAATAGGGTAGTAAACATCAGACACTGCTAGGCACAACTAGATCCACAAGAGATGCAATGTCCACCCAGAAATTTCTGCTTGCAGATCTCTTCTGTACAAGGGTATAATTCTCCAAGGTCTTCCCTTTCCCCCTGTTGAACACTCATCGGCCAACCACATTTGCTAATAATCATGTATAGATCATTTGAGATTCCAAGGGTCACCATGGCATCGGAGCTTCCACGCAACTTCCAAGCGGTGCTTGTCTATGTTTTCCTGCTTGTTCTAGGCTTTTTGCTCAAACGAAAGTACAAAGCTTCGATCTCTAATATCAATGGCCCTTCCTTGGCGACGGTGTCAACCCTCTGGCAAATATACCATACTGCTAAAGGAGACATTGAGTACGTCGTGCAAAAGGAACACCAAAAGCATGGTATTTGACCCTCCCTTTTGAGCAGAGCAGAGGATTCATAGTGACTCGCGATACAACCAGGCGACTTTGTCCGTATTGCCCATAACGAAGTCTCATGCAGCCATCCAGATAGTATTGCCACCATCCTAGCACAGCCATATGCGAAGGTGAGCCAAGAGCTCCAGTAGAACCATAAATATGCATGCTTTCTGACATATACTCTAGGGTAGCTGGTATAAAGCACTTGCAGTTCCTGATAAACATCATCAAACCCCGATGTCGGAATGCGACCCCAAGCGGCACCGGGAGCGGTCCTCCATTACGGCAAGTAGTTATTCGCTCACGAATCTGATCAAATCGGAAAAAGTCGTCGATACCTCTATCCAAGAATTCCGAGACCAGCTAAAGAACCTCAGTGACATGGGCAAGGCCATTGACTTGGGCGAGTGGCTGAACTTTGTTTCCTTTGATGTTATTGGTGAACTTACCTTCTCGCAACGCCTGGGATTCGTTCGAAAGGGTGAAGACATCGACAATTCCATCAGCAGCATGCGCTTTCTCATGACCTATCAAGCCGTCATGGGCTACATGTACTGGTTACACCCATTTATTCTTCATAGTCCATTTGCTGGCTACTTTGGTCTCCAGCCACATGCCCATATCTTCAAAACGGTCAGTGCCGCCGTGAATAGCCGCCAGGAGGATCCGAACGTCAGAGAAGACATGGTTTCTCAGTGGATCAACAACCTCCGCAAGTGGCCTGGGCGAATGGAAGAGCGTGAGATTCTGGCCGTCGCGGGTATGACCACCATTGCCGGCTCGGAGACAATGACGGGAGCGTTGGCAAACATTTTTTACTTTCTTATCAAGAATCCCGATACGATGAGCAAACTGAAGAGAGAATTGAGCAGGGCCCAGGCGGCTGGCGAACTGTCCCCTGTTGTTCTCCATGAAGAGGCCAAGAAGCTTCCATATCTACAGGCTTGTGTAAGTTTCACAATTGTTATATAGATGAAGTATTATCGATTTTACTATTCATCTACTGACATTATCAAAGATCAAAGAGAGTCTCCGGTTCTTTGCCCCTGTGCCATTCGGTCTGCCGCGTGTTTGCCCCAAGGAGGGGGTTACACTGGGTGGCCGGCATTTTAAGGCTGGTGTAAGCCAAATATGAAAATTGATATATTAACAGATCTGCTGACTTTTATCCCAGACCATCCTCTCCGTAAACCCGTTCGTCATCCAGCGTGATCCCCGCTACTTCGGCGAAGACGCCGCGATCTTCAACCCAGAGCGATGGATGCGCCCTGAAGCAGCGCACTTTGAAAAGTACTTGATCACATTTGGCACCGGATACAATGGCTGCCCAGGAAAGCAATTTGCTTATGCAGAGATTGGCAAAATTACAGCAACGGCAATGCGAGACTTTGACTTTGAATTCGAGAAGCCAGGTACCAATTGGCAGCATCGTAGTCATTTCACTATTGCACAAAGCGACTGGCCGGTTAAAGTCAATGTGGCAAAGCCGATTCAGATTTAAATGCATTCTGAGAGCTTCATTGAGTGCGTGGCTCTTTTAGAGATAGAGAGAACACATGGACATATACTGAGTCTAACTTAAACTACCTATTTTGCTGTAAAGAAGAATTTGTCCAATTTCAAGCTAGATGTTCACATTCTTGCAGTGTGTAAATTAAAAAGTACATTTTTGGTTACTAGAAATAACTATCTACAATTTTAGCAAAACTCTGATCTCTACATCTTTGCCTGGGCATCAATCGCCATACTAAGGAAAGTTTGCTAAAAATCCATACTCAAAAGACAAAGGCTTACAAGCAGACGATAATTGAGGCGCAACTTCTAATGTTAACAAGAAATATTCTATGGCTAACTACCTGTTCTGATTCATGTATGCACTCTTCAGCTATGCATTGACGGTGGGAATATTTTAGAGCGCCTCATTTTTTTGATGCGTTTTTAGTTACTAAGAAATCACTACTAAGTATCTAATTTGAAACACTTCCAGGGACTTCTAAGAACACGTCACGAAGTAAATCCTTCACCGACATTCGCGTCGCGATCATTAATTATAAGTTTAATTTACAGTGGCCATCAATGCAACCTTAGACTGCAGGTGAAAAGTGTTTACTAAGCTGGATTAACTGTGGTTCTGCGACCATTTAGGCTTTAGCTGAAAAAAATATGGGTTAATGTGAGAATTTACGCATCAAGCTGATATTTTAGTTAGAAACTTGCATAACTCAGAGAAATCCATTTTTTGTGTACTACCAAAGACTAACCCTGAATTCAGAGTCCCGTAGGTGGGAATAAAAGATATAACCTTGGAAAGCTATACCAGAGGTGCGGAATATATTGCAGCAAACAAACGTGCATACCTTTACGGTGTAAAGTCACGTCTAAGCAAAAATGGTTTGTTAAAGCAGGCAGGACTTAGTAGCATGTAGCATGGGGCATCATTCAAGTCAAGTGAGTAAGTGGTTTTATTGCCTATCTAAAGTTCTCAAGTGGTTGCAAGTATAAAAAATATCCGTAGGTTGTGGGGGAGCCAAACCTTAGTGGGACGTTGTCAGGTGATACTGACTCTAGCATAGTTTAATACACCTGATTTTCGATTTTACGATCCGTCTACAGATCTCTACCAATGAATTGTAAATTCGTCACGCAAAGTTTCAGGCAGGGGAATGATACAATATGGTGCCAGAGTTAGATATATAATCTAGAACGTGCACGCACAACCAATTACTTCTTTCGAAAGCCACAATCAGAGCCGTGGTTGGTTGAAGCAAATGTTCCAAGAGACAGGTCTCATGCTTGGACGTCGATTGTCTCAACAAGGTTTTGCTTTTGTTCAGCAGGAAGCCAGCTCGATAATGATCGGCAGAAGAGCTCCTCAACTGATCCACGGTGAAGAATATGAGGGGCATCTTGCAAAGCACGACGAATGTTCTCACGGCCGTACTCGGCCATATTTTCGTAAACTTCCCAACGACTTTTGTCGTCCAGAACCTTCTCCCTCAACATCGGAGTAAGCGGGTGCAGAGGATCGTCCGGCCGGACAGACAAAGAATCTACCCAGTCTTTGTAGGGAATGCCATGGATAGGTACAGGAATCATCCGATTGATTAGATCAAAGCTGGCATTGATGTCGATTGCATTTGCAAGGCTCGGCTGTACGAGGTTGTATGCCTGACCAAGATTCTCGTGTGATGTGGAGATGTGCAATAGGGCGTTGACGACAAAATCCACAGGAACAAACTCTTTGCGCTGGTCGGGGAGGATCGGGTATGTGCCCATTTCCATGCAGCTGGCGAAAAGTCTCGAGGCGAAGTCGTTGGTGTTGCAAATTCCCGTCTGACTGTGACCGAGCACAAATCCAGGTCGGTATACCGCTATTGGAAAGCCATTATCGATTGCTGCCCAGACAATACCTTCAGCGACATACTGGCTCTGGGCATAACCCGTGTCATAGGGTAACGCAGTTAGGTGAGCTGCTGGACGCTCATTTTCTGGTAGAAACTTCGCCCCCGTAACATACCCGGTTGGGCCATATGCAGCAATAGTTGAAGAATAGTGTAGAGCCTTGAGACGCTTGTGGTTGGTGAATTCAATCATGTTGATGGTGCCAATGACATTGTCCTGGCGATGGGACGAGTAGGGTGCCACATAGCTCACTTTAGCACCCAGATGGAACACAACACTGGACCATTCGGCGTAGTAGTCGTAATCCTCATCACTTAGTCCTAGTCGGGGCAGAGAAAAGCTACCTATCAGCACGACGACCTTACTCAAGTCCGCCTTGAGCTGATACTGGTCTAATGTCTCCTGGAGACGATGCATCGCCGACTTCTTTCCCATGGATCTCACTAGACAAGCCACCTTCTTCACGTCGGGTCGTGCTGTTAGGGTTGCCAGTAAGAGTGCTCCCACGAATCCTGTAGCACCCGTAACAAAAACTCGTCCTTCGGAAGGATCCTGCCAGTGAGGAATAGACATTTCCATTGGCCGTAAATTCTTGCCAAGCTGCGAATCATTCCACCAGATCTCCTCTGCTGGCTGGGTTTCCACCCGATCGCCTCCATTACGCACGTCAGTCACCGCCTGTGTGAGTTTTTCGAGCGTGGTATTCTCGTATAACATCTGAGATCGAATGCTGATGGCGAACGTCTGGTTGACACGGGCGATCATCATCGCAGCCATTAGAGACGTCCCACCCATCAACAAGAAGTCATCGGTTGGAGCAAGGTGCTCGACTGGAAGACCTAAGACGTCGATCCATATATATTCTAGCTCGGAAGCGATATCTCTGCTACCAACTTGAGATTGAGCGGCCTTTATTCGTGATTGTGAAACATCATTGTCGTAGAGTTCCGCCAATTGCTTCCGGTCAACTTTCCCCGTAGCCATCAAAGGGAGGTCATCGATAAGCTTGACGCGCAGAATCATCAAGTGAGGAGCCTGATCTATGTAAGATTTCGTAATCGTTGCTTCAGTGACGCCGGGAGAGGTTGGAACGCAGTAGGCAAGCAAGAACTGTGCCTTATCGACTTCCTTTGGCGTGATCTTTATAACCACCGCAGCACTGACCAGGTTTGTCTTCAGCAGAGTAGCCTCTAGAGCTTCCAACTCCACTCTTTGGCCTCGAACCTTGACTTGGTTGTCTCTGCGCCCAATGTATTGGTAAATGCCTAATTTATCCCTTCGCATCAAATCACCAGTCCGGTATGCACGTGAAAGTCCTTCGGTGGCTAGTCGAGGGAGGTGTGGTAGGGAGAGAAAGCTTTTGGCCGTCTTCATGGGTTCTCCAATATAGCCTCTGGCAAGGCCCATGCCACAGATAAGTAATTCGCCGACGTCGCCAGGATTGACTGGGCTGAAATCCTCGCCGACAATGAAGACCTCAACATTCTGTAGTGGTTTACCAACAGGGATTTGGCCTTTCTGGGCTTCCTCTCGGGAAACTTCATGCACCAATGTGTAGACACTAGCTTCAGTGGGTCCGTAGCCATTTATGATGCGTCTCGGGGCTCCCGCATCGAAAATTGATTTGATGGTCTGGCAATTCATAGCCTCACCACCACTGATCAGAGTATCCAGAGTGGAAAATGCCCCAGGGCGTGCGAAGGCTGTAACAGTAAGCAGTGACGTGGTGAGCTGGAGGACATCGATCCTCTTTGTCCGAATAAAAGTGTTCAGTGCGGTAGCGTCAAGCACCGTCGCCATTGGGATTACCACGATTGTTGCACCACGGAGGAGAGATGCCCAAATCTCGACCAGGCTTGTGTCAAAAATAACGTTGGTGCCATGGCCAACGCGTTGGCCGAACTTGACTAAATCAATTGGGTCACAAGCAAGGTTGATAATGCCTTGGGAGACTGCCTCTACGGCCTTGGGCTTTCCCGTTGTTCCCGATGTATGCAGGACATGGGAGGAGTGATCGGGGCCAGATTGAGAAATCTCAAAGTTCTCATTGTAGTCGGTAGAGATATGGCGGTGTTCCACAACAAGACGCTGCAAAGAAGGCAGTCGGTGTTGGTGCGTGGCATTGGTAATTACCAGCTTTGTGCCCAGGTTCTCCATCATGCTCTCCAAATGAGAGTCTGGAAGCTGCTCATTCAGTGGAACGCACGCTCTTCCCAAGTAGATGACGGCAACCTGGCTCAAAATATGGCTGATGCCACGTGGAATGAGAATTCCAACGGGAGCCTTATCTGTAGGATTGAGGTTACGTATTTGGCAAGCCAGGTAAATAGCCTTAGAGTGAAGCTCAGAGTATGAGAGGACAAGATTTTCTTCTTCAATCGCAGGCCTTGGCCCGCTTGAGGATGCCCGCTGTGCCAGAAGGGCGGCTAAACCTGGCTGTGGCCCTGTGATAATGGCCATTCTGGAGTAAAAGAGCTATTAGATATGTACTAGTAGAGATGAAAATTGAGGATTCTTTGCGTATGGCTCTTGTAATGGCTGTATCAATTTGTATACTTTCAGTATTATACCTCAGACGCTACCCGGGCAATTATAATGAAATCTAGGACAATCGGCATCAATTGAAATTAGATCCAAAGACCTTACCTGCACATGTACATCTAAGACGTACGTCCAGTAAGGAATACCTCACATCTCGTTAAGCCAATAGATTTTGCAACGGAACCTGCATGAGCACACTGCAATGACTCGTATTCTAGGATGTATCTAAGCGGGCCGGAGGCTGGCTACGTGTCATCCATAAAGGAAGAGACCCACATGATATAGCCCGCCTTCCCCTGCGTACAGACAATTCTGAACTCGAATTCCTTTTTCATTGTACGTATTTTTTTGTATTTTATGCCGCATACCAGGAAAACTTTCCGCTTCCGAGTTTAGTCATGACAATTCGGGAATAGAATATCTCCTCAACTCGATCTGTGTTACTCTAGTTCAAGTATAGTGGAGAAGAGGGTGGCAATAGGCTTCTGTGAAACTAGCTATAGGGCTACGCCTAAACAAAGACAATGGGTGTTCACAGATGATTTACGAATCCAACTCCTTGTCTCATACTTTCCGTGGACGAATGTATGCCCTACATCACCGGGTTTCAAAGCTCTCTTTCTAAAATAAACACCTTGGCTATCAGAGTGTCCCAGTAAACCAAAATGGCTTCTTTGAGCGAGATTTCAGGACCTCTCACTGGGAATAATCCGCGATGTCTAGTTGATCGGTTGGAAGATGTTGTTAAACAAAATCCTGATGCCGTGGCATTGATTTGCGCACACCAAGAGCCTCGTCGATACCAACCTCATGATATGGGTCAAAATGATCCCAACTTGACTGAATCTCCAGTCTACGCGCAGTGGACTTACGCAGAGCTGAATGGTCTGGTCCATCGAATTTCGTACGGGCTGAAAGACCTCGGTATTGCGAGTGGTTGTCCATTATTCACCGTTCTCGGAAATAGCGTGGAGCATGTCACGGCCACATGGGCAGGATATCGACTGGGCTGTCTGCATGTTTCGATTGACCCGAGAAGCCTTTCAAATGCATCTGAGGCTTGCCACATGGTCAAGACAGTGCTTGCGTCTCTTGATTATTCGAAGATGGCGGTGGTGGTGAACGACGTACAGACGGCTGCCCGATGGGAGGAGTTATTCCCAGACATGGACTGCGTAAAGGTTAGTTTTGAAGGGGAAAGGGACAGTTGGATATCATTCAACAGTCTCATGCGATCATATGAGCCTTGGTGCGAGCCATCACCTCTGGGGCGACAGAACGGCGAGACTCGCAGAGAAACCTCAATCTTCTTTTCAAGTGGCACCACATCGCTCCCAAAGGCATGCCTTGCAGATGTGGCCAGCTGGTTGAGCGCTCTCGAGACACGAATCAGCGTCGCGTCAGCGTTACCAGGCGATAGAGTGATGGTGCTTGTATCTAGCAGTCATGCATTTGGGTTGATGGGCATGATTACAACCCTAATCCGTGGTGCAACACTTGTTTACTCTTCTAGTACGGGATTTGATCCTAAGTTGACAATGGAAGTACTACAAACAGAAAGATGCATGTATATGATTATGGTCTCGGCATTAGTTCATGCATTTGTAGCAGCTAGCTCCTCGACTGACAGCGTCATCAAAGAGCCGTTGAAAGCAGTCATCTTTTCCGGCATGAGTCTGTCCGCCGCAGTAGCCAAAGAGTTCAGGGCAGCATTTGCGACAGACCAAGTTGAGAACATCTTCGGAATGATCGAGGGCGTGCATGTCTCCACTGGGCCTGTGAAAGACATTGATTCCATTACCCACGACGGCCACCTAGCTTCAGGAGTTCCCACGTCAGGCGCTAAAGTTCGCATCTGTGCCCCCGGAACTCAGATGTGTGTTCCTCTAGGGACGCCAGGAGAGGTACATTATAGTGGCTTTCAAACCTCCAAAGAATACATAGGGTTGGAGAGTAAAGACTTCTACACGGGTGAGGATGGCTCGAGTTGGTTCAATACTGGTGATCAGGGAGTCATTCATGGTGGTCAACTTTACCTCGTCGGTAGGTATAAGCAGTTGATCATTCGAGCTGGAAAAAACCTTTCTCCAGCAGCCATTGAATCCACCTTGAACAATGTACCTGAAATTTGTGTCCTTGATCCACAGGCGATCCCCTTCCCTGATTCTGTGGCAGGAGATGTTCCAGCAATTGTAGTGAACCAAAATATCGGAGAAGACCGAGTTCGACAAATCATCAGTACAATCCTAAGCAAAATGGGACCAGCCTATGTTCCGATCAAGGTCCTATCTGTACAGAAGCTGGGCCAGGAAGATTTCCCTCGTACCATTTCCGGAAAGGTACAGAAAACCAAACTGGTAGCTCTGGTGGACCAGTATGAAAAGTCGCTGTGTAAGCGAATCGAAATGGCCAAGTCACCTCATCTACGAGATAGGGTGATGCGCCTCTATGCCGATACCTTTGGAGTCACCCCTGGTGACCTTGATATCCATGCGGACATATTTGAGCGCAGCGACAGTATCACTTCTATGCGGATTCTTTCTCGCATCCGACGAGAAACAGGTAGAGAAGTGCCATTAGCTGCCTGGGCTAGTGCAGGAACCATAGATCGACAGATAAAGTTGTTTGAAAATGCCCCTGAAAAGGGTGCCAAAGAGACACTCCCATCCATCGTTTCTCGACGAGGAGGTCCGACTGCAAAGGATATGGTTCATCTCATGGCGGACCCTGGCCGATTCCATGCAACTCGAAAAATGGTTGAAGAAACAATCACGCTCAAACAGCTCTCATGGGATGATGTGGAGGATGTTTTTCCTGCCACAGCATTTATGGATATCATGGTTCGAAATAACCTCATCGAAAGCTGGGAATTTTTTGTTGAGGTATTGACTGTGGATGCCGACAGTCAGGTAACGTTGTCTGCATTCTCTCTTCTTTCATTATATCTGACATCTCTCAGCACCTGCGTTCGTCACTTGAGAAAACGTTGTCTTTCCATCCACTGTTGCGGTCTTTTCTTGCATGCGATAAAGAAGTTTTTGACCAGGCTTTTCACGTTATTATTAAGTCATCTAAGACTATTATAGATCAATGTATCGTGGATTATGGATCTGTTGATTCTTTGGACGATTTGCGGAAACTTACGTTTGACTTCCCACAAGAACTTCGCCCAAGGCCTCCTGGTCCTCTCTTCCGGGGCCTTATTGTCTTTGTCAGGGAGACCAATAGTGCGGCCCTGATCTCCGGCTGTGAGTTACCGAGAAGGTCAGAACCGAAGATCTCCACGCTAATATTGTCGCAGTTTCTCATGCCATAATCGACGCAACGTATCATGAAATATTCATAGACGACCTTGATGATGCACTCGGTGGAAAGGAGCTTCAAATACACACCCCGTTCAAGGCCTGGGCAGATGCGTATTACATTCTCGGAAACTCTCCCGCTGCTCAGCCTGCTCTAGATTATCACATCGCCGAGATGGAGGCTCTTCGTGGGCCTAAGAAACAACCTGCCATCTGGCCCACTCCTGCACTCAATGCCAAGATTTCTTCGGATCGGGTAAATGAAGGTCTTCCTGTGGTGGAGATACCTCTTCCGGGAATCTCGGCGCTGCGAAGCCAATATCCCGAAATCGACTTACCAATCACTCCCAAGGTAGCACTGGCCCTGTTGGCGCTCCACCACACCAAGGGCACTTCGGCACTTATTCTAAATATGGAGATGGCCCGCTCTGGGTTCCCATTCCTCCCTTCTTCTATTTCTGGCCTTGGCTTTTTCAATGCAGCAGATGTTGCCGGCCCAACGATTGCAGGAATTCTCAATGTAATTAAGTATGACCAAGATGAAATAGTCATACATATGCTACAACGTGTTCAGGAGCAGCAACTCAAGATTACCCAGTATGCCAATGTGCCGTGGCAAAGGGTCATACAGCAGAACCCGAGCTTAAAGGATCTGTTTCCTACTGTGGCAGATGCTCTGGTATTCAACTGGACGGGCGCAAATGGGTTTGCAGAAGATAGCCTTGATAAATCTCATGAAAACTTGAAAGTCAAGTACTTGTTCTATCGGCCCAGAACTGGATTGACGATGGATATTGGCCTTGGAGGCAGGAATGGCACGGACATGATCGTTAGTCCCACTGGTACAATGTGGAATAAGTCCCCGGAATCGGTCTACAAACTCATGGCTATGTTTGGCCAAATCGCCACGTGGTTGGTGGACGAGAAGAACTGGGATCGCCCAGTGGGAGACTACTCTGAATGCTTGGTGGATTAAATGGGAGGACTATATTTCAATCATTTGGTAGAATCCAGGTTTTCAATTTGAAGAAACGCATCCAATTTCTTCCTAAGAGCAAGAAACCTTAGAATTTCCTTTAAACTACATACATCCATATGTATTCAACATTTGGTCTACGATACTATGATGCCATAATTCTGGATGATGTGGAACTCATATTCCCTTTTTTTAACTAGGTAAAGTAAATGTTCCCAAACATGTCACTGAAGTCTGTAATTCCACAGGTCCCCCATTATATATAATTACTGAAGATTGCATCATTTAAAGCAGGATAACTTTATGGTTATTGAAATACCTAGTCGGGCCCCAGACCCAAATTTCTAGTTTACTTAGCTAGTTCACTAGGTAAGTAGCTAACTTAATTTACCACTGAGTAGCCTACCCCAGAACACCATACTAAATGCGATAAATTTCAATCTTAGATCCATATATTCATGAATATTTTGATTATTCCAGTATTAAAGTTCACTAGAACTAATATGTATGAAGTTTTGATTCACAGATCAAGACGATGATTGTGAAGTCCTCAATATCCATGAGTATATAATAGATTTTTCAATACAAGCCTTGGAATAGTTGTATCTTCACTTCGACAAATATCTATTAATTCCAAGTTTAATGAAATCTTTCTAATACTTCGTATTTCTTAGAAATTTCGAGGCCAGGCTGTCATGTGAGATGGGGCGGGAGTAGGCAATAACTTTGATATTAGGAGTGACAGAATTAATCTCTGATCATCTCAGATGAATTTAGAGATCTTCTTTCCTATGTACAATGCAATCTATTACGCCGTATAGGAGCTCATGTCCTAATCCTGCCTGTACACGTACTGGAAGCTAATGCCTCCATCATCACGCCACCATGTATGTGACCGATCACGGAATACTCACTGTCACCCCAGCCCCTCAGCTGCCGCTTAGTGCGTTTGGGTTGCAGATTCTGAAACAATGAAATTGAGATACATCCAAATGCCCCACCAAGTGAATGATATTGACAGGTTCGGGGATTACCTAGGTAACTAGGTAAGAACAGGTATTATTGTTCAGCCGTGTCCGGAGTCGTTATTACTGGTAGAGTATATCTATCACCTGTGGTCATTCTCAACATATTATCCAACAATTTCTACGACCTTACATTCCGCCCTCATACCTTCTACCGCCATGAAGACTCAACAGAATGAAGCCCAGGCAAGTAGCTTTGCTGAAACCGCTTTCCGCCAATTCCCTCCTCTACCACATGATTCGTATATTTGCAATCCGACGAAACGCCTCGTCCTTGACTCTTTACAATTGAATGCTACTACCAAGGAGGAACTCGATCATCTTCTCCACCTCGCTTGGGCGATATTTCTCGCCAGCCAGACCGAGTCCGACGAAGTCCTCTTTGGTACTGCCCACCATGGACGGTCTACTGATGACGGATTTCAGGCGATCATGCCGTTTCATTTTAGGGTGCAGCCTGACGCCGTGGTGGAGGAGGTCATAGCAGCCATCACTGACTACCAGTGTCAGATCAGAAAGTTGGAAGCTCTGGGATTGGAAAGGTATAGCACCAAAGGTCTTGACTATGTGATGCTAGGTCAATTTCGCAACTTGCTGGTAGTGAGTGAGGAGCAGGCACCAATTCCAGCTCCATCCTACACCCAGAAGTACCCCCTCACAGTCTCTTGTGCGTTTCAATCATCGCAATCAGTCATGATTTATGCCGATTTTGATCCTGAGGTGCTGCAGCGGGGCATGATCAATATCATGTTGCTCCAATTTACCGACATTCTGACAGCGTCCATCTCAGATAGAGGGTGTCAGATTCATCGTCTCAAGGGAATTGGTGCGCAAGGATGGAAGCACCTACTCCAATGGAACCGTGCAGGACAGTGTGCAGACCCAATTAAGGTCCGCGGGGACCTCCTGATCGAAGAGCGCTTGAAGCAAGCGCCAGCCACGACAGCAATTTGTACCTCGAATGGCACACTGACTTATGGTCAGCTGGATGAATGGGCTTCTCGGATTGCTCAACGGCTTCTCGAAATTGGAGTCGTTCCCGGGAAGTTTGTTGGTATTCTTACGCCAAAGTCGGTCGTGGCAACAGTCAGCATGATTGCAACTATGAAGGCTGGCGGCGCCTTCGTATTTCTGCCCCATTCGTTTCCCACTTTTCGTTTGCAGAATATCTGCCAACAAGCCGCAGTACACGTCGTTCTCTCACACTCAACAACTCTTGCCTTGGCTCAAGAGCTGGGCTCTCCTGTGGTGGAAATTCATGAGGACAGAAGGAAAGGCGTGGGTTCTGCCACACTGAGAAAGTTCGATACTACCACTCCTGCGCCTCATCATCCCCTGTACGCCATTTTTACCTCAGGATCGACCGGCGAGCCAAAGGGGGTTGTAATTGATCGTGGATCCTATGGGTCCGGAATTCGAGGATTTTGCAGCCGAACTGGACTGAATCAAAAAAATCGCATCTTCCAAGCGACTCCGTATGCATTCGTTATAAGCATCATTGAACAGCTGAACGCATTAGCGGTAGGTGCTTGCATATGCATTCCCACGGAACACCAGCTACAGAATGACCTCGAGTCAACTATGCGCACTCTGAACGTGAACTTCGCGTTCTTGACGCCGTCATTGGCCCGAACCCTGGAGCCCCGGAAAATTCCCAATCTTGAGGTCCTTTTATTGACTGGTGAGGCTACTAAGGACGAAGATGTGAAGATTTGGATGGGCCATGTAGCGCTACACTCTCTCTACGGAATGTCGGAGCTTAGTGGGAGCGTTCTAATAAATGAGCTCGCAGGTAGTTCTGCTTCCACCCAGGATCTTGGGCACATCACGAATGGTATCTACTGGGTTGTGAATCCCGATGACTACACCCAGTTGAGACCTATTGGTATGGAAGGAGAGCTTCTGATTGAGAGCTCGACAATGGCCACCAGATACTTTAATAACGTTGAGCAGACGGCAGAAACGTTCGTCGAGCCACCGGAGTGGCTCCGGAAACTTCGTCCTGGCGATGATCAGGGTCGATGTCTGAGGACGGGAGATATCGTGCGGTATCGAGACCTTGCCGGATCACTCCAGCTTCTAGGGCGGAGAGGTGGGCAGATTAAAATTCGCGGCCAACGAATCGAACCTGGAGAAGTTGAATCCAACCTCCTCGCTCACTTTCCTGCAGCGAAGCTTGTCGTGGTTGATTTTGTTACTTCGGTGGCCGGGAAAAAAGAGGATGGTATCTTAGTGGCATTCGTTCATGATTCTTCTCTTCATGAAGTTACTGGGGATTCAAAATCTGAAGGAGACGCTATTTTTGCTTCTTCGACAGTCGAATATCGTGCTATAGTGCGGCGTACAACTTCGGAGCTGCGCAAAGTTCTCCCATCTTACATGATTCCTAGCAGTATTCTGCCCATTCGCTTTATTCCTAAAACGGTCACTGGAAAGATCTCTCGAAAGACAATGGTAGAATCCGCATCCCGGATGAGCTTGACGGAGATTCTGAAATTCAACGAGGATCGAGTTGTGTATCGGGCCCCCAGTACTCCGAACGAGAAAATTTTGCAGTCAGTTTGTGGGAAGCTGTTGCGACTCCCTGTGGAGAGTATCAGTCTCGATGACAACTTCTTCAACGTGGGTGGGGACTCGTTAATTGCTCGCCGGCTGTCCAGTATGGCCCGCGCAGAAGGGCTGGTCTTCAACGTTGCTCAAGTATTTTCAGAAGCCACTTTAACATCTTTGGCACGAGCAAGCCACCTGTCCACTACTCCAACTAAACCAGATCCTCGCGCCGCTTTTGGTCGGGAGGCAGATCCCTTTGAGACGATTCGAATGGAATTCCTCAACGATCTGCCCTCCTCTCTGACGACAGATGCTATCGAAGACGTATGGCCCACTGGCGAGACGCAGAATATGTTTCTCGGCCATAACTTGATCGAACAATACCCTTTCAGATTTGAAGGTGATGTAGACAAGAACCATTTACGCCGGGCGTGTCAATCATTTGTTGACCGCTTTCCTATATTCCGATCCATTTTTGTCCCCTTCTACGACAAGATACTCCAAGTAACTCTGCGTAATACGCAGATTTCGTTCACAGAACTCCAGGCCCCAGAAGGGGCAGATTTGATGACTTGGATAGATTCATACGCCAAGAGACCCGAGGAAACCATGCCCTTGACGAATCAGCCCATGTTGAAATTTACCCTTGCCAGAGGCCTTCCTCAGGAAAATGCCCTTTTGCTACGTCTATCTCATGCTCAGTATGATGGCGGTTGCTTTAAACAGATATCGGAGGAGTTAACTGCCCAATTCAACAATCAAGCAGGTTCTGTGGCATGTCCTTTCTCTTCATACGTGCGGGAATGTGCTCGCCTACGTACCCCGGCGGCCTTCGCATTTTGGCGAGATCAATTGGCCGGCGCTCAAGTTACCCGACTCCCTCGTATTTCAGAGGGAGAAGATATCGCAGTCATCAATATGGGCGAGTGCTCTCCTGCCACTCCACCAACAGGAATCACCATAGCCACGGCAATCAAAGCCGCCTGGTCATATGTACTGGGACAGACAAGCGGGCAATCAGACGTTTTGTTTGGTCAAATGGGAAGCTGTCGTGCCATCGACCTTCCTGGGGCAGAAGATACTATTGGGATGTGCTTAAATACAACACCCGTACGAGTTCGATTCAGGGGATTAAAGACAGTCCAAGACCTTTTCCGTGCCATCCAGGACCAGCATGTTCAGTCGTTGGAGTTCAATACAATCGAATGGAAAGATATGCTGAAAAATAGCACAGGGTGGGCCGAGGAGACGGAGTTAGACTCGGTAGTTCTCCATGAGAACATTCCTAACATTCCTGGACTCCAGCTGCCAGGTGGCGTTCAAGGCCAGATGGGAACGCCTGTTTTTACCACGCCAGCTTACCGATCCCATATGCTCCTAACTTGGCCGGGAAATCAGAAGCTGTCCATAATGTTAATGGGGAGGCGTAATGTGTTGGACAAGGATTTCGCCGATACCTTGGTGAAGAATTTCAGTATGACTTTATTGAAGTTTTTGGATTCCCCCAATATGCCTTTACGTTTTCTGGAGCCTATCTGCCAAAACCTCCCTTAGAATAAATTCTGCAATCAAGCCTATTCATTTGCAGTTTAGAACTTGTGTTTAATTCGGTTTAGTATATCTTCTAGTCTAGACAATTTAACATCTTTTCAGACTAAGTATAATTACAGTGAAAAGAAGTATATATCAAAGCATCCGTGGAGTCTGGTATTTTTGAATGGTTCAGCACAGACGTGTGGATAGAACTATCTCCTTTTTCAATATGCTATGTTTTCCTTAGGCAGTCTACCAAAGCATGTGTGGCTCAGAGCTACTTAATAATTAAGGCCTCAGGCACTTCTACTTAGCCCAGACTGCTATGAGAGCTTCTCACGCCTCTTGAGGCTTCTTCTTCCTTCTTGAGACACCCACACGAGAACCTATTTACAGCTATGCTTTGCTTTTTACCATCATAGTGATCTGTGCGCGTACCGTGATACAAAGCAAAACCTCGAAAGTTGATGATGTTACACATGCATTCGCAATAGTATACTTATACATAAGACAAAAGTTTCCGTACGGCCGGCCCACTTGTTAAGGAATTATTCGCGCAATATATCACAATAAAACTAGGATCCTACATGCAACCTTCAACTCCCAGAGAGTTCAACAGACATTTTTTCAGGATAAAACTACTGTTAGGCCCACTTTTACTCAGCTGCACGAAAATTTCTGTCTAAGGACTTAGAGAAGGCTGACTGGAAACTGGTGGAGGTTCGATCCATCCCCCGGGCCTGTTGGCGAAATACATGTTTTTAGGAATTTCTTTTTTCTTCTTTTTTCTTTTGAAGCTGTATAACACGTCACATGCAGTCCCATTATGCAGCAGCATTCATGATACATATTTAAATTGGGTACACTGGCGAGGCTAGCTCCAAAATGGTAAGCATCAACAGCGCCAAATTTGGACCGCTATTTGGACATTAAGTGAATGGATCACTTATTTAAGCGGTGAGAGGCAGAATTAACCAATTAAACCAGTACTTTAATTAGTCATTCGTAAACTGGTAGTTGAATCGGGAGAATGGAGTTCAATTTATGTTAATTGGCTGGCCGGTGTGATTTAGTTCTGTTGATGTCTTAACTACTGAGAGATGCCCACCATGGAGCTCCTTCTTCAGTCAATAACACTTTTTAATCTTGTTTCTCTAAATCCACAAAATCCATCATATATCTACCCATCTAGTATAGTAAGACTATCATTGGACACTTTAATCATGGGTTCGTCACAAAAAGTGATTGTTGTCTACGGTGCGACTGGTAAGTCTGATGATCAGTCACTGTCAAATGACTTGAATTTTAATGGTGAAAATCATAGGCGTACAGGGCCGCGCTGTGGCTCTTTCTTTACTCAAGAGCGAGCAGGACTTCACTGTTCGAGCATTGACTCGTAATACCCAAAGCGAAAAGGCTCAAGAGCTAGCCAGGCTGGGCGCCGAAGTCGTTGCAGCGAATGGGTTCGACAATGAGAGCATGAAGTCAGCTCTGACTGGTGTTTGGGGTTTCTGGCTAAACACTCATCACCACGATCCGGTTTGTTTATGCCTTTTGTCCCTTCCTTTGATACTTTTTATATGTCATCTCGTGTTCATGTTCCACTAATGTAATTATTTAGGCGGTTATAACACCTGGTGGCCCTACTGACGAAGACCTTGGACGCCGACTTGTGACAATCGCAGCCCAATCTGGTGTTAAAGTTTTCATATACAGTACTTGTGACTCGCCCAACAATTTCACAAGTGGCAAAGCACCCGTTCCTGGCATGGATGGTATGTGCACTCGCCACACAATACCCTCGCCCCTATTTGCTTTCCGTTGACTTGAGGATCTAACTCTTCATTTTAAATTTTAGCAAAGCACAGGGTGGAACTTTTTGCACGAGAGTTCAATGAATTTGACTCGGTTATCGGAGCTTTCCCCGGCTGGTACTTTGAGAACTTTCTCACTCCCGTGTATGCGCAGGCCTTTGGAGGATTCCCCATATACCCGGATGTGGAAGGGTATTATACTTTTACAAGCCCTCTCGTAGGAGGTAAAGGAAAGGTCCAAACCGTGTCGATTGCTGACGACTTCGGCGAGATGGTTCATGGGATGTTCTTGCACCCGGAAAAGTGGAAGAACCAGACTATCCAATGTCTGAGCGACGCTTTTACCTACGAAGAAATGGTCGAGACTTTTACGAAAGGCAAGTTATCTAAAGAAAACGTCAACATTTTGATTTTTGACCCCTTACACAATATTAATTATTTCATATAGTAACTGGCAAGAAAGCTCGCTACATTCCAATGTCCTCGCACATGGAGTTCCCAACCCATGGCAATACTGTCCTTATCGAGCTTCGAGACATCTACAGATATACTCAGCAAAACAATGGTTGGTTCTTTGGGTATCCGGACGACATCTACACTTGTCAGCATCTTAAGGATGAAGCTCGGCGTGACAAAGGCCTGACACCGGAGCCTGTGACCAGCATGAGGGATTACTTCACCAAACACTACGGGGGGAAGGATTAGAATATCAAGTTTAATAGTTTACCATGTCTTAGCTTTGAAATTATTTTTTTTCTTAAATTCCATTACTCTCTGTAGCAGCCATTTAGCGCCATATAGAGAAGTACTCTCTACAGTTCTTGAAGTAGAGTCATAAGGTCCTTACTTAGATATTTCCTACCCCCTATTCCCTTCCCACTTATATTCTATACAAGCTGTAGGTTCCTTTAAGGAGTACTCGAGTTCTTATTCCCCTCCAAACTACTCTATTTCGAAACACTTAGGTAGTGCTTTTTAGGAGCTGCCACCAATCATCTTTCCACCCTATAATATAAACCCTATAGATAAGGGTACTCTTTTACTTGTACAAGTATATAACCCTAAGGGTCCTCTCCCAGCTTTTCCCTTTTGTCTTGTACCCCTACCACCCCACGGTCCTCCGAGTATATTCTAGCTATAGTATACACACTTCCTCCTATGCCCCCCCTCGAGGATTCTACTAGGGGCCCCTATAGACAATCGAGTCGCTACGGCCGGAAATACGGGTGAGTATGTTAACCCCTCAACTAGCTATTCTAAATTCTAAATTCGAGAGTAATTAATTAACTAGAAAAGTTATAACAATTAGTAGACTAGGCCTTTGACACGTTTTTCTGTACCCCTCTCTCAAAATAAAGAGGTAAGCTTAAGTTCGAAGTAGAGGCACACTTCCCAAGTATAATAAATTGAGAGTAATATATATTAATAGAGAGCCATAAAACTTGTCTCCTATTAATCTAAATCACGTAGATGTGCTGTTGTATCGAAGATTACGCTCGGGTATCGTCGAAACGCGTCGCAAAGTGTGATTCATATGCTATGGACTCAATCTTGGCTCTATAAAATAAATCTACACGTTCGTAGAGGACACCGCGTATAGGTGTTGAGTCTTCGTCCTCAAGCTTCGATATTTAGAAGGCAATATAAAGCGTTGAATTTGAAGAAAAAGGTTGACAATTCCCGGATTGGAACTGGGCGCAGACAAGTATATTTACCAACACATTTCGACAAATATTCTTCTGAACTTAAACGGCCAACTGGAAAATCAAATATTTCATAGTGTTTGTATTAAGATCTTCAATTTAAGTATTATCCAAGCGTACCTCAAGCCAACTCATTAAAGGTTTGACCTGCGGGTGATCCCTTTGAAAATCTTCTTATCCCCTCGTACGGAACGCGAGTACCAGCGAGAAAGCATTGATGCCAAGAGAGAGGTCTATTGGTTGACATCTCACTAAATTAACTAATAACAGATATTTTACAGAATTATAGGCCCTTGTTCCACGCTAGTGCGCGCGTGCCGTTCGAAGGGATAATCAAAGAATTTTCACATGGGGGAGAGCACCTGGGAGATTCCTACCTTGCTGACGTGCATTCCCCTACATATAGTCTATGCTAGAATTGTGTACGGTGTACTTGCTCACTTTGAACAGTACCTTTGTCATCAAAATTAAAGGCTTTTTTCCAATTCATCCGTACTCGCAGCTCAATAAAAGCTGTTATACAACCTTTAAACCGATATTGGAAAGACTACAGTTGCCTATGTTATATCACCGTACATACCAGGTGGACTGGAGAGAGAAAAACATTGGTATTAGGTGTAACTGGTTTGTAGGGTCAGAGATGTAATAACCAAAGAAACAATAATCGAGACGGCGGCGCATGAAACCTTGAGGTGTCACCGATTAATGCATCATAGTTGCATCATAGTTCAACAAGAATTGTCATGCCGTAATAAACTCGCGCTTGAAAAACTCTGCTACAGTCATGAGAGTCTCTCTACCTTGTTGGCCCTTTGCTTCAAATGCGGTCCTTTTTAGGGCCGCTGAAGTTTCAATTTCCGTCGGGCCATTGCAGAAATACTCGCCGTCTCGGAGGGCTGTGAAAAAGAATTCATTCCTTTCCTGCTCTCTCCAATGCTCCCCCAAAGTTTTCATGTCATTTGGGTCGTCCAGTGGGATATGCCGTGCTTTTTTCCCAGTGACTGTATTGGATTACAGTTAGATCCACGGAATTAATGTACGCATTTTTGAATTGAGACTGACCTGCTTTGAACGTACGAACCACCTCCTCGGAAGATGCAATGGCGCTGGTTCCCTGGATAGTACGACGGTTCCAACGCAACGGCTGTAAAAGAACTCCATGGACTAGATCGCCGAAGTCATCTGTCATGCTGATCCAAGGGAAGTCTTCTTTACCGCCCCAGGGCGGAATCTTATAATTCAAGTACCCTTCCGAGTCCGAGATTGTTGGAAAACCACCAAAAAGATCAGAAAACCCGTCATGATGCCAATTCTCCATGTACCATGCGGCAATGATGGGGGTAAAAGTCTTGAAGGATTCTGAGAGTGCAACCTGTTCTACTCTCCATTTCACTAGAAATATAAATTCCTGAGTTAAATGGGATTCTATCGAGATGAAGCAGAAAGATTTAATGTAATATGGAAAAGAACATACGGTCCAGGGCTTCGAGGATGACAGCTCCGTTGGTCAACACGGCTGGAGATGGTGCGGAGCTGTATACCAGATGCTGGATACCGGCACGAGCAGCACATCGAACGACATTACTCCCTAAATCGAAGTCATTGCGGCCAGTTTCAGCCAGTTCCTTGTTGGTTAGTCCATGTTCACGAGGAAGTTTAAGCCCTAAACAATTACGAGAGTCTTAAAATACCGGATCTTCAGAGTTTGTGTTCACAAACGCCGCCCAGCAGCCGCTGAAAGCGTCAAGTAGCTCATTTTCATTAAATCCATGTGCCTGGACAACTTCGGCACCCAGCTTAACTAAAACTTGAGCTTTCGCGGAAGTAGCGTTCCGAGTAATGCAACGGACATGGAAACTGGGGTTCAAAAGCAGAGAACGAGAAACTGAACCTCCCTGCGCCCCTGTAGCAGTGGTTAATTATCTGGGGTATTATCTATGTCATCCGTGGAAGATATCAAGGTTCCAGGCGTAGGACTGGGAAGACAACTCACCAGTGGCACCAAAGACGGCAATCACCCTTTTGTTGAGAGTCATGTTAGAAATATCTGGGTTGAAATTCCTCAGAGAGTGGGAAAGGGCGAGATAAAAACCGAGACCTGTCGACTTATATATTAACCTTTCATGTACGGAAATATGTATTCTCTCCAGCAATCTTACTTGCTGGGTATGATACCCTGGAGGTATCACTTTGATCCATGTACGCTTAGAATGGCGGTGTGGGTGTCTTGGCTGCAGCTCTAATAGGGATTTTTTCGTGAAATTATCAAGAATGATGATGATACAGTAAATATGAATACGCCTCGACACTCAAAGTTTTGATCCTTAAGGACCGATCTTTTATTTGAAATATAAAGGGTACGCTTAGAATGGCTCTAAAGGAAGCTGAATTACTTGAAGATGCGTATGATCTTCAATTTCTAAACAGAAAAAAGTAAACCTAACCGTCGCTAGAAAGAAAGCATTATCTAATTGTGCGGCAACGGCAAAGGCAAACCGTGTAACCACAATGCGGGAAGAGAAATCTCCCTACTTCACGCCACTAGTTTTAACACAAACGACATTGGAAATCAAACGTGGCTTCTTAAACTGGGGTTATGTTACACTTATATCTAGCGCGCCGTTGGAAAAAAGGCCATGTAAGGAAATCAAGATTTGCTTTTTTTTTGTATTTCTGTGCTAGCTTGAAAGCCCCGCCCTTTCGGCGGAGACTAGATCGAGCCCTTCAGAGCGGCTCGAATCGTGTTATACATTACATGGATCCTAAACCAGAGTCCACTTCTCCACTTTAGAGCATTGTTGCGAACTATATGCCTTTACGATACATAGGTAAGCTTCCGGTGTCAGCAAAAACTAACTCACCTAAAAGACCCATTTCTATCTCAGCCAGTTTTAAACATCTTATTTTCAAGGCCAATTTCATCATTTTTGAGTGAAGTAAAAATAAATAAAGGACATAAAAATAAAGCCAATGTAATCAGATCCGCCCGTTAAGCGAGTCTACTCGATTGAAATTGTGGGGCCGATAAGGGTGTTCTTGGAGGACTTTCTATGTTTGCTTACCCAGATAGTCATGTCACAGAAAGGGTCGATTTAGCTATTAAACTTCATACGAATAGTTGTATAGAGAAAATGGCTTGAAAGTCTAATAATCTTTTTTGTGGCCAGAAAAAAGAAAATTCAACTAGCCAGAATTCATATACAGTAGTCTGCGAGTAAGAATATTCAGCCAGAATGTTGAGCCGAGACTTGGTTCACGAGCTTGAAC
Organism: Haplographium delicatum; assembly: GCA_037952705.1. Taxonomy (NCBI): domain Eukaryota; kingdom Fungi; phylum Ascomycota; class Leotiomycetes; order Helotiales; family Hyaloscyphaceae; genus Haplographium; species Haplographium delicatum. The sequence continues at coordinate 47,444 of JAPZPC010000043.1, forward strand.
GATCGAAGCACGGCATCAACCTTAGCATGCATCTCATCCCACTCGGCTTGTTCCTGGCTCATGTCGGTTATGGCACCTCCCGCTCCGATTCTCCATGTTTCATCGGTCTCAGTAACCTCATCATCCCATCGGTAGGCAGTTCGAATAACGACGGAGAAGTCGCCTCCGCCTCTGACATCGATGTAACCTAACACCCCCGAATAGATGGATCGTGGCTTTCCTTCGATACCCCGAAGTAATTGGCAGGATCGCTTCTTCGGGGCTCCTGTCATGCTTCCAGGGGGCAAACTAGCCGCCAGCACATCGATTCCCATTTCCAGAGGCCGGTATTTCGGGTCGCCAGTAGCACAGGTCGGATGCAGCGTACCTTCGATGACGGTTACCAGTTGATAAACACTTTCGTACTCCTCGACTTGCATTAGTGAGGCCGCTTTCACCTCCTTGGAGTGATCAACGCCGGTAAGGTCATGACGAATCAGATCGACGATCATCAAGCTCTCGGCCCGCTCCTTTGGCGTAGCCAGGATTTCCTTAGCCGTGGCCAGATCAACAAGATGCATGGTCCCATCAGGATTCTCATGTCGCTTCTTAACAGTGCCTTTGATAGGCCGGAACTGGCAAGTCACCTCATCATCGGTGTTGGGACGAGTCCACGACATGAACCGCTCAGGGGACGACGATAGCAAGGTGATCGGTCCAAGACGAACAAATGCACCAAATGGGGCCGGATTGACTCTGCGAAGGCGCATGTATCGTGTCCAAGGGAGAAGAGGATTAGAAATATTTATTTCGGTTTGGTCGGTCAGGCATAATTCGTAAGAGTTACCATGTTGGATCTCCGTCTTGCAGTCGCGGATTTTTTTTTTGTATACGTCTTGAGCGGGAAATGTAAACTTGGTCATTGTAACAGCCGTGCTGATATCAGCATCTACCGACATGGGAGGAGAAGAGTCCCTCGTCTTTGGACTGTCCAGATCATCTTTTTGGGAGGAGGGACTGTGAGAGGAACCCTCCGACACTTGACTTTCAGCATCGGTCCCCTCTTGGAAAACACCAGAGCGACCCAAGTGGATTAGAATGCTAGACGCTTCGTTGACCCATTCTTGATCACCACTCTTGATGCTCTGAACGTGCAGCTGGCGAGCGGTATGGTCTATAACAATGCTGCGCTCGACAAAGGCAAACCGTAGATCTGGCCGCTCAGGTTGAGCTGGCGTGTCAATACCCAAAGTCTCTAGACACGCTTCATAACCGATATAACCCATCAGGCCTCCCCAGAAAGGAGATCTTTCATTTCCATACAGTCGCGTTTTGCTAGCCATGAATTTCTTGAGGAAGGTAAAGATCCGGTGATCGCCATCACCCAGGGTCTCCGTAGTCGATTCCTCGCCCTGGTATAGATGCACTTGTTTATGCTGAACGCTATAGGAGATTTGAAGGGTATCTGGGTAAACCAATCCAATGATAGAATAATTACCTAGAGGGGAATTCTGGGCCATCTCCGAGTCCAGAACCACCAGCTCGTCGCCGTTTGGTTTGAGGGCGTCTCGAATAAGTGCGATGCTCAAATTGCCCAGATCTATTGTGCTCGACGAAACCGTGTTCGACACCGAGCTGGACTTAGAAATCTCATCTAATCGTGAGATTGGATGCTGACTGGTCCATTCTTTGGCAATCTGCCACCAATTCCAGAGTACTTGACGTGCCTCAGCGCTGGAGCAAATCGATTCCAGATGAAACTGTACCCCATAAAATGGTTTTGTTTTATGTTTCACTGACATCGAGATGTGTGTCGGATTCAAGCGGCCAAGTAAACTTCGCGGGTCCTCGGGGGTAGGAGGGCCCCGTGAGAAGTCATGGTCAATGTCCCATGCCAACGGGACAAGCTGTGGGCACGATTTGCATGGACTCCAGAGGCTCTCGTTTGCAGATGGGTCTCCGAGAACTCCGTGGAGGGAGTGATACTGCACTGAGCGCAGCGTTGGGACTCCCTTGAATAAGGGGTCGTCACTACAACACTGAACATCGGTTTCGATGCCATGGCGAGGATACGGCAACCGCTCCACGGTGCCGCCAAAATGGACCACGAGACTCTGAAATCCCAGGCAGATTCCCAAAACAGGTAACATTCGATCTTCTGGTAGAGACCATACCTGCTGGATACAGCCCACATCGGCTGGTGTGTAGGGGCTTCCGGGGCCTGGACCAACGATGATACCAGCATACGATTCGTTAAGGTCAGAAGGAAGCAGAGAATCAATTGTAATTTTCGTTACTGAAACGCCCAAGGATCCTTCAACCAAACTGATGATGTTGTTGGAGAAAGAATCATGGGCGTCAATGAACAGGATCCGTGGTTGGACCATATTGGCTATACCTGGTGAATAATTTCGATATCTGTCAAGGCTCAGACTTCAGACGTATGCCGGACGGTGAATTCAATGATCGGATTTAAGTGAGGTAATAAGCGATATACCGAGTACTCTGCGATATTTTGTATAAATTTAAAGCGGAGGCTGGATATATTAACTCACTCTTGTAAGTTGCGGTAAGAGTCTTATCAATTAAACAACATGACACTCCTGCCACCAGAATTACATGGATAAGATCTTTAATTGACTAGTACATAGGTACGTAAGAAACCATTTCCTTGTATTCCTAGTCAAAATACTAGCGCGTCTACTTAGGTAAAACAACTAATAACTTTTTCAACACCGGGTGCATTAGCCAAAAGTCTCCAAGCAAGAAAATCAAACAGGGCTTGTTCATATGCTAAGTCCTATGTTTTTCTTGGCCAGATAGAGCCACACTATGGTTTTGGCTTTGTCAGTATCGAACACGCACGTTGAATCTGGCTAGTAATTATCTCGTTCTACCATTAGTCGGGAAATTGAAAACGAAATCAGGGAAACCTCACTTCCGGGCTATCAAATAGCGTGAAATGACTTCCAGGAATCTCCAGACAGGCCAAGATGAAAGTTGCGTCGCATTCTTCCCATCCAAGATACGTAGAGCTTCTAGAGCTGTCCAGAAAGTGCATATCCTCTGTATCGGGGTTTGTCGGCTTTGTTGCACGCAGGAGCACGGTGGGTGGCCGTGACTGAAGTGGTGGTGGCTGCCAGCCCATGTAGGCATCAAAAGAATGCATAATACATTGCTTAGATTGAGCCATTAGAGTGTCAGACATTTGAGGAGGAAGCTTAAAGCTGGCGATAAAGTCATCGAGATTTGTCGGGCAATTGGCTTTGACGTCTCTGGAAAGAAAGACGCTATCAATGAAAATGACTCCTTGCACCGTGTATTGTGGCAGTTGCATGAGCCGAGATGCGACCTCCAGCGCTATTGAGCCTCCAAGAGACCATCCTAAAACATAATCTGAGCGAGAGACGTAATTCTCGGGTCTATTCTCAACGTACCTCCTAAGATGATGTTACCAGAAGGAATCGCCGATCTCACCAGATTAGCATAAACCACGCCCATTTGACGGAAGCCATGCGGCCAATGCCCTCCTTGGTCAGTACGCGAGTTGCTGACCCCGTACAAAGGGCGGTGGAGGTCGGCAAGGCGAAAATACGACAGGATAGTGCCTCCAGCGTCGTGAAAAAGAACTACGGGAGTGGCTGGGTCGCCCGATTTGGGACCATGTTGGATTGGGCAAGGATTATGCTCCATATCGGCGATTGCACAAGAAAAAAACAAGAAAATATGAATTTGAAGATTTAGATTTAAAGTTCTTGGGTGGTCACAGCATCGCTTTTTAATCGCAGGTCTCAATTGATTATTTCTTAGTTTCGATGGAGATCGCATTTCATGAGGTAAAACATTGATGCAGATCGATCGTATGCGTACGATTTTCCAAGGAAAATTTGCATTTTTGAGCAGTGAAACAAGATCATATGCATGGAGGGAAGTTTGCATTTTGCGAGATAATTAAAATTTTGATGCAGCGCCAGCGAAACAAGACAATATGCATGGGGAAAGGTTTTATTTTGCGAGGTAATTCAAATTTTGATACAACAGCAGTGAAACAAGATCATATGCATGGGGGAAATTTTGCATTTTGCAAGGTAATTAAAGACTAATACAGAATCATGTAGATCATCAAGAGGAGAAACTGGACATAGTGAAGTTAAAGCTGAAATTTTATTATTAAACATTGATTTACTAATTTATGATTATCAACATATTTTGTTTAGAGCTTAGTTTAAAGCTTGGTTTAAATGGGTCCTGAAGCCTATTATATTCAAGATCAAAAGGAGAAATAGGAAAAGAAATAAAAGAAAGAATTTTTAAGCGAATCGGGCTTAACAGGACGCGGGTCCTGAAACTCAATATTGGGTCATGTGCAGAGAGGCTTGCGCTCCAATAACAAGATTTACGAATAATTTATGAGCTCCACGGTTTTTTGTACTCAGGATAAATTTGAGATTCACAACTATAATAGTAGTAGATTGTTTAATAATTAAAGAGGTTTAAGAGGTTAAGAGTCCTATTACGCCACGTCTTGCGTTAAAGAATCTATATCCCGCTTCCAAGGTTCCAAGGTAATCAAGCAGTTTGGTTTTGACGCGATTTTATTTTCCCATGCTAATAACTCCAGGCATATAATCCCAATCGCAACATATATACAGTTGCGAATAGTCCGCGGCTCTTTCAGGAGTACCAGGCCCGACAGAATGGTTCCCGTTGAATCCATTGCCATAATTGGAACAGGCTGTCGATTTCCTGGATCCGCCTCATCTCCATCTCGACTTTGGGAGCTCATTCAGAATCCACACGATGTTGCCAAAAAAGTCCCAGGTGAGCGGTTCAACTTTGATGCTTTCTATCAAGCTGGAGACTCGCGACCGGGATGTACCAATGCTACGGAAGCATATTTCCTCGATGAGGACGTGGGAACATTTGACGCCGCATTCTTCAACATCTCGCCGATAGAGGCGGCTTCAATGGATCCTCAACATCGTTTGCTCCTGGAGGTGGTGTACGAGTCCCTCGAAAGGGCTGGAATACCGTTGCAGCAACTGCAGGGTTCGTCCACGGGGTTATATTGTGGCTCTATGACCAACGACTATGCCGATCTTCTCAATGCCGACTTAGATGCGTTCCCAGCTTTTGGATTGACTGGCATATTGCCCTCGATTATGGCAAACCGTATCTCCTACTTCCTTGACTGCAATGGACCCTCAATAGCCCTCGACACAGCCTGCTCCTCGAGTCTAACTGCAGTACATCTGGCTGTGGAAGCCCTCAAAAACGAAGAATGCCCGCTGGCCATCGCTACAGGTAGCTCTCTGATTTTGTCGCCAGACATATACATTCGTGGATCCTCATTCAATATGCTATCACGCAAGGGTCGCAGCCAAATGTGGGACAAGGCGGCTGATGGCTACGCCCGTGGAGAAGGTGTTGCTTCTATTGTTCTAAAGCGTCTTAGTGATGCTTTACGTGACGGCGACCATATTGAAGGGGTTATTCGGGCCACTGGAACGAATTCTGATGGTCGCAGCCAGGGCTTAACGATGCCCAATTCGGAGGCACAGTGCAAACTGATTCGATCTACCTATGCCCGCGCAGGTCTTAATCCGCTCCATGAAAAAGATCGCTGTCAGTATTTTGAAGCCCACGGGACTGGAACGGTGGCGGGTGATCGACACGAGGCAGCAGGAATTCACAATGCCTTTTTCAACAGAGACTCGGCGCGAGACGAAATCATCCATGTGGGCTCGATCAAAACCGTGCTCGGACATAGCGAAGCTTCTGCTGGTCTCTCAGGCTTGCTAAAGGCCCTACTGGCCGTTCAGCATGGATTCGTTCCTCCAAATCTCCAGTTCAACAAAATCAGCCCCCAAATCGCTCCATATACCTCTCACCTCCGGGTTCCGACCAGGCTTATGCCCTGGCCAAATCTCCCGCCTGGGACTCAACGGCGTGCGTCAGTCAGCTCGTTCGGATTTGGAGGCGCAAACGCCCATGTTATTCTGGAGAGCTACAGCGGATCAGATAGACAATGCATATCCAGCGAGATGGCGATTGCAGGGATCCTGCCGTTCGTGTTCTCCGCCAAGTCTGAAAATTCCCTCAAGGCAATACTGCAGCAATATATTGATGTGCTGGGAGAGCTGGGAGAGCAACCAACTGTCGACCTGGTGAATTTAGCCTTCTCTCTCCTCACGCGGCGATCCACACTAAGCCATCGGGTCGTACTCACTGCAAACTCAGTACATTCTCTAAAGAAGAAGCTGGAAGAAGAGTTACACAAACGTATCGTACCTGGCGAATCATTTACCATCACGAATCGCGTAAAACAGGGATCGAAGAGAATACTAGGTATTTTCACGGGCCAAGGAGCACAGTGGCCACAGATGAGCCTCGATCTCATTTCCCAATGTCCTCAAGCGAAGACCTGGCTACAGGAATTACAAGATTCCCTGGATAATCTTCCAGCTTCATACCGGCCAAATTTCACTCTTCTAAGCGAGCTAGCTGCCCCTGAATCCCTTTCGCGCATCAACTCGGCCGAAATCTCCCTCCCTATTCGAACCGCCCTCCAGATCGTACAAGTAAAAATCATGCAGTCACTTGGAGTGGAGTTCGCAGCAGTGGTGGGTCACTCGTCCGGCGAAATCGCCGCTGCATATGCTGCCGGATGGCTAACAGCTTCGGACGCCATCCGGATTGCCTATCTACGTGGCATTTCCGCAAAGCACGCAGGGTTTGAAGGACAAGCAGGCAGCATGTTGGCAGTTAACATCTCGTTGGTGAAAGCCGAGGGCATTTGCAGCGAGGCTCCCTATCACAGGAGAGTCGTGGTAGCTGCATCGAATTCCCCGTCTAGTGTGACCTTTTCGGGAGACAGTGAGATGATCTCCGAGCTCGAATGGTTATTTGAAAGCCTTGCTCAAAACCCGCGCCGGTTGCGTGTCGACACTGCCTATCACTCTCATCACATGATTCCCTGTGTCGAACCCTATCGACAGGCCATGAAAGCCTGTCGAATTGATACCCAAAAAGCCTCCTCGACAACGAAATGGTACTCTAGTGTCCATGGCGGGCAGGTTATGACGGAGCTCAACAACGAGTACTGGTGCGAGAATATGCTTCAGACGGTCAAATTCTCAGATGCATTGACAGCAGCGTTGGAAAACGAGCCCGATTTCAACGCCTTGGTAGAGATCGGACCGCATCCTGCTCTCCGGGGCCCGTCCTTGCAGACGGTGTCGACGATTAAGGCCGATGATGCCGAGATGCCGTTCATTCCTGTTTCTCAGCGTGAATTCAGTGGCATCGAGTCCTTCGCTCTAGCCGTGGGCCTATTTTGGGCGCACCTGGGAGAGGCATCGATTGATATCCCCTCATTTGTTGGGCTTTTCTCACCGTCTCGGGCGCTAAAATATCTGCCATGGCTCCCTACATACCCCTTTGATCACAGTGAAACGTTTTGGGCAGTTCCGCGTCTATCGGCCGCCCGCATTTCTCGTCGCCGGCCCCGACACCCGCTTCTCGGCGTGACAATTCCAGAGGCGGGAGAGAGAGAGTGGCGATGGAGGAACTTCATACGAGCGGATGATCTCCCCTGGGTAAAAGACCATCGGGTCCAGTCTCAGATGGTTCTCCCCGCCACGGCGTATCTCGCCATGGCTCTTGAGGCGGCCTGTATCATCGCCGACGGGCAAGTACTGCAATTGGTGGTGATCTCTGACATGGTCCTGGATCGAGCGATAGTTGTCCCTAATGATCGAACGGGCATGGAAACCATCTTTACTGCGTACCAAATCAAAGATACCAGTGGCAACGATGAAAGCAGTTTGACCTTTTCCTTCACTTGCCAGGCTAATTTTAACGGAGCATTGCGATGCTGCGCATCTGGCCAGATGACAGTCACGCTGGGCGAACAGGATGCGGCGCTGCTACCATGCCAGGGTCTAGTCGCTCCTGGCCTGCGAACGACCGATTCGGAGCAGTTCTATCATCAATTGGATGCCCTTGGTCTGAACTACTCGTCTGCTTTCCGCGGTCTCACAGAGGTCCAGCGCCGCAAAGACATTGCGTATGGAAGCATTACCGCCTCCAATTCGGACAATGATCCTTCTCTTCTACTACATCCCGCGATGCTCGATACGGGTCTCCAGATGCTGATGGTGGCTATTGGCTCCCCTGGCGACCACCAGATAACCAGCTTGTATCTTCCCACCCGACTAGATCGAGTGACGATCAATCCAGCGTTTTGCCGCACTGGTGTTTTTCACAATGTCGATGGCCACTTCACTGTCGAAGCTAAAATGACTGAGATAACGAAGCGTGACATTGCCGGTGATATCGACATATTCGATGCGGCAGGCCGGGGCTTCGTTCAAGTCGAGGGATTGCATGTCTCTCAGCTCGCCCAGATGACTCCTGGTGACGATCGTCCCATCTTCGCCAAAGAGGTTTGGGGCCCATGGGCGCCGAATGCCTCCTCCTTAGCCAGCTTTCCTACCGATTGTCGCGGCGTTCGTACCTTGACCGATCGCCTTGCACTTCTCTACCTGCGGGACACACAAAGTCTCCTGACCGATGATGACCGTAAAAATTTGGACTCGCACCAACGTCGGTACGTGACCTGGATGGATCAAGTTCTAGCCGCTGTGCGCGATGGCACCCATCAACAGTACTCACCAGACTGCTTGGAAGGCTACGTTGCCTCGACTATCACTCTTGCAACAGCCAAGGAAGTCCATCCCGTGGAGCTCGGCATTCTAGAAACCACCGCTAAGACGCTGATCAACTGGTTACGCGGCCAAGCTTCTCAGGTGGAACAGCCAGGCCACGAGCAGCTCCTCCTTCACCTGCGTAAAGAGGCTCATGACATCTGTATGATGACGGGGCATCTGGCTTCGTTGGTCAAGCAGCTGGCCTTCCGCTACCCGCGCATGAAGATACTCGAAGTTGGAGCTAGTAGAAGCTCGGCCACGCAGGCGGTGCTGGACCAACTGGGGCAAGACTATCACTCGTACTGGTACACGGATGTTTTAGAGGCTTCATTCGCTGAGGCACGGGAAAGGTTCATCTCTCACGATGATCACTTCGTCTACCGCAAATTGGATATAGAGCAAGATCCGATAGAACAAGGCTTCGCAGAGCATGAGTACGACCTCGTGATAGCCAGCAACGTCCTGAGCGAAACACGCTCGTTGAAGCAAACCTTGGCTCATGTGAGAGTCCTACTGAAGCCAGGGGGACGACTTGCCGTGCTGGAGACCACGGATCCTGAGCACATTACATCGACGTTTGTCTTGGGCGGAACCGACCAATGGTGCTTGGGTGATGCAGACAGTTGCCCTTGGAGACCTTATGTCTCTCGATCGAGCTGGAACGAACTGCTACATGCCTCGGGCTTTGGAGGCTTCGAGACCATCTCCCCCATCGAAGAAGAAGAGTCGAAATCTACAGCATGGTCCGTCTTCACCTCCCGGGTGGTGGACGATCGGGTTCAGAAGCTGATAGATCCGCTCGCTGTTCCTGCCACGGGCCAGTTCCACGACCTAATCCTGCTGGGAGGAGCGACGAGGGCGTCTGCGAAGCTACTGTCAGCTGTCCGAGATCTTGTGGGCTCATTCTTCAATCGCATCACGGCCGCTCAAACGCTTGAAGACTGCGTGGTTCCATCTGATGCCTCGCTGGCGGTCGTGCTAGTGGCATCGGACATCGATAACCCCTGCCTGGAAAATCTCACGTCGGATCGTCTTCGCAGCTTGCAGGGCGTTATCGGTGCAACGGGGCGACTCCTGTGGCTGGCCACCGGAAAACTGGATGAAAACCTGTACCTCCGGATGAGCAAAGGTCTTCTACGGTCCCTGGCTTTCGAGAACCCCCATGCTGGGTTGCAGCACCTCACCATCGAAGATCCGGGAGAGTTATCGCCAGATCTGGTGGCAAGCACACTCATGCGGCTTGTTCACAGCGAAGTGGGAACTGACTACCGTCTTTCTGGTTGCACGGAAAGCTTCGAATGGGAATTGCTGCTAGAAAACGGGGCGTTGAAGGTTCCACGCATCCAGGGAGACACCGACATGAACCAACGGTGGCTGGCGAGCCGTGGAACTCCCAAGAGTCAGTCTATCAACCCCAAGCAGCACTGTGTGCAGGTGTCCCCAGAAGATGGTACGTTAAACTTCGCTCCATCTTTTGCAGAGAGACAGCCGAATGTGAAGGGTCACGGAGGCTGCAAAGAGATGGTCAACATCCGGGTGCAATATGCTACTCTTTCTCCTATACGCATCGATGGTGGTTTCCTTTATCTAATCCTCGGAGTGAGTGAGACTACCGGAGCCAGGGTAGTGGCTCTGTCGGTATCTCACGCCTCGATCGTTTCAACTCCAGTGTCATGGTGCTTCAATTTCCCCAGCAGATCGGTTAACAAGGACGACGCTGTCTTCCTGTATGATGTGGGTACGGCGCTCTTTGCCCAGCATATGGTTCGTCATACGCCCGTCGGTTCTACAATCCTTCTCTATGGAGCCTCACCGTCTTTACAACAAACTATATCTACTATAGCTCATCAATACGAATTCTATGTACGCTCCGTCACGACCGATAAGAAACCCAGCAGATACAAAGACCAAGCTACGCTGGCTATCCCACCCCAAAGCTCGCCCGCCACCGTTTCCCGGCTGTTACCTGCCAATCTGTCGCTGTTTGCTTCATTCCTTCCTCATACGGACCGCTTGACTTCGATCGTCAAGTCATTGCTACCACCGGGGCCCTCTTTCTGTGGGCTGGAGACGTTTTATGGTGTTGCTTCATTCCTTCCTACAGGCGCACATCATTTTGTGACTGAATCCCTTGTCAAAGCCTGTATATTTGCACAAAAGTACAAGAGTAGCAGTGGCTCCACGGTTAAGTTGCTCTCTCCCCACGATATTCCGCAACACCGTCTCCATCGTCAGCAGCTGAAAATCGTAGATTGGATGCATTCTGGCCCTGTGGACGCCGATCCACTACCAGCCAGCTCTCTCGTGGATTTGAACGCCAGCAAGACTTATCTCCTGGTTGGCATGACTGGCGATGTTGGCCAGTCGGTATGTCAATGGATGATTGCCCGCGGAGCTCGTTCGATAGTTCTGACGAGTCGATCTCCCAAAGTCGATTCACAGTGGCTCAAAGAGATGTCCGAGCTTGGTGCTCGTGTGATTGTCATGTCCATGTAAATATCAAGACCTCTTGTTTTTTTTTAGGTGACTGACCGATTCAGGGATGTAGCGATCCACAGCTCAGTGCTTCATGTTCATGATCGCATTCAAGCGGAACTCCCACCTGTGGGAGGAATTATTAACGGAGCAATGGTCTTACGGGACGGGCCATTCGAAGATTTGTCCTTGGAAGACTTTCTCCAAGTCTTTGCCCCCAAAGTCAAGGGCAGTGTGATCTTAGACCGGCTGTACCGTAATACCAACCTTGACTTCTTCCTCCTAATGGGCTCCATGTCCGGTCCCGTGGGCAACTTCTATCAGTCGACTTATGCTGCTGCCACAGAGTTCATGGCCGCTCTGGTGCAACAGCGACGCCGCCGCGGTCAGGCTGGAAGCATCATCCATCCAGGCCAAATTCGCGGCATCGGACACCTCGCTAATGTTGAACCCCAGTTGACCGATGTTCTCACGAACCGCATGGGTCCGCTCATTGTATCTGAGCGTGATCTACTCGAGTTGATTGCAGAAGGTATTCTTGCCGGCCGGCCAGACTCTGGACAACCGGCGGAGATCGTGGGAGGATACCAGATGACGGATCCTGCTGAGTTCCCCAACGTTCTATGGTACCGCAATCCGAAGCAATGGCCATTCATAAGGCATTTCCGTCAATCAGGGGCCGCGGAGCCAAACAGCAAGGACGTTCCTATCAAAGAGCAGTTGCTAGCTGCTGACAGCGTGGCCATGGCCGTGGAGATCATTACGCAAGGGTTCAGCGAGATGTTGTGTAAGAAACTGCGCTTACCCAAGGACAGAGTGGTTCTTGGAACGACGTTGGTGATGGAGCTTGGGGTTGACTCTCTCGTCGCGGTAGATTTACGAACTTGGTTCGCCAGGGAACTTGGTGTGAATATGCCAGTTCTTCAGCTGCTTGGAGGCTCATCGATCCAGGGTCTAGCCTCCAGCGCTGCGGACAATTTAGATCCTAGTATGTTGCCTTTGATCAACGTAGATTAAGTAACTGCTGGCTTCGTAGTTAGAGCGTTTTCTCTTGGTTTATCACAAAGTGAATTCTCCCTTTAACTCGGTTCCCTTTGAATAATCATCAATAAGAACAACAACGACCCATTTGCCTCGTAGTGTGACTTCTCGTTTGCTACCAACAATTTTGTAGTGGAAATAGTTTACCGTATCATGTGTTTCAGGACGTATGCTCGTAGTGACCATGTAATGTATGTAAGTGGGTCATGAGTATTTTACTGGTAGCTGCAAACTGCGCGACTCATGTTCTTCGACCTATGAGAAAGTAAAGAGCAGTAGGTCACTCTGTGCTTGCATAAATCTGCCGCAGCTAGCTGGCTTTTGTGTCCATCCTGCAGTAATGAATCACATATTGCCTCCGATACTCGCCATTTAATTTTTTCACTCCGATCTTATAAGTCTCTGGCCTGCTGTGTCATTAGAATCTTACTCTTCAAGTTCAATCAATTCATCATGGGCTCTGTTCCTGCCTCATACGACGTCGTCTCGTTTGCTCTGGATGCCCAGACTGACTATAACTCTTCTGAGGCACTTATTGTTGACGTCAGGGAGCCCGCCCTAGCCCTTAACAGTACTCAGCTGCGGCGCCTCATACCTACATTGATTGCCGGTTTCACAGCACATGGAGTCAAACCGGGTGATTGTGTGTTGGTCAATTTGCGGAATAATGTGTGTTCATCTCAACGTAGTCCACAATGTGACTTTGGTAGATGTCATTTCGCTCACTCCCCCATTTAGGTCCTATACACTGCCATCTTCCTCTCTATAATGGGCGCCGGCGGCATCTACATTGGTGCCAGCCATCACAGTGTTCTCGACGAGTTGGAGCATGTCGTTCGACTGGGCCGTCCTGTTCTCATTGTTACAGAGACAGATGCTCTTCCGACTGCTCTCGATGTAGCGAAGAAGAATGGCATCTCGTCCCATCAGCTCTTGTTCCTCGACCACGCAGCTTTTCAGACAACCATCACCTTCGCACAGCAGGACGAGCAGCGCGCTCCAGCAGCGGTAGCCGCTATATCAACTGCACTGGAAGGAGGCCCGCGCCCTTTCGTCTCCCTCCTCGCCCACGGCTCCGCAGAGCCCCTCTTCATCTCTGATCTTGCAACAGCCAATTCCACCCCGGCAGCCATGTACTCCACCAGCGGCACAACGGGCCTCCCTAAAGCCGCCACCTTCTCGCACGGTGCCCTCATCGCCGGCCATATTTCCGCGACAGCCAACCTTCCACCGTACCAAGCCCGGCGGCTCGTCTGCCTCCCCATGTACCACCTCTTCGCGTCGTTCTGGTCCCATCTCTTCCCCATGCGCTACGGCACCTCGCTGTACATCGCGTCCGAATTCCACGTCCCGCTCTTCCTCGACGCGATCCGCCAGCACAGCATCAGCGACACGCATCTTGTCCCTTCGATGGTGCACAGCGTGATCCAAGCACCCGCCTCGCTAAACCCTCGAGCTGCGCTGGCCTCAATTCGCTACGTGGCGGTGTCGGGGGCCCCGATTGACCGTGCCTGCATGGGGGATTTTCAAGCTCTCTTGCATCCCGATGCCTGCGCGGGCCAGATCTGGGGGATGACGGAGACGGGGCCGGTGTTTCAGAATCGGTACCCCACGAGCGGAGGCAGAGTGGCACAGGGTGATCTGGGTAGTATTGGGCCGGTTTTGCCAGGTTGGGAGGTTGACCTTAGGACCCCTATTGGGGGTTCCGGCGAGGGCGGGGATGAGGATGAACTAGCACAGCGGCAGCACCCGGTAGAAGTGGTCGATGCGGCTGCACCGGCAGGGCGATTGTATGTACGCGGTGCGGGGTTGTTTGGTGGGTATTTGGGGAATGGCGGGGCGGTGATCGACGACCAGGGGTGGTTCGACACGGGAGACGTGGCTTATGTCAATAAGCGCGGGGAGTACTTTATTGTAGGCCGGACGAAAGAGTTAATCAAAGTTCGTGGGTAAGTTCATCCGCCTTATCTATCATAGCTGTATTTTTCTTTGTGCTGATTGGAGATAAATAAAGAGCTTCGGTGGCACCCGCAGAAATCGAAGCCGTTCTACTAAAGCACCCGCTCATCGCGGACGCCGCAGTTATAGGGGTCAAGCTTCCTGGCGGCAGCGAAGAGGCACCTCGTGCATATGTGGTGCGTTCTTCGGGAGCATCGGGGAAGCTGCTCACGTCGAACGAGGTCTATGACTTTGCGCAGCAGCGAATGGCATCGTACAAGGCGTTGGATGGAGGGGTTTGCTTTGTGGAGAATATTCCTCGCACGGTGAGCGAGAAGGTGCAGAGAGGAAAGCTGATTCGTATGAATGATCGAAGAGAAGCCCTGGCAAGAATGTTGAAATAAAATAGCTTAGAGGTTGACATCTTCTCTTATGATTGATCCGCCGGTTTGGCTTGATCCTCATTTACTTCAAACTAGGGAAATAATAATAACTTTTGCCTCTTTGCCTTGGAAGTAAATAGAGTATTATTAACAAATTGCATACTCTGTTCTTCAACCTACTGCTTGTGAAGAACACTACGTTTTGACCCATATATCTGTTTAAAGAAAATGGCAGAGAATTAAACAAGATAGTTTGAAGTGAATTTCCATAACGTTTCTCTTTAAGTTCACTCTTTACAACTGGAATTTCGTTCCTTTCCTTTTACTTCTTAAAACTTTTTTTTTTTTATTTCCTTACACAATTTCTTTAATTATAAGTTGTCCTAAAAATGGATTTAAGTATTTTGTTATAGCGTAGACTAATTAGGACCAGGTCTTTAGGCTTAGTAAAACTACGAAGGGCCTTACTCAACAGAATAAAAAGAATAAAATAAGAGAACTCGGGTTATATATGTAAAGGCTAGAAGGGTTTAAAAGTTGGCTTAGTCGGCAGAAAAGCGGAGATCCTGAGATCTTGATTCGCTGCCCTTAATCACCGTCAAAGTACCCAGTCAGATCAGTTATGCAACTCACGTGCGTGCGAGTAGAAGTAATCTTCAAAGAACACGTGCTGTGTCCCACGACATCTACTATTTCTCTCTAATAAACCTTTTCGCTTCAAGTATGAGGTACACAAATGCGAAACTATGATCGGGTTGCTCTTTATGCTTCTCCTCGAAGTGACCTTGGTCTTGTCACTTAAAAACGGGGTGGGAAAGCTACCTACTCTTGGCTGGAACTCATGGAACGCATTTAAATGTAACGTCACGGAATCCCGTGTTCTATCAGCAGCTCAGAACTTAATTGAGCTTGGACTTAAGGTGAGTCAGACTTACAAAGCGTATCCTTCTATATCAATTTTCTGACGTTTTATAACTACTGAAAAGGATGCTGGGTATACATACGTCAATATTGATGATTGTTGGAATGCACACAGTCGGGATCCTACTACAAACCGTCTGCAACTAGATTCACAAAAATTTCCAAGTGGGATCAAAGAAATGGTTTTACGAGTTCATAATATGGGTCTCAAAATGGGGATCTATAGTAGTGCAGGCAAAACCACGTGCAAGAAGTACCCAGCAAGTCTCGGATATGAATTAATAGATGCAGAAACATGGGCAGAGTGGCAAATTGACTGTTTGTTTAGCCATAGTTTGACTAGTGATAAGCTGATTGCGTCTAGATCTGAAGTTAGATGACTGCGGTGTGCCTCATGAGTGGAAAGACGAATGCTCGGCGTGCGTCCCTGACTCCCGCAAAACTCATTACTTTTATATGAATGGAACTTGCGAGAACTTGTAAGGGGATCACAAAAATCGAATAGAAATAATACTGCCTTCGCTAATATAATTTTTTAGAGCCGGGAATTGGTGCCCAGCAGACTACGATTATAAGCGGTCAAAGACATATCAAAGATATAAAGCTATGAGGGATGCCCTTCTGGCTCAGGAACGACCAATGATTTATAGCATCTGTAACAAAGGAAAGGGAGGTATAGGAGATTGGGGGAATGAGATAGGACACTCATGGAGATCTACTGAGGATATTGACCGTAAGCCTAAAACAATTAACAAACGTTGCAGTTTGGTACTTATCATCTAATCTGATATCAGCTCGGTGGAGCAGAATCTTAGAAATCATCAACCAAAATTCTTTTTACATGAACCAAGTCAACTTCTACAGTCGCCCAGATGCCGACATGCTTGAGATTGGGAACGGTGATCTGACTCTCGCCGAGTCACGGAGCCACTTTGCTTTTTGGGCCGCGATGAAATCTCCTCTATTAATTGGCACCGATCTTTCTCAGCTCTTGCAGGAACATATTCGAATATTGAAAAATGACGTTCTCCTAGCCTTTAATCAAGACGAGGTCTACGAACGTCCGGCAACGCCCTTCAGGTGGGACTGGACCTTCTCGCCAACTCATCCAGCCGAATTCTGGTCGGGGCGATTCCAACAAGGCATTCTTATATTGCTGTTCAACGTTGAACCTGCTCCCCGAAATATGTCCGTTAAGTGGGTGGAAGTTCCTCAGTTAGGCGACGGATCATTTTGGGTAACAGATGGCTGGACAGGAGAAAGTCTCGGATGCTTAAGTGACGGCATCGCGGTTGAGGTTGAGACGCATGACACTACAGTCATTCTCGTTGGAAGTAGATGTTGGAGCGCCGAAGGTAGATACAGACCGATGTGGTGGAAATAATGGCCAAGAAAGAGTTGAATAGAGGGCTATAATCAGCCTAACATTGAAAAATTGATGTCACAGTCTATGTAAGTGCTTAAGTTTGACGTGGCAGGGAAGTACTGAGACGCGATGAGATTCTTACTACATGTCCTTCCCAGATCTTACTCCATGTTCTTCTCAGACTAGGGTTAAACAGGACGTATTATATTACGGCGGGCAAGCTTTTTCCCACAGTTGCCAACCTTGGCATCCTAAGCTTTCGACATTTCTCGTTAAAACCCAGTTGTTCGAGGCTTCTGTCCTTCCTTCCTTCTAACCAATCAACCACCATTCTACATACCAGTACCCCACTCACAAGTGGTGTACCACATGTAGAGGTGAACCCACAAAAACAGATTACTCCAGTTAATAGTGAAAGGGTTAACGAGCTGCAGGATTGGGGTTTTCAGTCCTGTGTTAGATCTATGCTTGGGGAGCCGCAGTTACATAAACCAGGTAGACTGGTCGTTGAGCGATAAGTTGTTGATGTATCTCGTAACGCACAGAAATTTCAAGTTGTGATTGGATTCGACTTTAACAACCAACAGACCACTATTGATCAGACACTGTGTAGAAAAGAGTATTTCCAACGGGGTGGAGATGACGGGGTGGTATAGTTCCTAAGGCATGAACCCATGAATTAGTTACATGTTTGAGACAAAATGGGTAGCTGCATAGAAAGTCAGGGACGCTTTATACTTTTGTTCAATCACAAGGAGTAGGAACACTAGCATGAGAGGTGACTACATAGTTTAGAAAAGTCTGGCTCTGGATCATATCATTATACAATAGTGATTCTACGCGCTATCTACTTCTTATCGTCTGGGTACGTAAATCTAGATTATAACTAGCTGCCAAGACAATCCGCTCTCATTTTGGTGGAATTCACTATACCGACCTAGAACTTAAAACTTGAGGATGTCCTTTAGAAATATTCAACGGAAGAGGAAAGTGACTTGCTAGTCTTGTATCGCCATCCATTAACACTCAGCTATAAAGTATACAGATCCAAGCTCGGAAAAATTTCTCTGGAACCGATTCTATTTATCTAGTAATACAGAACTATCAAAGCAAATTCATTCAAGGCTTCTTCCTACATGGCAGAGCGATATTACTAAAGTCTAAAACCTCCTCGGCCACATCAATTGGTCACAACCACTGCGCTTTGGACGAAGAGTCCTTCGACCGCAACCTTGACCAGGAAGCTTGCCACACTAGTAACACTCACGCTGTCGGTCAAGCTCATTCCATCACCCTTACTGCCTAGCGTTTTTACGTTCATCTTTGTGTCGGTCGGCTTCTGATCGCCGAATTGCAGCCTCACAGCCCTCACAAGAGTCCAATCCATCTTCGTTAGCCGAATCTCTTTGTCTACGAGGCCGTGATCCTCGAGCGCGTACTTGACGTTGGTCCACTTCAAGAATGCCTTGCTTAACCACGGTAGGTTGCTCCATGAATCCCCGACACCTGCTGTCGACATCACTACAATACGATAAAAGCCGGCATGGTGCAGAACCTCGCAAACATTGGCGCACGAGTCGGCCAGGAAGCGAGGAGGTGAGATCTGAGCCGCGAAAGGGCTGTCGGACTTGCGGACTGTGTTCAGTGTGATGATCGCTACAGAAGGTGATAGAGGAGGCGCTGCGAGGAGAGCGCTGCGTATGTCGGATTTCGATAGTGGCGTGCCAGTGACGACGATGAGGCCAGGACGAGGGGTAAGGCTGCTAGAGGTACGCACAAGGGCTACCGCTGTGTGACCTTGAGAAAGTAACTCAGATACAACGTGCTGGCCGGTCCGTCCACTGGCGCCGAGGAGAAGGAAATGCATGTCTTTCGATGATGAGAGGTGCCGTTGAGAACTCGTCTGCTTGAGCTTGTGGGGAGACGAAGAGGCTTCGTTACAAAGGGCGACAGGGCTACCGATCCATTTATAGAGTTGACCAGTCCTCCAGAGCAGACAACCATGGTCGGTAAGAGGGGCCGGTTCAGAGACAGGGGCAGCCGCTAATTGGTTTGTTCGGTCTGTATACTACAATTAGAAGCCGCATGCAATCGTATGCATGCAAGCCGACCGACTCATTTTTCTGCTCTTTGTACCTTAAACTACACTAGGCCGTGTTCGATATTGCCGACGGCCTTCTGCCGCTCGACTTGCTAGCAATGGAGTTCGCGGATTCCATTGATTGCGAAAAGACAAGAATCAGGTGCGTGGCTAGGAAAGCTTAAGCCCCTTTGCCGTAAATATCAGCGCACTGTGGAGCGCTCCCCCGACCACTACTAGTCCCACTGCACGTTCTATAATCCTTGACTCTTTCACCCACGTTATTTGCTACGCCCTGTAGTTCGTTCTCAGTACGCAGCTCGGCATAAAGATCTGGTGAGGAGTCTAGTGCTCCCAAGAGAACGATTTTCAGTATTAGATAGAAGAAGCGCAAAAAAGACACTGAAATTGGCTCAGGGCCAGGAGGTCCGATCTTGGTCTGAACGAGTTCAAGATCAATGAGCCACGATTCTAAGGAGTCCAGCAGAGCCGCTTTCTCGGATAGTAGTCGAAAAGCGATTCCTACCGATTCGACTTGCGACACTTTGCTGAGGAACTCAAGCGTCGACGCAGCGATCCTTGTAAGCTCTGTCCGCATATCAGGTGCAATCGTGCGAAGATCGCGAGATTCAACAAGTTGTTGATGAGACGAAATCAAACACACAGACAACGTCGTCCCGCTTACGTCGGCTGTTGCTAGAGGATCCGCAAATTTACATGGTGCAGCAAACAGCTTAATGATGAAAACATCCAGGAAGGGTAGTTGGTCATGGTGGGCTGGCACCAATTTGTTCGCGGCAACAAATTTTGGCCTTGCCCGGTATTCGTGCATGATCCTAAGTCCTCGAATGATGTGCTGGGCCATAGCAGCGTAATTCTTCCGCACTTGCTCAATACTGATAAAGATCTGACAGCAAAGTAATGCCGACTTCAACCCGTTGGAGCCCGGAGATGACAAGTTAGACGCAAGACCCCGCAAGGCCATACTATATTGTTGGAGGCCATAATGATAGCTCGGGGTCTGCTGCGCGACAGACGCTGGACCGTCTCCGGACGTCTCGAGATCTTCCCGAAGAGTTCTGAGAGACAAGACTGCGTGTCGTATAGGCGGATCAGTCAAGCTGGCTTGGAGGACTTGCCTGGCTTCTTCGTCACAGCTCAGCTTCACGTCGAACAAGGTTTTGGTTGAGAAGTAACGATTGAGAAGGTCGATGTCCTGAGGGGCGATCTCAATGAAGGTGGGCCGGATGGGCTGTAAACCAACGTCTGACTTGATGCTGCCAGCATGAGGGTCGTTGATGAGTTGGCTAGTAAAAAATCTAAAAGGGGACTCGTAGCCGTCGCAAGAACGACCAGTGTTGACACATTTTTGGCAAAACGGCTTATTCTCGTCGCATTTGACCTTCCTAATTCTATTGCTGATTGAGCACGATCACTACAGAGGTGACCTCCGGTCTAAATTCATAGTCTTGGGGGGTAGACCGGTGAGGGGATCTGTCCGCTATGACTGACTGACCTGCAGGTTGCACAACCAGTTTTCACCTTGGTTCTACATTTAATGTTCCGTTTGCGGGCGACAAGGCTTTCGGCCATCGTTGGGCGGGGGTGGGACATTCACGCTTGTCGTGCAACACCCTTCAGACGGGAGGAAGAATCGTAGCAAGCAAGAAATCCGAGCAGACGACTCAAACGACGCAGCATTATTCATCACTGGGACCGGACCATGAGGAAGGCGAGTTGAGTTGAGTTAGACTCACTTCGCGTCAAACATGTTGATTAATAGCTTAGGCCCCAGGAGTAAGCGTCGGCGCCAGCTAGCTCAATTGGGGAGCAAAAGCGAACCCACCAACCATACGTGCTGCTGGAAGCGCTTCATCCTTCATCTAGCACACGCCGTGTGGCTGCGTTCCGAGTCATACAGTAAATTGTGTCGACAGAAGTAAGGCATCCAGGCTCTGTGGATCCCGCTAGCTCCTACTCTCAGCGAGATGTCTTCGGCTTATATACAGAGTAGTTGGCTCGATCTCTCTCGAAATGAGTACTTATACAATGCCAAGGCTCACAAATAGCCCCTTATTCACGTCGAAACTACTGTACAGCTCGAAAATGCCAGCTTTTACTCTCTATGGCTCTCGCGGTTCGACCAACACCGATCGTGTTCGCCTTACTCTCGCCGAAGGTGGCTTTACGGATTACGAACTCGTGCTTCTCAACCTTCAAAAAGGGGAGCAAAAGGTAGGTGACCCATTTCTCTTGGAAGACGATACGGCTTCTCCTTGCGTGAGCAAATTGTATGTCGTGTCGGGCCTCAAAATTTCTTCTCACTTATCAAATATTTGTTCTCCTGCCTGCAACGTTCGATTCAAGTAGGAGCTAACGCCGTAGCACCCAGTCCAAAGAACACAAGAAACGTCACCCGTGGGGTAAAATACCCGTACTAACTTCCGCCGAAGGGTTCACTCTCTACGAGAGTCGCGCAATCTGCAAATACCTCGCAACGAAGTACTGCTTTCAACTTCTACCCCCCGACTCAGACGTCGAAGCTGCGGCATTGTTCGACCAGGCGCAGTGCGCAGAAATTCTCTACTTCGCAGAGCCTGCAGGTAGAATCGCATTCGAGAAATTTGCCAAAAGATACATGGGGCTGCCTCCCGATGACGCCGTTGTCTCAGATGCACTACGGTCGGTCGAGATGTTTTTCGACGTTGCAGAACGTCTCTTACATCATAAAAACTACATGGCTGGAAATAACTTTACTCTCGTAGATATCTACTACATTCCGCTGATCCAAAGACTTTTCGCATGCGGGTACGGAGATATCATCGTCAGCCGCGAAGCTGTGAGTGCTTGGTGGAACCGCTGCGTGAATCGGCCAGCCATACAGAGGATGTTGGCCACCGACAAGGAGGCTGCGATTGCTGCCAGTAAATTGGATAAAGAGATAGTGTAATAGTTATTTTAATATAAATCTGAAGAGGAAAAGTCGCTTTGAAGAGCAAGATGGACCCCTTCTCCGGTAGTATGTATCGCTACTATAGCTGCCAAGACAACCGCGACGGGGACGGGGTGTACCGTACATCGCTTAGACCAGCCTATAGCCTCGTCCGCGGTGGCTTCCACTTCCTTCAAGGGCGAAAACACCCCGACGTCACAGGGCTGTAGCTTGTGGGAGGTGTGAGAGGGGAGGCGACACAGGATAATGTTGTTTTCGAAACAAAATCTGAGGCTTCAAGGGTCTTATACATCCCGAAGCCGTCACAAAATTAGCGCCCGTGGCATCTGGTTAGCCTGTTCTCTAGTTTGGGGATCAAACCCGTGCTTGAGCCACTCCAAGCTAATCTTGGAGTCAGTGTACCCAGATTCTATAATCTCTTTAGAAAATAGTATAGCAGAGGAGAGATTAATTAATATAGAATAGAAACTAATTTAAATAAAGAAAAGTCATACTATGCTAGCTATTAGAATAGAGTTATAAAACCGGAGTAGTAATATTATTTCTTGAAAAAAATCACTTGGAGAAAGAGTGAAAATAAATAGGAAGACAGGGAGAAATTTTATCAGGTGAGTTTTCTGTTCCACCAAAAACCTGGGAAAGTGTTATATTCTGGCAAGATTGAAATGGAACTATTCTATTGTAACAAATGACCGTACATTAAACATGATAGATTACATATATTTTCTAACAACCTTACAAGTCTATGCTCAAAAATGGCAGCATTTAAAGGCAGGCCCTTTCTCATGATCTGATATTTTGTCTGATTCGTCTCGGTGTCATCCTAGTTTCTGAGCTTGTCGACATAAAGATACTCGCTTCTGCATCTCTTGCAGATGGACGTCGAAATTACTTCTAATCACTTAGCTTTGAATTGGCAATTCACCGAGAATTTTGCATTTCAGTGGCAACTTGTGACTGAGTAAGGACTTGCTGGGATTTTTGAGGTCAGATACTTGTGAAATTGAGGGTTATATTTGAGCCAACCTTCGTGAGCCAACCTTTGAAAGCCAGAAAACTCCAGATATGCATGCCGCTCTCTGTTAATCAACACGTGCCGAGGCACCACTTCTTCAATTTCTCTTACATAGATCATACCAATAGTATTAAGCGCATGTGCGTCATTCTAGGTTTTGGGAGTATCTGCTCCGTAGTCCTGGCCGACTGGGAGGGCACAACTTGTAGTAAGCGCGTTGCCATAGTTGTGAAAATGAGATTCAATGTATACCCTCATTTATTATTGTACATAAGTCGTGAACCTGTTATGGAGCTTTACAGGTTATTTATTAGTTTAATTCTTGAATGCAGTTATTAGAAATATAGTTATCCTATAATATAACCCCGTGCAGATTGAGTTCTAGCCATTATGTAACACCCTGTTATTAGAGTCCCGACACTACTCTTCTAACAAGTAAGAATACTTAATTAAAGACTAAAAATGAGTAGAAGAGTAACAGGGGTATAAAAGGGGAATACTTTACTATATGGGGTATTTTAATAGTTGAAGAAGCTGCCTAGGTAGTTTAATAGGTTTATGGGAGAAGCAGCAATACGAGCCCTACAAGCAACAATATTTATAAATTAGAAGGGTATACTGCACGAATATGTATATATAAATAGAGGAATCTTTTATAATAGTAATATAGTTGTATTTTATTACTTTGGTTGTGAAATCACGTTTAAAGATAGTACTTGGGTGAAAAATCACGACCCGCTTGCAGTCACGGCTCGCTCGTGAAGTACATTATATCTTAATTTCCTGTAACAAGGCAAGAGCAGGCGCTAGAAATCCTGGTAGGATTGGCACCGCAGTTATCCAAGTAAGATGGGATTGAGACCGCAGGCGAGGGAAGCATAGTAGTGTATGTAGCACAGAAAGATGTGAAGGGGGCAGAGCCACGAATGGCAGCTCTGAGGCAGTTGTCGTGTGAACAATCGGGGGCAATAACACCCGCGGTGGTGGTAGTGGTTGCACTCGTGCTGCTTGTGGAGACGGAAGTAGAAAAGGTGGTGCTGGGAGAAGCGCTTGATGGTGGAAAGCTGGTGCTAGGAGAAATGGTTGGTGGTGCAAAGGTTACTGCGGAAGGCAGAGTAGAGACAACATCACTCCGAGATTCGGTCTGGATCAAGTGGTCGAAGGATGGAGCCCACTCAACACGGGGTGTAAATGGTTCAAAGTCCCAGAGATAACCGAGGGTACGGAGAACGGAAGTGGCACAGTACGAGACAGTCTCGCCCAGGTAGTTAGTACCAAATTGCTCAACTGCGCCCTCGACGATCCATGGAGAGATAAGCCAAGTAGGAACACGGCCACCAAGACGGTTAAAGTCGTAGGTATATTCGATGCCGTTAGGAGCCAATTCGGAATAGGTAAGATTATCAGGACGGGGAGCAAGTGGTGGAGGAACGTGGTCGTGGAAGCCACCAGTCTCATCAAAAGTAATAATCAAGAGAGAGTTGTTCCACTGGGGACCGGCGCGGAGAGAATCGTAGACCTTCTTAATAAAAGCCTCACCGTCGGATATCAACCCACTATCGTGCATAGAAGTTGTACCAACACCACAGCAAGACGGGTTCAGGTAAGAAAAGGTCGGCAGGTCACCAGCCAGAGCATCAGTATAAAACTGTGTCATAGGGACGACCAAGTCCGAATTATTACTTTCAAGAGTCCAGGTATACGCCTTAGCCTCAGGACCAGTACCACCGGCAGTATCCCAGTAGTTTAGCCAAGTATGGCCAGACTCGCTTACTGCTTCAAAGACCGACGTGTAGTTAAATTCAAATTCATAGTCTGTCCCGAGGTTTTGACCATGGCCATGGGAGCTACCGGACGTAAGAGCCAAACGGTTTGGATCAGTAGGCTAGATATATATAGTCAGTCATTCAATTACTAGATAAGCCGTTGAAAGAATTTTAGGTACTTACACCGGCAAGATCAGAGTGCCAATGGTTGAAAGTCAGGAAGTTCTGGACAAGCGAAGTCAAGACGGGAACTTCGTCTTCAGTGTAGTAGTTCATAACCTGAATAGCCAGCTCCGTGATGTTAGTTTTAGAGCCGTAGTTGTGTATTTGCTCAGTAATGAAACCTTGGTTGTTAGGGAGCAGGGTACCGTTAGCAATGGCATTGTTATCAGGGGTCCACTGGCTGTAAAACTCCATATTGTTACCGGTGACTGCGTGGCTAGGGTCATTAGTCACAGAATCGAAGTCCTTGGGCCCAGTGCAGTAAGAGCCCGCGCTAGGATCGGATACATTGTAAGGGTTGCAGTAAGGACCGTTGTTGATAGAGTTTTCAATGCCCTGGTGTGTCTGGCCACCCAAAAGATTGTCAACGGAGCGGTTCTCCATGCACAGGAAAATAACATTTTTGATTTTGTCTTTCATGTTTTGAATGGAGGCCGCCGAGCCTGGTGTAAGTGACTGAGCCATGGCGGCAGCGGCAAAAGCCAGCATGCCGACGAAAGCAGTGGGATGCATTTTGAACAATACAATTGAACTGTGCAAAAGAGCAGATTGTCAAATTGAGATTGAGATTTCCCGGAAGCTGCTGCTTAGGTGGATGGAGAATGGAAGTGATTCTTCGTGAGTGCGAAGAGACTTATTTATACCTACTCGAACCTACATGTATGCTCACCCAACAAGCCAATCGTGTAACAGAAGTTTCCAATCAAATACATATGATAATTATTTGCACGTTGTCAGGACGCAGTGTGCTAATACTATGTATGCAGTATGTCGAGAGGCAGTGTGCACAGACTGCTCAATTGCGAGGTTGGTTCCTGACCTTCCTTCTGAAGCTATTCAAGGCACGAGGGGGCCAAACACATACTGATCCTGTGCACGTCGAGAAATAGTTCGCTGCACCGTTGATCTTGTGCATATTCGAGAAGTACTTAGTATGTGATTACTGTACTACGAGGTTGAGGTTGATTTCTGAAGCTAGCCACCCAAGGCCAGCAGGACCAATCACGTACTGATCCTGTACACGTGACAAGCTGTCGGGAAGTAGTGTGAGCGTGCTACGCAATTAATCTTGCGTAGGTGGGGTTCGAGAAGCAGGATACAATTGTTTTACTGCGAGATTGACGTTGGTTCCTGAAGCTAGCTATCCAAGGCACGCAGGGCCAATCACATATTAATACTATACACATGACATATCCTCGAGAAGTTTTGTGCGTGTACCACATTATTGATCTTGTAAAGGTGGGGTTGGAGACGTAGGGATGCGATTGCTTTAATGCGAGGTTAAGATAGTTTCTGTTAAGTTCCTGAAGCTATCCACGGAATATTAGGGCACGTATGGGCCAATCAGAGTGCTATGAACGAGCACGAAGGTGAGATGTTTTCTAAACGGGAGCTTCTAACGCCGCACAGCTTGGGCTATACGGAGGCATGTAGTTAGTCTATACTCCGTATATCGAAACTTATATAAGCAATAACTTACTATACACGACTGCCACAGACATCCTCATGGATGAAGTGTCCTCCCCGGAACGTGACGACGTAATTGAGGGGTTGAACGGCAGCTGCACGAGCACGGAAGGGCTTAGGCGTACAAGGCAACACTTAGTAATCAGTGAAATTTAATCTATACAGTAGTAACCCACTATATCATCGGCGAATTTTGTAGATCTGAAAACGCTTGTTCGAATATCACACTCACTTTTACCTATTTCTATTGGACAAATGAGAACACTGTAAGATAGTTTTGAGGTGGTAAGATGTTCCTTTTACTTTCTAGAAGATTTGAGGCATGAATTTCGCTACTAATGCATGCAGTAAGAATTTAGCAACAGAGCTGCATCCCGATTCTAGAATATTTCAAGAATGCTTTTTAAAAACAGGAAGCTGATTTGATACAAATCAGAGCCTCGAGCACCTATATATTATCTAAGATGTGGAAAGGCATTCTTAGCACACCATTTATCTAGTACTCCACGTGTTCTATTACACAAATCATTGAAAAAATTTAGAAAGTCCTAATTCGATTAAAAGCGAAGCTATCTATAGTTAATTTGGACCTGCTCTGTTCTACCATTTCTGTTTAGGGTTCTTTTTGTCTTCTCTAATCACTTTTAATCCCTCATCTCTGTTTCTCGCTTCGTAAAACGAAGCGTAATAACTCGAATCTCCTGTTCGAGAACAGATAGGGAACGCACGAGAGAGGGGCCGCCAAATGGAGGAGGAGGCAAGAAGAAAGCAAGGAAGTGAAAAAGTTATTTGTCCTAAAAAGCAGCCCCCCGCCCACTATTATGCCACTGTATGCATTGTAAAGAGCTAGCTATTCAGGCCTGTCTTTCAAGGTTACTGCTTGTTACAGGAAAGCTATAGCCTTGAATGTGGACTTATGGTACGTCCCTATTCGACAATTCCGTGCTCAGGAGAGAAAGCAAAGAAGAGCGACCCAAAGATTTTTAAATTGACGAGGGGCCTGATTCTTGCTTATCACACACTTTCCCACCTTCCTAATTAATTAACTAGGCTAACCTTTATGTGTATGTAGGGGCCGTTAGGGTACGCGAAGAGGTCGGGACCAGGGCGGCCACCAGTGAGGATTCGGGCGGCGCACGCGCCCGGACCTAGAGAGCAGATGCTAGCCGAAACAGTAACCGTAGACATCATGTGACTTTAGGGCTAGGCCGTATATTCTAGTGCCTAAGGCCACAAGTGGGGTAACCTTTTTGTCCCACTATTGACGGGGACGCGACGACTCAACACCTCCACGTGGTGCGTTCTGATAATCTCACGATTACTCCTTGGGCAGAAGAAAGGAGAGCTAAGATTGAGTCACGAATTCAATACTATTCATAACGACGCGTTGAAACTGTCGCTATTGAAGACAAATCATACATATTCAGCGAGTTGCATTCTATCGTCATATAGTAGCGATTGATCGCAGGAGCCTCAGCCACATAGAAAATCGAAGTCTACAGGCAAAGCTATTTAGCTAGGTATCTTGATTAAATTACTAATCCTAGATCTAAGGAGCGCATGCTGGAAATAGGAGCATTAGATCGTCTTCTGGCTTATTGAGTAAGAGCTGCTCTGTCTGCTATGGGAACTAGAGGAGATCCAGCCCTGAGACGCGAGTAGGAGCATTTTCCTTTTGGTCACACCTTTGAGACCGTGATTCACGAAATGGAAGTAGAAGTTACGGAAGACACGTTACATGTACGTATTGGACGAATCATGCAAGGAAAGGTAACGATGTATGCGGTACCTGCTGGCCAGGAATGTGAAATATCACCAGGCGGGACAGCAGAGTTCACAAAGCCTTGAGAGGCGAGTTAGACTTCCAATGTGGAAGTCTGAGAGCTTAATTTGGGAGGAGATATCACCAGACTGGAAAGTAAAACTCCTACGCTTTAGATATTATACATCCCATAAAGGTTACCCTTAACCTTGGATCGGCCGGAAATGCCACTCGTATACGAAGATCCCCTTCTATTAACCCCTAGCTGAGCTTTCGGAACTTGTGCCTCGAATCGATATCCGCTTGTATTAGGATTATTAGCAACAAACCTACTTAAAGAGCAATGCTTTTTGCTTACCTTCATAAAAAATCAAGCACTTCGAATCTAAGCTGCGTTAGTAAATCCGGTACATCTTTGCGCTCAATTCGCATATGAATTGCCCCGTCGAACATTGCGCACCATGCTCGGATGCCTCGCCTTTTACCCGCAGAATTGAGTTAGTCGTTTATAAGGCTACTAGTAGGTACTTAAGTGCAAGAACTGCATATGTTTTGGGATAGACCTATTAATTATATCTGGCCAGTACTTAAAATCAATATAGGCAAGTTTGATCTCATCTTTGACTCTTTCCTGTACAGAGGAACTCACCCCATTCCCACCATGCGGACTACCCCTAAACGTATGTCCCAACCCCAATTATTATTGCTCCGACTCGACGGGGAAAACCGGGCAAAGAATTGCATTAAAACTTTCGGATATTCTTTATCCCAGAGATAGTCGCGAAATCGAGACGTAGTGGGGTACCTAGAATTTGGTGGGGTTTGTAGCGCCTTCAAACTTGCAATGATATTAGAAAGGCTCAAAAATTGTCAGTTTTTGTTGCTGTATATGTTGAGTATTCTCTCTTCTTTTTCTTTTCTTTTCCCTTTCCTTTTCCTTTTCCTTTTCCGTTTTCTTTTGCACTCCATGGTGCTCGATCTGATATCAGGCCGAAGCCACGTTCTATGATATCTGAACAAGGCAAAGCAGAATGTCCTCGCGACTGT
The DNA here is from genome assembly GCA_037952705.1 of Haplographium delicatum. Classification (NCBI taxonomy): domain Eukaryota; kingdom Fungi; phylum Ascomycota; class Leotiomycetes; order Helotiales; family Hyaloscyphaceae; genus Haplographium; species Haplographium delicatum. The sequence goes on from JAPZPC010000043.1 coordinate 76,570, forward strand.
GCGTAATTAGGAAGACTGTGTTCTCTAATAATTCATGAAGCTCACTGCAAATCCTTTCTAAAGCCTCTGGAATCGTCATTTTGAAGATGAGTTATATTTATGTTGTGTAATAAGTCCCGTGACTCGATGCTGGCCTTTTATTCTACTAGGGCCCATGGGGACGTGGTACTGAGCACAAATTTTATCCCTTATTTTATCCCCTATTTTGTAACTATATCTTATACTCTTATACCTTGATTTTTTTAGGGGCAAGCCCCCAAACCGCCGGTCCTCACTACGTTCCATTAGTGCCAAAATTAGGGTTCCAGTTTAGAGTAGTACTTCGTATAGAGCAAACCTCCTATAGTATATCTCTAGAAGTAGGCTCCCATCACCCCCTAAACCTCCGGATAACCCTAAATACTAAACCTAACCCCTCCTAACCTGTCCTCCTAACCTGTATCTGCCTGAATTATAGGTATTTCTTTCTTCCTTTTCTAGGGACAGCCCCTAGGACCCTCGAATTAGGGCGCACAAACGATTGCAGCTTTTAGTATAAGGTTATGTGACATACATCGTCTTAAGTCATATGATTCCTAGTTCACCCCAAATATATTTTAAACATTGGTTTAGTTATCCGATCACATAAAGTTGAGAAAAATACGGACTGAAAGAAAGCTGCGCTCAATTATATTTATGTGTCAGTAATTAAATAACTAAGTACGTTTTGGCTATAGGAAAGACTGAAAAAAAAAAGAATATACAAGTGGATGTTTTCTAATTCCTCTACACCCAGAGAGGAGTAGACAGGAAAGGGGCTAATGGGAAGGAACGAGTAAGTTATTAATGACTAATTATCATTTTAATATTTCAACATCTAACCCTAGCTGGAATACTTAAAAGTATCTTAAGTCTTCTGTTAGTAAAGGAAGGTAATTCCACTGAAGTCTGGAAACCGCAATGTCAGACTTTCAGTTCTACCGCCTACTACTCAGCTACATTTAGCAGACATCAGTCTTGCTTATCATAGATTAGCCTAAATAAAGGCCCCCTCACCTCAGAAAAATACAAATCAGTCCACATCAGGAACTGGCAACCCATTGTAAAATTTGACCTTCATCCCTTGAGCGGTCATTGCTTCCAAGGCCTTCTCTTCCCTTAACTTATTTGCCTCGGCGTCCGTAACTAAAACAAAGTCGTAGGTTAACAGTCTACTACCTGGTTTGACATTATATTTCTTTACAATCTCATCTGTGACAGTTTGGATATCAACTAGAAGCGAGTCTTTGACTCCAAAAACTGCATCGGATGTTTCGTAAGGATCATCTCGGAGATAGATTGCTCTATAGTAATACATTAGTATCACTCTAAATAATATTCGGGTAGTATTTCATACGTAATAAGATGATCGTAACCAGGCTTCTCGAACATGAAATGCATGTGGCTAGGTCTCATCGGATGCCGGTTCAAAATTTTGAGTAGTATTCCAACTGGCCCATCATGGGGGACTGGGTAAGGGACTGGAACGATTGCGTTAAACCAAAATTCACCATTCTCATCGCTCTTTAGAACGGCTCTTCCATTGGGGCCATCTCTTTCGTTATACTGAACGTCATAGAAGCCGTTTGAATCGGTCTCCCACATATCAATTCGCGCGCCTCCGATGGGTTTGTCGTTTGTATCTTTAACGGTGCAGACAACTAAGCACGGCTCTCCTTCGGGATCCTTATGAACGAGTTCTCCGTGATCCATATATTTGGCTTCATGCGTGTGAAAGGGGCCTAGGACGGTACCTTCAGTGGATTGCGGCGGTTTTGGGTGATCAATCGAATCTACAAGAAGCGAGAGGCCAAGAACATCGGAAAGTAAGATGAACTCCTTTCAGAGAGTCAGTAGAAAGTCTATCATAACTATCTAACACTACGTACCTGTCGGAACTCATCACATTTCTGTCCCGTTGCTGTGAGGAAATCAATCGCCGCCATCCACTCCTTCGTGCTCAGTCTCGTCTCTCTGGCAAAGTCATGAAGGTGAGTGACCAATTTCTCAGCCAAGAACTTTGCCCTAGGGTCAGAGCAGCCTGAATTGATCGTGATAACATTTTCAGTAATATTGTCAACTGTCAAATTCTTCATTAACGGTGTATGCATTTGAGGAACCTTAGTCGTAGGAGTGTATCGCTCCTGACTGTCTTGGACACTGTGGGGCGCCATTTTTGAAGATTATAACTGCATGAGTGATTTTAGTGAAGTGTTTTAGAAGAATTTATTTGAATATAACACAAGGTATTTCACATTAATCTATAGACAACGGAATGACCCATGATCTGATCAATTACAAAGTTCCGGGGGCCAGACTCAACAAAGCATGATTTCTCGAACCACTTATTTGCAGTGGCCAGTCTTCTTTAGGGTCATCTATGAGGAGGTGAATAGCCCAGTGTGGAGTTTACGGATTGTTGCGGGGTCGAATTCCGCAGCATCCGCTTTATCCACAATCGTTCGTGTGAGTCTCAACATGGCTGGCGGGGATTGAACGCATCCATGTATTGTGCCGGGGTTACTATCGCACATCTAAATGAACGTTGAGGATTACTCTGCTATGAAGCTATACCCTCCTTATCTTTAGATTCCCTGAGCCAAGGATGATGGCTTCTGACAATTCTCCATAATATAGGTAGGTGGTGGCCTTACATACCGCCGCTTATTTAATTCTGTAGTTGCAAGTTTCCACAATATGATCATTTAGTTTGCCTGTTAATATGTCAGTTACTTCAATACATTGGCTGCACACATCTCCACGACCAATTAATTGGTGAATCTTCTAGCGTTGGTGTTAGCAGATACACGAAAGTGACGGCTTACGACCTTTATACGACCTTTACCATTATAACTCCTAAATGCCCGGCGTAGCAAACATAAGATCGTTTGAGTAACTGGAAGGATTACTTTCCTGCCAGAATCAATATTGCCAAATCAACACCAATCTGATGACTATAGCTTATTTTTGGTCAGTTTGATCAAATCACGAGAAACAGCAGTGGTGATTGTTGGTGTTGGGGAAAGGGTGATGGAAAAGTGCTTTTAGAGTTTGTATGTGTTATCATTACGGCTAGCAAATTATAACGAGCATGACTTTGAGTCCAGAATATGGGTTAATAATAGCAATGCTCGTTGTATTATAGTTATTGGAATAAGAATAATAAAAGCCCAACGTTCTTATAGACAGAGCTTCAGAGATCAAAAATGATGCAAAACTGTATGCATTGAAGGCTAGATCTCAAAAATTATCCTTTGATGTGAAAAGTATATTCTTTAACACCGATCTCTATTCAGTCTTCTCCATTTCCGCAAGATCAACATCCGAACGAGGCCAGAAGTGGCTCAAGTCGCCAACTGGGAGTTTGAGCGTCATGCGCATTTCAGCGGCCATAAGAACAACCAGAATATACCATCCAAGCAACCCCATCACGAACAGTACAGCTCCACCAGCCTAGCTTCTAATTAGCATTTTTCTACCCAAACAATCGATACGTTTAGTTACCTTTTGTAATCGGGATGCAACAGCGAAGTTCCCAATCGAAACCTGCCAATAAGCCCCTGAGAGCAAGAAAACTCCAATAAAGGCAGTGAGGAAAATCAGGGCAAACACCACGTTTGTCCTCAGAGTAAAGATGAAAAACGTCACCATAGCAAAGCCCCACACGACTAGATACAAGGCTACCGTGGCATTATAGCCCTGCGAAGCCAAGCCTTCAGCCATATTGCCAGTCTTAGAGTAGGAGGCAGCGAGACCAAGAGTAGGCAGCTGAAGAAGTCCAAAAGATAGCCAGAAGACGGAGAAGAGACCAAAGCACATCATTGGAAAGAAATTACCCATGATCCATTCGAGGATAGTGGCTAGAACAAGAAGTACGGGACCAGTGAAGAAGAAGATACCACTGTATTATAATTAGATATGAGATTTAGATAGATATTCCATATGCATACCTAACAGCAGCAAGAGACGAGGCATCTCCCCACCCCATTATCACCGTTGAGAAGGTACAGACGGAGATGGTATAGCTGTTAGAGGATTAGTAGTTACGTTATATTTATCAAAGCATGAAGGGTTATATACCCCATCAAGCCTAAAGGAGTAGGATTAGCGAATTGTTTTCGGTAATCGACAGTCGTGTTCATTTTTGGCGTCAAATATAACTAAGGGGTGGTTAGAGACTATCAATAACAGGAAAAGGTTACATCCCTTTTCGAACAGTTCTGGGGAGATAGTAAATGCTCCAGCTGACTTCATACGCTCAAGGTGAGGGCTTTCGATGTGATCGCCTGCAGACTTCATGCCTTCATAATTAGGGGTGTATGTCGCCATTATAGAGGTAGCAAAATAATATCACAAGAGTCGCAAGTAGAAGAAGTAGAACTTTAAATCGACCCGAATAAGATTTTGGGTAAATAGTGATATGGTGAATATTCCGAAGACTCAGAAAATCGGGACATTCAGAGCCGTTATATACATGACCCATTCAACAATTTCGGGCACGGATCGTTTGATTCACCGAGATTTGGACCTGTAGAACAAGTCAATCAAGTTTCCCCCTAAGCCAACTTCGCTCACAACAAAAGATTTTTTTCGCCCTCTCTATCGCCCAGCAAAGTACAAGCCATTGAGTACTGGGGACCCCGCGCCTCTCCGCAAATGCTCCCCACTCTCCACAACGAACGCACGCTCCATACTCCGCCTCCATTCGTGGCTTCTCTTGGCAGTCCTTTGGCAACCGATCTAGTTCACGCTAACTATATACCATCCATCCGCAATATCCACTCGATTCGCGCATGTCAAGCCCGGTTCGGGCTTTTCCTATGGTTGGGAAATTATCGGGTAACCACGTGATTTAGCACAGAGTTTATCTACTTCCCCGCATCTAGGCTAAAGCTGGAAGAGGTGAGTTAGGCCCACGATGGAACAAAATGTCTTTTCTTTATAATGAACTAAGATGGGAGTCGAAAACAAGGAAGACTGTGGCGATTTCTCAATATTTTATATATATGGGACAACTTCCTTCCCTGTATATTCAAAGTTCCCTTCAGATTAATTATTTTTGAGAAGCCCTCATCACTCTATTTCAATATGAAAGATACTTATCTTATCAAAAATGGCACTGTCGTTTCTATGGATCCATCCATTGGCATCAAAGCTAATTGCGATATCCTAGTTGATGATGGCATTATTAAGCTCGTAGAGCCAAACATCAGCGCTCCTGCCAACGTCAAAGTCATTGATGCTACTGATGCTATTATTTCTCCCGGCTTCATTGATACCCATCGACACACTTGGCAAACCCAACTCCGCACTGTGGTATCAGACTATGTTCTGTCTGACTATATGGCAAACATCCGCCGTACGTACGGATCATGTTACACCCCAAGGGACACATACCTTGGGAACTATTGCGGCTGCCTAGAGTCAATCGATTCAGGCATCACCTTCCTCCTTGACCATGCACATATAATGAACTCTCCTGCCCATGCCGATGCGGCCATCAAAGGTATCTTGGATGCCAAAGTCCGTGGAGTCTTCTGCTACTGTCTCTACGAGAACCCCATCCATAAGGGCCTGCTTGAGGGTGTTGCTACACCCACCAGTACTCCGGACTGGCGTTACGCTGACTGTAAGCGCATTAAGGAGCAATTTTTCCCCCAAAACGCCAAAATAGACCTCCTGCGGTTTGGCCTCGCCCCTACCGAAGTCGACTTCACTCCCCTCCCTCAGTGTATCGAGGAAATCAAGTTCGGTCGCTCCATTGGCGCAGCCATCATCACCGGCCATATTGGCATGGGCAAGTACTCTGGCCCTAAACATCTGGTACGTGAGCTAGAGGCCGAAGGGCTCCTTGCATCCGACCTCTGCTTGAGTCACGGCGCCACACTTTGTGATGACGAGTTTGAAGCTGTCAAGCGAGCCGGGGTTTCGCTATCGACAACACCGGACACAGAACTTCAGATGGACATCGGCATGCCAATTGCCTTCAAAGCTGCTCGCCGTGGCTGCATTGCCAGCCTGGGTATCGACTTGACGTCAAACAACGCGGCGGACATGTTCCAGCAGATGCGCCTGCTGTTGCAAGCGCAGAGGTACGTCGATAGCGAAGCAGAGGTAAAGCTATTGGAGAAGGTAAGTGCACGGTGTGAGGATGTGCTACGAATGGCGACTATGGGTGGAGCAGAGGCAATGGGGCTTGCGGATGTCGTGGGAAGCGTGACACCGGGGAAGCGGGCAGATTTGTTGGTGACACGGTGTGATAATCTGAGGCTGGTACCAGCGTCGGATCCCGTGAAGGCTCTGGTATTATATGCAAATGCTTCGGATATTAATATAGTGATGGTGGACGGGGTGGTACTAAAGGAAGGGGGAAAGTTAGTAGGAGTTGATTTACCAACTTTGAGGAAAGAGTTGAGGGAATCAACACAAGCTATTATGGATCGATCAAAATTGATTCCCATTAAGTAAGTAAGTATTCTATAGTAAGACTAAAATTATATTATATCTCTATATTTAATTAAGAAATACTTTTTCCCTTAAAAATCTTAATAAATTCAAGTCTCTAATACTTGGTTTTATATTAAAGAGGCTTAGGGGTACTAAACATGCTTAGTTCCTTAAGAATTAGTGTAAGTGATGTTGAACTATTTTGCTCTAAGTTGTAATGGATAGAAATAAATATAGGCAGGGAAACCAGTATGTAATAATTGGTAAATATCCAGCCCGGCGAGGGTAGATAGCTACAATGGCTAGTGGTAGTAATTAAGGTGTTCCAGTAAGTAGAATTTAAGAAGTAAATAGCTTATCCAAGTAAAATATAGTTGTACCTCGTTATACCAGAGTAGTTCATACCGGACTAGATCAGCAGTTTTATCAAAATATTGGTGTGGTGCCGGATTTTTCAGGTATAACGTATTACCGGACAGAATTTTCAGATTTTTGGTGTAGTCCGGTATACCAAGGTACAAAATCGTAAAAAGTCAGGCAAAAAGTAAAGGAGAAATAACATGCATAATATTTATGCACAAAATCTTATAGTTATACAAGTTTATACTGAATTATGCATAGATTTCATATAATTAAGATCGCTCAGTTGTTGGGGTGCTTGTCCCGGGACACCAGGCACTCTCCTCTGCCCTGCAACTTCATTTTCATAAAAAAATAATTTATAAAATAACTACTGACTACAGTAATACTATAGATAAATATACGGTTGAAACGTTAATTAAGTGCCAGAAGAATTATCCGAAGAGCGCATTACACACCTACATGATATAATAGCAAGTATATAAGAATCTAGCTAATAAGATAGCATCTTCCCTCCAGATGGATCTAGAATGAATATCTTAGTGTGGTATGAATTCGTTCTGCCGGTAGCTTCCGCGGCAGTACGGATTCGACAACGGATCTTGCGGATGCCCGTACCGACTGCTGCATACCCATACAAGGATCCAACAACTAACCCCGGCGAGACGCCTCCCCACAGATTCTCCTAGCTACAATTTAGCAGTGCGCTCTCGTAATACACAGTAATCCCGTCTTCGCGAGTTGGCCCAACAATTGCTTTCAGTGACGCATGTGCTGGGCAGTGTTTGTCGTAGTATTCCATATCGCCGAGAGACGCAAATGTTGACTTGACTGCCACGTTAAATCCTTTTGATCGCTGATCCGGTATTGGAGCTCCTGCTGTGAGTTGCAGGATATAGGGTTTGCTATCCTATAGATTGATAAGAATCAGAAAGATGGAGAAGGCGAATGAGGGTCAGTAATACAACCTTCAGCGCGGTCTTCCCTAGAATTCGGTACTGTTCCAGACACTTTTCGCGGTCTTCTTCCCTGGGGATTTTAAATAATGTAATTCGTTCGATCAGAGACATTGCGGGGGTTCTGATAATCTATGGTTGAAAGTTTGAAGCTTGAAGATATATTCTCAAAAATAGAGAGCTTTAGAGGGCCTTGCAATATTTATAGGTCTGATAAGTTAATTTTTATATATTATGGACAGCACATGGAGACATTATATATAAGTGGCTCTATGGTTACAAGTTGGAAATAAAAATTAAGTCGGGACGACTACTTTCCGGGTGCCAAGGTTAACAACACCTGGCGAATCATTTTTCTTCGCGTCGATCCTATTTCTTGGTAGAGATATGCGGCATGCGGTGATCACTCGGCATCTTTCTTTTCACTAGATGAGAAAAAGAGCTTAGTCTACTAAAGGTAATTTTTAAAATAAGTCTAATATAAAATATGAACTATGCATACGCGTAGGCAATAGAAAATGCGATATTCTACGTAACACAGGCATATTTCCCAGATCTTGTTTGTATGACAGTTGCGACACAAATATACACATACTACAAGTCATATAGTGATGACGAACTTCTTACCATCTCTGTTTTTGGCAATTTCATAAGTATCTAGTGCCTGTTTGAGTCGAATTATGTTCAACTCCTTTTCTTCGATGGCTTTGTATTGGCCAGATTCAAATCCTTGAGTCAGACTACTGAGAATAGATCCGATCTCCTCTGCAGAATACTGTAAGCTGTTGCAACCGACAATCGAATGTTCTGCTCGATACAGATTCTTCATATTAAAGCTGAAATCAACATCGCCAATGCGAGGCGCAGCAATGTAGGCAAGTCGCCCTCGAACGGCAAGGACGCTGAGAGCGCTTCGCATCAAGATCGGGTCTCCAACAGTGTCCACAATGACATCAACACCTTTTCCATCCGTGAAAGATTTTGCAGCTGCCATAAGTGGGTCTTTGAGAAGATTAATGTCGGTAATGTCGCGACGTGAGGCTGTAAGAACTCTGCATCCCATGGATCGGGCCATTTGAACCGCAGCACTACCCACCGCTCCCGTCGCTCCTAGGACCATTACTGAGTCGGTCTCCTGTACATGCGCACGATGCAACACAACATGGGCGGTTGACCATGGTACGCCAATACAGGCTGCCTGCGCGAACGTGAGGTTGGATGGGATCGACGCTGCTGCGCCTTCTGGAATCAAGCAGTACTCCGCATGCGTTCCATCCTGAGTGAACGAAATTGATCGTCCACTAGATCCAAATACTCTCTTGCCGATGAATGCCGCAGGACCGGCCTGCACTACTCCTGCGAAATCTCGCCCAGGTACGCGGGGATAGGTTGTATAGGGAAACCCACCGACAGAGTTGAGGACATCGCTGGGGTTAATTGCCGCCGCGTGAATCTTGACCAGAAGGAACCCGGGTCTCAATTTTGGGATTGGTAAGTCGACCGATTGCAGGGACGGTCTCACGGCGTCAATGGCGTTTTTGAATAGACAGAGTGCTTTCATAGTCTGGAAACCATCTGGACCACCTTGTAAATCGTGTATAGGGAAACCCAGCGACTGAGTTGAGGACATCGTTGAGATTAATTGCGGCGGCGTGGATCTTAACCAGAGGAATCTGAGTCTCGCTTTCGAGATTGGTAAGTCGGCCGACTATAGGGACGGTTTCGCGGCTTTGCGGCTTTATGGATTCAGTGGCGTCTTTTAAGAGACAGAGGTGCTTTCTTTCATAGTCTGGAACCCATCTGGACCACGCTGTAAATTGTGTCTTTATAGATGTACCAAGTTTTAAGTGCCAGGATGCCAGAGTTAGTGCCGGTTCTGAGGAAAAGGGATTAGCTTCTGGTCGGGTATTAGTTAAAGTACTATAATTACCTACAATTACTCTCATTTACTAAGAGCTACGGGCAGAAAAAAAAATCAATCTTAATTGCAAGAGCTATGCCAAGGTAAAACTCTATAAGTTCAGGACATCGTCACATTTTTGGATGAACTGTTATTAACTTTACACCCACTGATCTCAGGTCTTCCATGTCTTTACGATTATAACTGGTAGTCTTCGGCTAGGGATATGTGCTTCCGCGATATCCGCTGAATCCGCGGGTCACAACATGCTTGGAAAAGAATGGCATTAAAATTTCAGATCTGTTTTTGAATCTATGACAAGGGAGATACACAGAGGATATGGTTCTGTGGATACGAGATAAAATAGGCGCCGATGCCAAAGTCACTCGGTGTTGGCTCAGGCTTATCTCCCAAATATTATAATATAAATTATTGCGATATTTGAAAAATTCCGCAGTTTATTTTCTGACCCCCTGTCACCTCCGTTTTTGGATGAAATCTGCTCCAGGTCTTAATGCTGTCAGGGAAAAGATTGTCAACTCAATAACTTGACAGCAACTATTGCTGGAAACACGCCAGAATGTCGTTATACACCCACAGGCTAGGTGTCTTATCACTTGGTTACGCATTTGCATGACTTCGCAATGGAAACCAGACTGAGCACAAAGGAGTGGACGATAGCCATCGATTTCTAACTGCTACAGGATAAGAATGTGACGAGTTTCGCTAGGTAGGTCTTAGCTGTAAAATTCAGATCGACATGTGGGATACTGGTTCGAACGTACTCTATGACGTCTGGTATAACGGGTGTGGACCAAATGAGCAAGCCGTCTTTCACAGTGATGGGAATAGAGACCTGTAACACAAATACTATCATACTTATCCTGTACAGTACTCAATTCTTTATGATGGCTTTGTTAGGTCACTGCTTCGAATTTCTCTCGTTACTATATGCGTAGGTCAAGTATATTTCATGTTGGCGAAACTTAGTTAAGATCGTGTCATCACAATTAGTAATCTCTATGGGCTTTCTTACGGTTAGTATTATTGATAAAAACAGAGCCATGTCTCATTGCCAGTAGAAATTAAGACTACCGCCAATGAAGTGATCAATAAATATGGCGTCGGGCCGGGTGCAGGATCCTGATTTATGATGTTGTCTTGGTTACAACAAAGAAGCCTCAGAGGCGATAACGGCTCTGGAGAAAAGAGCGAAGTTGAAAAATGGCTTACTCGTCGCTAGGATGGCGTAAACTCTAAGTCCGTAATGTACACATTGGACGGTATCATACGAAGATTTCAAATAAAACTGCTTACAATGCATGGTTCAATTGTTTAATATGCGAAGCTTTTAGTATATAATAATTTAATATCGCCCCTGTTCTTTGTCGATTTCAAGAAACTTTGTGATGCTACAATGATGATCCTGAATCAATGATTGCATTCACACCGGTAACTGAGCGACTCTGTACAAAGCAACAAACTTGTTGCGCAACATCCTGTATTGAATCAATTTCAACACTGGGGTTTTAGGAGACATTCACTTACCTCAATAGTTGCAAGTCGACCCAATTTCGTCTTCTTAATCGTCGCTTCCCGCTTTGCTGCTGGGAACGACATACTCCACTCCTGAACTTCGTTAATATCTTGAGATTGATCTAATATGAATGGCTTACGGTTATCATCATGCCCGGCGAAACGCAATTGACGCGGATATTGGGGCTTGCTATCACTGCCAGACACTTCACAAGGTGGATCTGGGCGGCTTTGGTAACGGAATATGCCTATAGCAGAGATCAACTATCAGCTACGGAATGTTGGCTAGAGTAATAACAATATTCACCAGTGAACTGCCCATTGCTCCAACACCAGCCACGGAAGAAGTGGTAATAAACACTCCTTTGGCTGCATCTAGATGCGTTTTCGCTTCTCGCATCAAGTACAAATGCGACTTTACATTCATATTAAAACATCGATCCCAATCAACATCGTTGACATTGTCATCGATGTCGGTGAAGTTGGTTAGTCGGGTCCACCCGTGGTTGGAAAAGACGACATCTAGACGACCCATCTCCGCTACAGTAGAATTTACTAACCTCGCGACTTCTAAGCTTTGCGAGACATCGGCTTTGATAGCGACGAATCGTTTCTTCTCTTTTGTTTCGTCGTCGCCAGAGATTTGGTAAAGGTCTTTGATCAAGGCATCGGCACGATCGCTGTTCGTAGAATAATTGATGACGACACGCATTTGCAAATTAGCAAAAGCTCGCGCGGTGGCAGCGCCTAGGCCAGCGGAGCCAGCGGTGATCAAAGCTACAGATCCTGCGAGTGGTGCTGCCATTTTCTCTTCTCGAGAATCTCACTTTTTATCCAGATTTCATTAGATCTTGTTGAAAAAAAGAATTATGGGAAATTAGACATGATATTGATTATTGACGGACCATAACAGAAGATGTGCTCAACATGGATTCAAATGAGGGACAGGCAAAGTTCGGATCGGTTAATCAGCCGCAGTCAGTTCCGCAACTGCCGCAGCACTTCTCCATCGAACAAGAGGCGTTCGATGAAGGCATAATTTGATACCCTCACTCTGTGTTTAAAATATCAGATAAAATATATTTATCCTACGTAGGTCTAACATTCTAAGAACCCCAAGCTGTGAATTTTATACCTTTATCTTTAAATATTGACAAAATGCCTGCCACAGTATCAAGATGTTTTTGTTTTCAGACTAGAAAAGTATATTCGCGAGTAAGACCACAGGTAATAAGCATTCCACTTCTGAAAAACTCTTCTGACTTTAATAGATAATCAGTTCTCTTCTATCACGAACATTTGCCTCGACTACCCAGCGTCATGCCATTAACAAAATTATCCCTTCAGCGGCGGAAGCGATCAAGGACATGAAGCCCAACACAACCCTTCTAGCCGGCGGTTTTGGATTAAGTGGAGTGCCCGATACTCTGATCAATGAAGTGCTCAAGAACAAAAAAATCTCTGGGTTAACCGCGGTATCCAATAATGCTGGTATTGACGGTTCGGGACTTGGCCTTTTACTTGAGTCGAACCAGATCCGGAAGATGATCTCAAGCTATATCGGTGACAACAAAATATTCCTCAAAAAGTACCTAGATGGCACCCTCGAAGTAGAATTAACTCCCCAAGGAACCCTCGCTGAACGCTGCCGCGCAGGCGGTGCGGGTATTCCAGCTTTCTTTACCCCCGCAGCAACAGGCACCGTCGTCCAGACTGGGGAGCTACCTCTTACGCATCATTCTGATGGTTCCGTGAACAAATATAGCAAGGCCAAAGATATCAGAGTGTTCAATGGCAAACCCTATCTCATGGAAGAATCAATTCATGCAGACTACGCTTTCGTGAAGGCATGGAAAGCTGACCGGCTAGGCAATTGTGTATTCCGTCTGGCAGCAGCCAATTTCAACGGTCCCATGGCTCGCAATGCGAAGGAGACTATTGTCGAAGCTGAGCATATCGTCGAAGTGGGTGAGCTCGGCCCAATGGAGATCCATCTTCCGGGAATCTACGTGAAGAAAGTCATTCAGAGTACTGTACCTAAAACTATCGAAAAATATGTCAATTCTACAGGTGATAACGACTTTGGATCTCCGCTAGGCTCCGGCGAAATCGCCACAAAACGAGAGCGCATAGCACGTCGTGCAGCCAAGGAATTCAAGAATGGCATGTACGCAAACCTCGGAATTGGCATCCCCGTACTTGCTACCAAGTTCCTGGCACCGGGCGTGGAAGTGCAATTGCATTCCGAAAATGGCATACTAGGGCTGGGTCTCTACCCACGTAAGGGCGAGGAGGATGCTGATCTGATTAATGCGTCCAAAGAGACCACGACCATTTTACCTGGTGGAGTGACCTTTGGAAGTGATGAATCCTTTGGGATGATCCGTTCTGGACGCATTGATATCACTCTGCTAGGTGCAATGCAGGTGAATGCCCGAGGAGACCTGGCGAACTGTGAGCAATATATCATTTTTTTTTAAGCAGTACATCTAATCAAGGTCCCTAGGGATGATACCGGGCAAAGTAAAGGGCTTCGGAGGGGCGCTGGACCTGGTATCCAATCCAGATGAAACCAAAGTCATCGTCACGATGGAGCATACAGACAAGAAAGGCAACCCTAAGATCGTCAGGCATTGTACACTGCCACTCACAGGTAAATCATGCGTATCCATGATCATCACCGAGTTGGTAAGATTCGGCTCCCTCATCTAAAGGAAAACAGGTTCTAATTAGAGAACAGGGAGTTTTCGAAGTGGACTTTACTAAAGGCTTGACCTTGGCCGAGATTGCAGATGGAGTGACCATCGATGAAATCAGGGCGAAGACAGAAGCTGACTTTTCTGTTGCGAAGGATCTGAAGACGATGCTATGAGTAGTACATTATGAATTAATTGAAAGCTAAAAGAAATTTGAAAATGGTGGGAAAAGTGTGCACTATGATCATTCAACCGGATTTTATCTCGTCAATAGATAGATTCATATTTGATAAAAAAATTCTACAATTAATTTCTACAAAACACTTGGAGGTGAAAAAATGAATGGATTCCATTGAACTATATGAAAACATGCTTTCTCAGTTATTGCCCCATTGAATGCCAGTGACATGCGTTTGCCAGCCTGTTCTCTTGTCGGATCATGCGCTGAATCTTAGTATTCGGACGGAACCTGCGGGACTACCTTTGCGGATCTTGCGGAGATTGAAGACGAGGCATATATTTGTACAGCTCCGCGCTCGACTGCTTGGTTTGGTTTAGTGCAAGAAATAATGGTTGAAATTCTTTGATATTTATGGACAAAATCAGCTTTAGATGGAGTTCAAACTGTAGAATTGCAAATAATTTTCTAATTCATTCACAAGTTTTTTGACAAGCATATTAATTAGTTTTGAAATGGCCCATTGGCAAAAAGGGCTGAGTTCGATCTTGAAAAAGTATCCAGACGATGTTGTGTTCCTATCTGCACTGCGGACACCGGTGACGAGAGCGTTCAAAGGCGGTTTGCACAATGCCCATGCGGAGGAGATGCTAGGTGCGGTAAGCTATGTGATTTCATATACAAGGATAAGTGCTCAGATAACTCCAGGCCTTACGAGCGACGCGCGAAAAACTTCCAGATCTTGATCCAGCAAGGATTCAAGACGTTGCGGTTGGGACTGTTCTGTCAGAGCTCGGAGGCTCCAAAGCCGCCCGCATGGCACTCAACCATGTCGGTTACCCTTCTTCAACATCGATCTACACAGTCAATAGAGCCTGCTCATCGAGTTTGCAGGCAATTACATGCATTGCAGATTCGATTGCTCTGGGTCGGATAGATGCAGGCATTGGAGGAGGGATGGAGAGCATGACAAGAAATTATGGATCCAAAGCGATTCCGACCACCCTGTGGCCAGAGGCAAAGAGCTCCCCGGTCAAAGAGGCACGAGATACAATCATGCCTATGGGTTTGACAAGTGAAAATGTCGCTTCCCGATATGGAGTGAGCCGCGAAGACCAGGATGCATTCTCCCTAGCCAGCCATCAGAAAGCTTCCAAAGCTCAAGCTACGGGACTGTTTAGCGACGAGATAGTGGCAGTGAAGACAGAAGATGATTCTGGGCACTCCGTACTGATACAAGAAGACGATGGGGTTAGGCACAAACTATCAATGGAAGCGCTCGCCAAACTGAAGCCGGCATTCATCCCAACTGGCAGGTCGACGGCCGGCAATTCGTCACAAATCTCAGACGGTGCCGCTGTAGCCTTGATGATGCGCCGCAGCATGGCCACCGAATTGGGACTCGGCCACCGGATAATAGGAAAATGGGTAGCGTCCAAGGTAGTCGGCGTTCAGCCCGATGAAATGGGGATCGGCCCCTGCGTGGCTATCCCTCAATTGCTCCAGTCCACGGGGCTGACTATCGCAGAGATTGATCTATGGGAACTCAATGAAGCATTTGCTAGTCAAGCATTGCACTGCATCCGAACGTTGGGCCTGGATATAGAGAAGGTGAATCCAAAGGGAGGAGCGATTGCGCTGGGTCATCCGTTGGGCGCAACAGGCGCTCGTCAGCTGGCTACTCTGCTACCAGAGTTGAAGAGGCAAGGAAAAGAATTAGGAGTAGTGAGTATGTGTGTAGGAACGGTACGGAAATCCCTCTCTGAATTAACGGATTATGCTGAGACTAATATTTCGGCTCACTTAGGGGATGGGTATGGCTTCTCTTATTGCCGTCGAGTAGGGTGATACCCTGGGCGATATTTCACCCTAAACCACTCTACATTTGTATAGGTACCACCACAACATGCACTTTCCTTATTTACTAAAGTTTATCGTTACTAAAATCAGAGAGCGTCTGAGCTAAAGAACTGAGTTACTCCCAAATTACCATCAGTCAATCCCTCAAATGGATTATTTGACAACACCAAGCTATTTCCAGCGGGGTTCATATTAGGTACCATTGTACTCGAACCTAATCCCTCTAAAAATCCAAGGTCTTCTTGTTTGCGCTGCTGTGATTGACAAATCAACATGCGCGCTGTTTCCACCGCCTCTTTAGTTAGATGGGTATCGTAGACGAAACTAACATCAACCAAGGTGTTCATGGCTTCCGCGACTGCTGAGATAGCCTCTCGGGTATTGATGCACAGGAGCAAGAGTACACTATGGAACGGTACACTAACGATGCTCCACCATGGCTGTTGTTGGAGGGCGAGCGATCGCGCCTCGATCCATGCTCGTTGCAGGATTCGAATAATGTAGTGGACCTGCTCAGTTGAAAAATTGTGGTTGATTAATCGCATTAGACGACAGAGGATCAAACAAACATCTGCCTTTAATAGGATGAATGTTGGCGTGCTATCTCGTAGATGAATCAATTGTTCGATCGCTTTGCTCAGTTCAAAGCCGCACGTGTTTCCGGGTTGGTGGGCGTGTGAGATCACCTCCGCCAGAGCAATAAGATCCGAGGTATAGTCTTCTTCCTGGGAAGCTGGCTTATGGCAGCGAATATTGTCTATTTGGACTCGAGACCGACCGTACTCGGACGCGAGTATTGTATTCAACGACCAGCTCACCCAAAAGAGCCGACGCCGCGTATCCAATTCACTCGGCGCAAACCTTCGCCGGTCACCCTCCTCAGCAAATTGGATGGTATCAATCTCCTGATGTAAGCCGACCGCTTCACATAGGTGCATTGTGATCGATATGGCCATCCAGCATATATGTGGCCGGCTGGTTAGTCGGAGATAGAGCACGCGGAGGATCCACGAGACAACATGATCCAGAGTGATACTTGCTGGGGGCTCAGACAAGCTAACTTCCAGCAGATGCCGGGCATGTTCCACGAGGTCCCATTCCTCGGCAAAGGAGACAGAAGTACTGAAGATGGAGCCGAGCGCAACCACGCCGCATATGACAGCCTCAAAGTCGACACCCATTCCTCGTGTACTCCAATACGTTTTGCATCGATGGATGAAGAGTTCTCGATCTAGGATACCATACAATGGATTGACGGCGTCAAAATACGTACTAGAGAAGGCCATCGCGTCCTGCAAAGAAAGCAGCCGGCACACCATTGGGGATCCTGGGTTCGCATGCTCTGGTCGAAGGCCGACATGCCATGCATATGAATGCAATCGTGGTGGGTTATCCATGCTAAGTTCCATTCCTACTTTGCGAGCGAAGGCCACGGCACTGTGGGCTCCCATGAATCGAGATTTATATGGCTCCAAAATCGACAGCTCAGTCTCCGGTACCGATGCCATGTTCGACTTGGCCGTTGGTTGTTCTGTATGAGGTTCATTCCACCTCATAGCGACATCGCTATCGCTAATATTGGATGTTGGAGACTGCGAAATCACGGGCTTAGTCGTCTCTTTGGAGTTCCCGCTGTTCGATCGGTGAGATGATTTAGCCCTCAGCCGGAGATAGCTACATTCATAGCCATATCCTAAGCACTCGACACAGGGATGGGTACCGTCACATTTTCTCTTTCTCTTCCGGCAGCTATCACAAGCATTTCTCGATCGAAGTCTAATTCGAAATGGGGCATTCGTGACTGATTGCCCTCCTTCCATTTTGTAAATCAGGATCACAAGGGCGTAACCACAGCAGCTGTACGAGACGAATTTGAATAGAAAAGAAAAAGGAACTCCCTCGCATATACAAACAAGCGCAGTAGTAAAACAGAGAAATTAAACCCGAATATTTAATTGTGAAAATATATTACAGGTCGTGGAAACGCAGCCAGGTGGAAGGTCGTGAGGGGGCCTGACATCACCTCGTCAAGAAATCGACTACAGATTATGCAGGAACTAATGACCTCGTCACGCTTTTCCAAATAGAGATCTAACTCCAAGCTTTCTCTCCCACCGCTAAATAAATGTAACAGTGGGGCGAAATCTAGCAGCAACTATTCTCAATGGCTATACGATGGATCAGTCCAGAAGTCCTGCGACAAAAAAAAACGCCACCGCTCGCTTGCTATCTGGTAGAGCAAAGAGGAATTACTGTGAATTTAAGGTCCTACAGGCCTTCCAGAGTCAAGTTTCAGTGAGTAAAGCCTGTAGCATCCCCTATAGGCGATCCCTGTTTAGGCACCTTGGTCCTTTTCTGTTGTTGGGTGACCAAGGCTTGGCGAGTCTTCGCACTGTGGAGTTTTTAGAGTCGTAAGAATTGTGAATCATTCCTTCGTAGCATACTGCGAATTACTTACACAGACCATAACAAGATTACATGAAATGATTATAGAGCAAAAGACTCTTACTACAAGCCGTAGCAGATCTATATACGCATAAAGACATTATTGCCTTAACCATTGGTAAACGCCTTGAAAATTCTACAATAGATCCAAGACCCATTGCAACATTTATTTGGGGGTGGTGTGGAGCCTTAGAGAAATGTGGGGACTAATCAACTGTTCTTCCTGTAGTCATACATTCCGCAACAGCCGCGGAATATATTGACCACCACAACCACAGTAGGCAATCAGATACGGAGAAGGGCTCACCAGGTTGAAAAGCAAGCCAAGAAGGACAGCAGGCTCTAGAGAAGTAACCTACGGTATTCGAACTTCTGCCATACTAGGGTCTTGGAATAATTAAATTTTACTTAACCGTTTCGTTTCGAAATTCAGCTAATACCAAAGCGACCTTTGCTCTAGCGCAGCGGGGAAAGGATTTTATTTGCAACCGCAAAACCATCTCGATTTATATTTTGTATCCGCAAGTTCCGCAAGTTCCGCGGATCTCTCCTTCTATATTCCAACTTTTCAAGATTAGCACCGATAATCAATAGTTCATAGCATCTGTCTAATCTATGACCTTAAGAAGGTATATAGTAATATGAAATATGAAAACTCTCACCCTAGGTTAGCTGACGTAATCAGGTGGGGGTTACCACCAATAATTGTTGGCATAACACGTTCTCGGTAGGAAAAGCATGGATATCGATTGAGTAGAATTGTATTGTTATGTTCTATGGAATAACTGCACGAATTATTCTAATTAGTATAGTAGTTGACCTTGTGGGCGATGCCATTTCCAAATGGGTTAGCTATAAGATGATACTGACTTCACCCGCCTAAGTGCATTTTATAACATGAAACTGCATTCTCCCAACTACTTCAAGACTTGAGATATAAATAGTAGAAGTTACGATGATGGTAAGACCAGGGCTTAAGAGAAGTACTGAGACTTAAAACGAGTAACTGTCAAACTGGCTCGCCCATACTATACTTATTTGTCGTTGCCCCTCAATTAGTGTGACATGAAGCGAGACTAATTTCATTTTTCTTACAACTGGGCCCTAGTAATATCAGGCGCACGACCAAATTATCTTAAAGATCATGAACGATGACGGTGCTATTCCCCTGAAAAACTTGAATCAGCTTGCTGAGGCTAAACAATCAGAGAATGATTGGACAGGTCGGAAATTAATCTTTGAATGATATTGGAAGGCCGTGAAGGGGACTGATGACGGTCCCATCATACTAGACCTTCGAGAAAGAGGACTTATGAGGCAGTTTATCTGCGACATTGCAAATTAGGATTGCATTACACAGGTCTTTAGATCGAGGTGGAGTTATACTAGTTTATTAGCTATGGCTACAGCCTTGCAGGACCCCTCGATGACTTCAACCGCTATCCAAATTCTGTCGTTAATGTTCTCGAGGATGGTTTCTTCTTCGGCGTTTATGATCTCTTTTTCCCATATTATGTAGTATTTGTTAAGAGAAGGCATCTAGGTGACAATCTTTCTTAGATTCGTCTGCGCCTTATCTGGCATGAGATACTCCCGCGGAATTGCCGCTCCTCGTCGCGCGAGGGTAGCTGCGGCGATGTCTTTGTAATTCAGCGGTAAAATAATGTTTTTAAGCATCTCAAGTCCGAACTTGTACGATATTAGCCCCTAATTCGCCACCAATTCAAGGACATGTCGTTCCTTATATGAGCGCCCCGGCTGCAAATAATCACATATACGTTCTACCAAGTGCTTATATCTGAATACTATCCGATTTTGATTCACCAAGCTGTCGATACTGATTAAATTTTTGTTAATATCTTGATTAATTCAACTGGACTTCTTTTCTTTTAGCATGTACATTTTAGATTATAGAAAGCTCAAAAATAGTATCTAGAATGTCATTTATTTATTGAGTTTGTTAACTTTAATGAATGGGCATAGATCTGTAACACCAACTTTTTCACCTGTGACATCTTGTAACAAAAATATAGAATCTCATTGAGCATTGAAACTTAACTCCGAACCGTAAAAGACTAGAAACTCCAATATCACGAACCATCTAACATGCTCACAATAGACGCAAAGAACAAATGCAATTTCTTCAATAAGTCTGTCCGTCAATAGTAACAACACCAGCACCGGTGACTGACATAGTACCACCAGGAAGATCTTGGCTATGTGCTACGTACGTGGGGGACCCGTTGATCAGAGCAGACACTCTTGCAGTGAGTTGCTGTACTGTATTGTCCGTTGCTTCCTTATCCTCAGCGGACTGTGGGCCTGTGGTAGTGTCAGGATAGCTGATATAGGCCCTCTTGTCCTGGATATCTGCTTGCTCGACTAAATTCTGAAGCTGGGTCCACTCGCTTTGCATCGTGACCCAATTTCCCGTTAAGTGTGCCATGAAGATGCCGTTACGCCACATTGCTGGTGGCGTGCCTGTGATAACGACTCCAATGCATGTTACGAGACCAGTGGTGTAGAAACCAGAGGCGCCAGAAGGTTGGGCATTGTGCCCACCCATTGGAACGAATGTTCCAGTAGTGCGTGTATCGAGGAGGGAGATAGAGTCATCTCGCTTGGATAGAGGAATCGTCGCTGCACTGGCGAGACTGGCGTTGGCTAAGGACACGAGCGATGCCGCTCCTAAGAGGATGGCAGTGAGAGTGCTGGTGAAGCGCATATTGGATGATTGGAAAGTGAAGTAATTTGAGTATATAGATTGTGATAGTAAGCCTGGCTGTAGAAATCTGTGTGATCTTGTTGCTATTGATGATGAAAATATGATAAAAGATAAAGATCTCTTCTCCTTATATACTTGTACACCTGTTTAATTATCACCCTTTCTATAGAATGTACGGAGCTGGAACGATGGATGCGGACTTGAATGAAGGAATTGGATCAAAGGATCTCTCTCTAAGTTAAAATATAGGACTGGGATTTGAGAATTGGCCACAATTAACGAAAGGAATGCGGCTCAACAACTCGGATACTTTAAGAGGCAGCAGGATTTTTGTCTAAAGCAATTTTCGAATGCTGAAACTTTATTTGAGGCGGGTGCCCCTGAAGGATTAGAACTGCGGCTGAGCACTGATCGTCGCCTCGCTAATGACTTTGCCGTCTTCTTACAGTCCTATTAGGTACGCGAAAACAGCAATTTCAAGGCGGATCAAAGCCTTTCCAATAGCCATTCATCTCTGAGGGATCGTTTTGGCGCCTCATTGTTGCTATTTAAAGAGTCAAAACCAAAGAGGAATTACAAAAAAATAAGTAAAAGAAGGTATTTTCAAGCAAGTAATTTGGGAACATATGTCAAGCTATGACAATGTCAAATGTATGACAATTTTCCATGTAAGGTTTAACCATCCTTGGAGAGTATGAGCAACCCTTTCAGAGTGAACAGAATATCCCAAAGTCATTTATTTCTATTCCCTGGCATTGAACAGTGAACAAGGGGCAAAATCACTGCGAAACTTGGCCCAGTGGTTGAAAAGATAAAGAATTCATGGTATAATCACATATGGAAAAAGCATAGTTAGGTGAATGAAGCTATACACGTATATGAAGTATATTTCGAAAATCTTACGAGTAAGTTAAGGGAGGCTAGATAACGCAAGCTCAGGCCATTGCGTTGATATGTCAACCAAATCATGTACCCCTTGTTTGGAATCAATTGCATCCAACATTTCGACAGGAAATAGCCAAAAGCCGATAGCAGGCTGTACAACCTCTGGGTCTTCAGCTTTGTTTACTATTTTATTTTCCTTCCAAAATCGATTAAAAGTTGAAGAAAGAAAATTTGTCTTTTTCTTAATGACTTGGCCTGGGTTAGGATCTGGGTGCGCTGACGACCACTGATCGTTTTCCTTCTGCAACCACCTTTCTGCGCTCCGGTAATCAGATATGCCTTCACCGATCGGGTAAATGCCCATGCAAAATCGATATTCGATCTGGGAAGAAACGACACTAAAATTATTGAGTAATTGTGCCCAGAGGTGAATAATACGTCGTGGATCACTTTCTATGAACATGCGTTTCAAGTCTTGCGCAATAGGGCGTGGGTCGCGATTTAAACGCTCAAAAGTTGGTGCCGACCCCCTAAGTGGGACAGACCGGTTAAAGAACGGTTGCGTCGGTTGTGTCGGCCAGAAGATTCGATTATCATACTGTCGCCCAACCACTTGTCGAGACACGAAAAAGACTTCTCGTAGTCGCGTAAGAGTCTCTACAAAGGCTGTTCTAGCTCCTGGATTGAGATTTGCCGGTTGTAATTCGAGGAGATCCCCAGATAGGCCGGTGTCGTCGATTGCCATATTCAAGAGGCCAACATGGAGGGGGTCATAGATAATCTTTAGATGGTACAAGAAATCTAGTAAAGTATCCTCTGCCCACATTTCCCAGGTGATATGAAGGAAGTCATACTCGGGGTTGAAGTAAAGAATTCCGTTTCTTTCTGGGGAAAATTCCGAGACCGCATCCCTATAGCTTAGCCAGCAGGGAAGATGGACGCGATAGAATGCCAATGCCGCCTCTCTAGCCTCGCAGTTGACTCGCATTAACTTGCTTAACGTTTGCCATCCATTAACGTAGGCGCGATAGCGCTCGATCTTACTACCAGGTGGAGTACTTTCTGCCTCTTGAGTAGTAGTTTGCTCTGAGTGGAATAGCCTCTCAGCCCGGAGAAAAACCTTGATAATACGTCGGCGCTGCAACGAGAACCGCCATATCTTTAGGCGCAGCTCTGTTGGAAGTAGAGGGAAAAGAGCAAAGGTAGACTCATTATTGCTCGCAGCCCTATCCGTGTTGAGTATTCGTAAGTTGGGTTTGGATGGCATGTTCGAAATGTCGATAATGAGGTCGTGAAGGTTTGAGAATATAGCTGATATCGTGGAAGGATTTGAGAAAGGAAATCTTCGATAGGAAGTAAGTTGATGGAAAATAGTGCCATAAACAGGAGGAACAGAAAATAATAATAGATCAACAACAAGGGGGTCTCTCTTGCATCCAAGAATAGAAAGAAGCAGAAGTCATTGTGGTGGTTGTGGTGGTTGTGGTGGCAATGCAAATGAGGATCGCGGCACAGTGGATCCCGGCGGCTGCACCAATTCATCGAAAATATGCTTAGTTCTAGTGTACTTGTTCCGCAGCTGATTGTTATTGGTCTTTCTAGCGAGGCCTCCTCTTTTCGTATACCCCTGTCAAATAAGCTTTCGCGAACGAGTTAGACGACGCGACGGGACTTCCTGGAAAGCAGATTCACTGGCGAAGATGATATAATAATAAACTGATCTATACTTGTAACATGTTGTCATTATCATATACTATCGAGAGCATAAAATCAGTTCAACGGGCTCTGACTCGTCAAGATCTCCGAGCTCAAAGAGAAAACTGATATCGATCTCATCTCGCTATCTATGAAGTCTAGCGGTCCCTAGTATTGACTAAAGTGGAAAGAACTTTTTCCACAGTAGGTTACGAGATCTTTGGTTTTGTTTGGCCTCAACTGAATTCGATGTGTCCTTCGCTCGAGTGAACGTATTCTGGGTTATCTTGGCAGCTTTTTTTACTATCCCCCCCTTGGTTCAAATGTTAGTCTCTTTTCCATCCTCAATATCACACCACTAATCTCATACCACCAAATTAGTCCACAGAGTATATATAATCCGGCAGAATTCTATAGCACTCTATTAAAACCAATGAATTATAATTCTCTTAATTGGAAGGCGATCCTCTAATTGGAAGGCAGTAAGCCATAGAAGCGGTGTGAACTTAGTGGAGTGAATATTGAGGATGAAAAAGAGACTAAAATTTGAGCCAGGGGATAGTAGCACTGACGTATTTATTTGCTTCTCCGCTTTCGACACTTCTTGCGAAACGTAGGCAAAAAATAATCGAGGATGAAAATAACGTGTATGTGGTGTTCTAGAACGTACGGGATTCGGAGACAGACATGAAGTCGGTTTAGTTGTGCTTAGGCCAAAAATAATAGATGAGAAATGAGGTACTATGCACGAAAGAAATAATGATGTTTCAACATCTCGTAAATAATCTCAATGGTCTGTCTCGTGGTGTCTAAGCACTTCTGAATGCGTTCATGGACATCCGCGGTGGATGGCGATTAACGAAAAAGTTTATTAAAAATGTCTCGGTATTTATTCTATTTCTCACGTGTATATGAAAGCTCAAGATGACTCTCATTATACCATTAAGGTAGAATCTTTTCCAAGTTCTAATAATACTGTGGGCCGAAGCTCATCTGCTAGAAATGAAAGCCACCCACCCTCATGGAGATACGATGTGTAGTTCCACAAATGGTTCACCGATATAATATATGCCTCTCACCAGGACAAACAGGACTGGAATTTCTAGACAGGAAGAAACGTAATTTCATTTTGAACTTAGGGCCATTAGAGTTAATTTTCACTAGCAAGATGTTGTAAGTATGAACAGAAATAAAATATGTGATGGGTTAAAACCCGTATATGCCCCTGGTTTAGATAGAGGACATGTATTTTTCTTTTCTCTTTAAATTTATTATCTTATATGTTGGTAGTACACAGTCAGTTGAACTTAGGGCAATGGTTCGAAAATAATTGGTAAAAGAATATCTAGCACCTACGGAGCTTTGACAAAGATGGTGGTTAGTAGGCCAGATGGTTGCGTCAAGATATAAAACTTTTTAAAGTATATAGACGTTTCTAGGGATACATTATAACATAATCTCTCTTCATAGTAGCTTTTCACTAAACTAGGCTTTATTCAGAGAGACCTTGTGCTAACAATGGATATCAGGTATTCCGATGCTGTCATTATCATTATTTGTCCGCTTCCGAAGCCCTAGGCTCAAGACTTCGCCCTTCAAGAAGTCAACAACTGCGGTACCTCCACTTCTTGCATTCAACCCAGAGGGGATTGTGATAGTCTTTATATCTGGGAAGTTTCTAATCGCAAGGTCTGTAGTAATTTTCTGTTCCCTTGGAGTCCATTGACTTGAACATATCTATGGTCAATTAGCAACGTCTAATATCTGACAGGCGTACCAACCAACACTTCAGGCTTGATAACAAGATTATCGAGCAAAGCCTGAAGCCCCTCAATAGCTGTATTTTTAATAAGTCAGTATAAGCTTTCGAATTGATTATTGAGTATCTAACTACTGGTATTAGCCACATGGATGATTTTGTATTCTTCTTTTACTTCCTATAAAGTATTAGCGTTTATTTTATTGCACTTATTTCTCTAGGTAAAAACTTTTCCATACGTCAACAAGCATCGCGACCAGCTTTTTAGCTACATCAGGTGTATTATTCACAGACACCAAGTAAATAGGTGGTGATTGTGATGCCATATTAAAAAACAAGTGTTGTGAGCACAGCCTTGGAAAAGAAGTTGGAGGTTAAGAGGAGAGTATTATCACTGTTAGTGTATCGTCCGTAGAAAGAGATCTTTATATTACACATGGCGTTTCAATGATCCACTGAAGTATCAAATTTCTGAATAGGGATATCCAACAAGGGGCTGCATTGCGCATTGACGCCCTTGTTACATATGATATCATCCTTACCAACAAACAAATGCTATTCCCGGAAAAGTTTCTGATGATAATAATTAAGCGTGAGTCAGCGCTGTTACCTTGTTCATATTTTATCGGTGATAATGCACCCACGCCACAATGAGCTCATTAAAAACGATATAACATCTCTTTGCCTACAACTGGGGTTACTGTTGAGTGGATCCAATTATTCTATTTTTGAAAAGGTATAATAGTGTTGAATCGAGCGATAAATGAATAAGTGATCTTCAACATATCCTACTTAAATATATGGAAAGTTGCGGGAAATATATTCGAGGTTCACAGAAATTGAAAATAGGAAATGGATCACAATGTCATAGCCTTGTAGTTAAGATACATTTGCGTAATCAGGACGGCGATATTGAATTTAGCTTAAACTCTCCGCTTAGTCTGGCAAATCAATAATAACACAGGGTGAACGCATCGGGCTGCCAAAGCAGACAGGCATTAATGCCGACCCGAGCGTGCCGGCATCAAAGCTGACTATATATTGTCAAGCTGATTGTTTGGCAGATATGCATTAACGCCGATTTAGTTCAAGGTGGGTCACTACGTGCGCTAGCAATTTGGCTCCTATGGATTGAAAAGATATTCAATTTTGTATAATTTACTGACAAGGATTTCTAAACATTTTGCCAATTATTTTGCGCAGGGAATTTTGACAAGAATGAGGGCTTAAATGAGCTAGTATTATTAAGCGATTGTAGTAATGCCGTCGATCGGCTTTTCCCATTTCTCAGAACGTCTCATCCACAGCTGCAGACCTGGAGGTGGCAGATCAACACTGAATTTCGCAAATAACCCCCCTTTCAAGAAAATTATTTTTGGGTCTTCAATTACTATCGACATAATTGCCCTAAGCTTGTTAGTATCAGAATATTCTTCTGTGGTGATGAAGACATACGATCCACAATCCCCGCAGAAGTGACGTCTCGTTGTATTTCCCGATGCCCCAACATCTTCATGAATCTTGGGTCGACCCTTGACTTCTATATCTTTAGCCAGAATCCGAATATTTGTTGCAAAACTGTGAATCAAGTTAGTGTATTTCTTATACAAGTATAGGCTTCAAGATTCAAACAGTGAGCCACTTGAAGCGCGGCAATTGAGACAGTGGCAGAAGGAGCAAGTAGCTGGAAATGAATCCTTAGGCAATGAAACGGTAATTCGGCCACAGTTACAAGCGCCATTGATGGTTTCTATGCTCGTGGGCTGCATTCTTAATGCTTCTTTCGCAATGAAAGAAAATATTACAAGGCAATGAGTTTCAGATAACAAAAATATTTTTGTCGTAAATGATTTTTATAGATTAAAAAGTAATCGGCCACATCAATGATATGTAGTTATCTTAATCTAGGCAATGCGCCTAGTCTACAAAGTTCGATGACTCATGACTCAGAATAGCACACTGTAGCGGAGATAATGCAATAGAGATAGCACATAAAATTGTTACTTCCTATGGCGGAGATCTTTCTTGCAAGCTACTTGCGTTTCGTAAAACTTTCTGGATACTTCTCCTGCCAAGCCATCCACTCCATAGGGTGACATCAAGGAAGCAAGAATGAAACAGATACTGAAAGCGATCTCTAGAACTTCCGTTTAGAGAGCGGGTCGCAAAATATGAACTTGGGAAATGCTGTTCCAGCTCTAGCGAGGCGTAATTAGATGTTTTTCGCTCTTTCTTTTAATCAAAACTCAAAAAATTAGCATAACTTTACAGGACCGCTTAGTCAAGTTGCAGCTACTACCTGATAGTTAGCCCGACTAGCGTCTCATTTAATTCAGTAAAAACTACGCTAGTCAGCCTTTGGTAATACAATGTAAGATTAGGCTCGCGTTTAACCAGGGACTGGACAAAGAACTTGGTCAAAAAATTGTGGGAGTATATTAGACTTTTCCGTAATCCTCTCCCTGGAAGCCCGAATGCCAGTTTTGTTGCCGAATTTTTCTTAGAAATATTATTCTTCATAATGTTTATCCCACAGCTTTGGTCCGTACAGATCAGGCATCAAATTTATTCATAAATACAAATACCAACTAGGGAAACTTCATACTTTCATTCGGCAATGAGCATAGAAAGAGACATTAATTCTACGAAGTTGCGAGCTGACAAACTTGGCAGGAGGCTATGGCAATTGAGGTAGTAAAATCATTAAGGATAAAGAAAGTTTTGATATGTGGGGAATTGGTATGATTTTAACTTTCCGTTCCTGAGTTGCACTCACAAATGTGTTCTACTTCACTTCATAGAGCAAGAGAATTTAGAAATGTATTTTCAATCATTATCTCGAGAACCTGTATACAGAAATCCCTATTGCAAGAACAACTGGGCTGACTTAAATACTGCCGTTATAGTGATCTTCATTCTCTGCAACATCGACACTAAAAATGAAAAAATGTTCCGATATGATAACAATCCTTCCAAGCATAGACGTTTCCGTGAGACACCTGGTCCGTTCACTAACTTATCGTATTTCTATTCTCTGCACTAATGAGTGATTTATTCAAGCTTGTAGGATTTCATTTCCGACATTCTTACTTATTGTCTTTGAACGGATGTACCTGTCTCCAGTGGTGCGCAATCTCCTCGCGTGTGGCAAACCACACGCCATCATGACTCTTAATATATTTGATCAGCTCGCGAAGGGCCCAGAAGCGCGCTGGTTTGCCTATGAGGCGATTGTGTAGCCCGATTGACATCATCTTAGGCGAACCAGCTAGCCCTTCCTCGTACATGATATCGAACGCAAGTTTAGCGTAGTCAAGCCAGTCCTAGGTTTTAGTTTAGGTTAGTGAAACAGCTTGATTATTTCTATAGAGAAATAAAAGATAACAACATTCAGAATGGAATTTTGTGCCAGTAAATGACCAAGAGAAATTGCCTATAGAACAGATCGAAGTTTTTTGCATTACCTTTGGATTAGCAAACCCTGGCGTTGTTGTGAACTTCACATCATTCACATCCTACAATTAAAGTTAGTTACTGTAGAACCAAGAATAAAAAAAAAAGTGTCATACAAATGTATAAGGAATAGTTAGTAATCCCTCTCCAGGCTCCAGTGGATGCGAAGTCCAGTACGGTAGCTCATCAGAGTACGAATCGGAGTGATACAACAATTGAATATTCCTTTCCTGAAATACTTTGCACACTAGGCCTTTACTTGACACCGAAGGCCGTCCATAATACCAACCTCTGGGCGGCTTTCCCGCAATGTGCTCAATAGCATCGATCGCTTTACCAATTTGCTCTTTCTCTACTGCGAGTGGAACCGTGTAATGATCAATCCAGCGATACCCATGCGAGGCGAATTCATGTCCATCAGCTACTAGTTGTTTTGCTGCATCAGGAGACTTCAATATCGATTGTCCAACAGCATAAATTGTCATGTGTAAACCCTCCTCTTTAAAGAACTGTGCAATTCGCCATACCCCAACTCGTGTTCCGTACTCATACTGGGATTCAATTTGTATGTCACGGCCCCCAGTGCGACTAGGAAAGCCCATTATCTCGTAAATTTGTTAGTTATTAAGTCCCATTTTATACTAGCAAACGTTCAAAGGAGCAAATACCTCTTGAAGACCATTTTCACTGCGTGCATCACCATTCAGGATGCTAATAACTTGTTAGATGTTCAGATTGATACCGGAGAGAATATGTTATTACCTATACTCTGCGCCTTCCTCATAATTCAAAACGATGTTTACACAGATTTTAGAGTCGTTAGGCCACTTGGGATCTGGATGTTTTCCCTTATATCCCTCGAAATCACGATTTCCGGCTGAGAGTGGGATGTTTTCTGCAATACATTGCTCGATATTGAACAGATTTACTTTCGATTCTTGATTAGCCATAATGCTTACTTATTATCGTGGCACGGTATTCAATACGTGAGGGATTTGGAAATTATATCTTGATTCTAAAGAAAGATATCGGTGGTGAAGAATATAAATACAGTTTTACAAGAGATAGCTCTCGATCAACGATCTAATCTTTCTCAGGCGCCTACATCCGTAACACGCTATTCATACCAAGGATTACCAGATCGGGTCGGCTCCGATCCGAAAATGATAAGCTTTGATATGGTAGTTCGACAAGATTGTCAGAGTATTCGATGCTACGAAATGTGTTTCTGGATCTAGTAACGTCATGTCATAGTGTCCCAATTCGTTAGATAGGCCAAGGCACGTGATCAATCAAGAGTAGTAGTCCCGATATAAGCTCTACAGCTTCTGCGATACAGTCCTACGTACATATCATAAATCGTATTGGATTATATTTCTAACTTCTTTCCTTCATGGCGGCAACGAAATACCGGATAGTGCAAGCAGAACCACTTACTGAAGCCGGATTTGCACGCTTCGGAGGGATTATTGCAACAGATCTTGTAATACCTGACACAACCACAGCCAACGGAGGCACAGCCAAATTGTGGAAGGAAGTTGTCAAATCTGAGAACTGTTATGATCAAAGCAGCAAGGCAGGATGCGCAGTCATTAATGTCGCCGTTTCCTCTCCTAGATCAAACACCAACGAAAGAGAAGGGCCTCGAACTTTAATCCTTGATATGATGGAAAAGCACCCATTTACGACACAGATTTTTATACCAATAAGCGCAGATGGACAGTATCTAGTCGTTGTTGCAGAAAGCAAATCCGATACCAACGCGCCGGATCTGAATACGCTCTGCGCTTTCACAGCGATATCGGGGCAGGGTATTTGTTATAGAACGGGCTTATGGCACGCTCCTTTAACTGTTGTGGGTCAGGTTAGTCGTTTCTTTTTCCATTTATAGTTAGATTGTAAGGCGACTGTAGTAGGCATATACTAATAGATAAGAAATAGGCCGCTGTGGCATTTGCCGTAATCCAACACACCAATAGTATTTCAAGCGAAGACTGCATCTTTTTCCCGCTGTCAGAGAAAGATGTGGTTGAAATTGTATATTAGAATTAGAGTTTAATAAAATTAAGACCGTGTTTCTCTTCTGATATCTCTCGTTTATTTTCACTTCTTCCATATCCTATAACAAATAACATATCTAGCTGCTAAATTTAGAAACCGAAGTTTCTGCTAACACCTATTTGATGTGTGCAACTAAGGCTGTTAGTTCAAAAGTCGCTATGTCAATGATTAAAATAACCCTGTAACGTGGTGGGGTTATAATCGCCTGCTTGCAGTGCTAATCAAAACAGCAAAAAGTGGTTGAACAGTGGCATTTAGGTAAGATATGATGTTGGTATAAAACAGATATTATACACATATCAGAAGTTGAGAATTTTAGTATGGCAATAGATTATAAAATCGATGATAATGTGTGTGGGTACCGCGGCGAAGAGGATTGGTTGGGATAGGGTTATCTGAATACCTTGACGTTGAGCAAGACATGATACTTTGTAAATTAGATTACCGGCAATGACATCTCTCAGTTTGCCGTATCTTTTAAAAGCTCGTTATGGCACTGTGTAATAGTTATTACTATAATATTAAATATGTTCGAGCCAATTCGCTAACTACACTGGTTGGCCAACTGGCCGGCCCATTCGCCAACTGGCCGGCCCTCCCACCAATTCTATTTATTAAATAAACTTTTTTCGAAACTCAACATACGAAACCTGATAACTGGTGCGATAAACAATTCTAGTTTCCAAACTACCTGCGTTTCTCTGACTGGGTCGATAACAATGACATTTTGTTTTTGGTCCTCATTAGGGATAGATGCCTCTAAATGGGGTTGCCAGATCGCATCTGGAATATTGTTGTGTATAGGTTTGAGTTCCGCCATTTTGGTTCGGTTCTTAAGATGTACTTGAAAAAGCCAGTGGAATCGAGCCGAATAGACAGGAAAACCGTAATTGAAGGAATTTATGCAGCTGAAAAGTTCCAAGAACCCAAGCATTTTATCTCAGGCAAGCAGTACCCAGATCACGGAACTCTGCAACCGCTTCGTAAGTGGGCCTAGTGGTCATAATTTGCGGCTTACGTGCTGTCTTACAAAGGGACGGCCAGACTGCGATATGGATTCGGAGATTCGCCTAGGTCGGCATTGTACTTCCGGAATTTTCCTCCCTTCGGGTCCAAGATATTTTCTATTACTCATGATCTTCAAAAATCTATGATTTGTTCCAACGAAGACCCAAGACCATGCTCACGATGGATTCGCCAACGAAG
Source organism: Haplographium delicatum (assembly GCA_037952705.1). Lineage (NCBI taxonomy): Eukaryota > Fungi > Ascomycota > Leotiomycetes > Helotiales > Hyaloscyphaceae > Haplographium > Haplographium delicatum. Next base: position 108,750 of record JAPZPC010000043.1, read on the forward strand.
GGGCTTGTAATGCTGCTTCCTCCATTCCTGGCACAAGCAATAGCCAGAACTACATTGATCGAAATGAGAAGCATCAGTATACTCGACTTGTGCTCTTCGATACCACCGCTAGTCAAAATGATACCTTCTTACAGTCTTTGACCAATCCCTCATCTAAGGGCAGTGGTTCTGTCGAAGCAGCCGATGGGGTAGTATAGCATAGAATGTACAGGATGCTGAGTGAGAAAGCGTCTTCTAACTTCGATGGCTCACTTAGTAAAATTCTCTGGGTTGTTGGCATGCATCCGGGGGATGGATTGACTGAGAAGGAGTTTCATGCTTGGTATGAAGAGCAGCACACCCCTCTGTTTACTCTGATTCCAGGTTGGCGGAGGACAAGACGTGCAGAACTCATTGCTTCAGATGCGAAAGCCCCGCGATATCTTGCATTGCATGAGTTGGAGAGTCTGAATTCGTTCACATCGAAAGAGTACTTGCATGCTATTGATACACCTTGGAGGAATAAAATCGTGGGGATGGTAGATCGGTCGAATCGAGAACGCTGGGGTTTGAAGCTGGTACATCTGTGACCGTACTCAGATCTGTCCAAGATTGCATGGGCCACCTACTACAGGAATTTTGTAATCAGATCTTGCACAGATTTTTTTATTGTAGAGTATAATTAAATGCCATGAGCAGATATACGTCTCCTTGATACTATAGTGCGGCAAGCCTGATGAGTGGTTGAATTAACGAGACAGTTCTCACGAATGACTGCTCTAGATGTGTGAAGAAAGAAACGCTGACGTGAATCCCCGCACCATTATCAGCTCTATGTATTCCTCACGTTTTCGGCCAGTGTTCATCCCCAAATATTTTTAGGGCGGATTCTAATTCTCGAACTTCAGGCGATAGGGGAAGTTTTGGGTTAGCTAAGAGCTCCTGAAAAGTTTTCCTGCATTCAAGAATTGTAAAATATTGTTCTATAGAGCCCATCTTGAAAACGACGGTCTTCAATGTTACAAACAAGAAATAAGAGCAAAATAGGACAGTTTTGTAGGATCATGTTACGGCATATCGGTTTCTTTATAAGGAAATGTAAGCCTATTGTCGACCGTGTGGCAAATACATGTTCAACAGTACCCCGTCAGCATCACAAATCTTGGATTAGAGAAGAATTACATGTTTAAAGAGGCACGCATGCCAGCGTCATCTTGAACTTGAACAAAGATGTGGAGGAGATTTGACTTCGCCTCGGCAATACTCTGCGGCGCCACAGGAACTCCAGGATAAAAAGATTTAAGGCAGCATCAACAGGGTTTGGTAATTCCCCCATTTAGTGTGAATTTCGAAATATCCCATGGTTTTGGCTTAAAATGAACCCTTAACCAAACCAAATATTCAGAGATTAGCCAGTAATTCCTAGGGGTATCATTATATAATGAAATATAGAAGCAAAACACATCTCTTATCTTAATTCGAAATCTCTTAGCGTATATCGCCCATTTTCAAGATCTTCCATCGCCTCGCCATACATGACACCATGTATGTAGCACTCGCCGATGAATATCCAGTGCTCCTCAACAGACCGGAGGATAACAGGCATTCTTCCGCCTTTGAAAATACAAACGGCGTCACCCCTGGAAGTTTGCTCTGGGCCCATGCCAAAATATCCCTCTTCTGTAGTTAATAGTCTCCGATCAGAATAAGCTTTTGAGATTCCCGATTCCAAATTTTCATATAATTTTTCTTCGATTTCGTGGTCGTGTATATCAGGTTTTAGGTCACGGTTGAATGTCTCGACCCAAGATTTGAGAGTCTTATCACCGAAAATCATGGATCGGTGGCGAAGATACCAATTATTGAAAATGTCGCGCCCACGCGCTTCATTGTTTTGGCCTGTCGTTAAAATAGCTTGGTTGGAACAATTGGAGGAGCCATCTTCCTGCAACATTTTCTCGACTATACAGCATTGACTCGCAAAAATATCTCCACTGCTGTGTGGCATTTGGGTGCTTTTATCTCCGTTTTCTAGGTCTTTACCAGCCAGAACTGTTTTCCAAATTGCAAAGTAAGTCTCGCTACCTGAATCGTACATGCTGCACTGGACTTGTGGCTGAACAACTTCATAACTCAAGTTGTGTAATCGGCGCCACTCGAGACCTAATCCATCAACTGAATCTAAACGGAAGCCTTTTAGCGTCAAAACCCCCCTGTCAGTCTGAAATTCTGCCATAGGGGTATTCCCTCCAGCTTGAAACTCGCGCGCTAGGCTCGGATCTTGGTAAATCGAAGTATTCATCGATATGGATCGTGTCTTTCGTGACAAGTCGGGACACCAAGATGGCCCAGGAATATCTCGCTGATGTCCCACTGGTAATGTTCCGGCAAGAAGTAAAAAGTCCAAGTCTTTCCTCGTGTTTACCATTGAGACTGCTAAGTTCTTCCACACATTGATTGTATCCAGTGAATAATCCGGAGACGGAACAGTTATTGCTGCATCACTCGATAGCCCAAGTATTCCATATACTTTATCCTTCAGATCCAAACATGCCTTGGCTCGAGTTTGGTACAAGACCTGTAAAAAGTCTTTCTTATAACAATACCGTCTAAGGTGAACCAGACTATAAGCAGAATGAATTCCTGCAGGCTCGCGAGCCAAAGCTCCAAAATTATTTTGTATAAGCCATCCTTGGATTCGACCCCAGTATTGCCCGAGGGCTAGAAACACTGTGTCGAGAATTGACCAGTCTAATGAATGAGGGCCACAAGTAACTGTGATATTGGTTGCAACGACTATTTCTTGTGTGACCCATAACCTAAACCACCATGATCGATCCAAAAGAGCAAATAACGCTCGCCAGCCTTGTGCATGTTTGCCGCTCTCAAGACCTTCTTTGAGCCAAGAGAGTTTGTTTTCAGGACGAAGATTAATATCTTCAGATGGTTTCATTTTCTTTGGGTCTTTGAAATTCCTGTAAAGGGTTCTGATGTGTTCAAATGCAAGTGCGCTTTCCTCACCTTGTGGCCCAAGCCATACCAAAACAGAAGCAGCGGCCTTATATATTGCTCTCATTCGCCCCACTTCTGCACTGCGTTCCGCCAAGTCTGCTTGATTAATGCAGATGGCATCTATCCAAATCAATCTACTAGGATTTTTGGAAGATCTGAAGGATTTCAGAAACTCTGCGAGATTCGAGCCAATCTGTAAACCTGGACAAGCCCACCCGTGCCCGAGGAGCTTGATTGTTCGATTTCCGAGCCATTTTCTCCGCCTCGTATGGATATACAGAGTATCAGGAGATTTGTATTCTCTAGATTGAGCGACGTTTTCTCTCCACGCATATGAAAGTGTGTCGAAGTCAAGGGTAGGAAGAAGTGAAGTATGTATGAGGCTGCAGTGCAGGGCCTCTTGGCCGGTTCCTGGCAAGATGCTGATCAGTCGAATCTCATTATTTGCGGCCACGAGCGGTCTATATTTAAAACTTGGGGTCATGTTAAATCGCCATGTAGAAGGTTGTCTTGTTGAAGTTGGAATGAAGGAAGTATACATTGGATGCCTGTTTCACTGCCCCAGGATTGACGCTACTGCCGGCGCTAACCAGATTAGACAGTTAAATACTTGTTCTGTTATAGTACTTCTAAGTTCTTCAGAAATGAAGTTATCAAACTGTAACTTTGTAAATACTTTCTAGCTTATGTCCCTATCATCAAATAAGATATCGTACCTCTTATGATCAGTTGCCACAATAGAACAGTTTCATTTCGATCTTGCTAGAATAGAACATTGCCCTTAAGTTTCCACTTCCTCTATGCAATTACATGGCCCACAAGTACCAAAGAGAATTTTTGCTTTAGAATAAATTATCGGTTCTTCCCATTAAATGTTTATAATTACGATAAAACATTGATTTATATTTAATTTTTCAAGAAGTTTGTTGATATATACGAATTCATCTAAGGGCCTCCTAACTCTACACTATCGCCACAGATAATCTAGCACGGAACACTATCACGTTCCCAACGAGTAACGACAGAACGAAACAAAATAGTGAAGATAGTTGAATTAGAGCTCCTAAGTATGCTATATACATAATGGGAACTATTAGCGTATTTTAGAGCCATAAAGTATATTAGTAATACTATTTGTTTCAAAACTTACTTGGAAATAGTGTAAAATGAAACAGGAAAATAGGCAGAAGTTTCCTGAGGAAAGTATTCTATTCTGGCGATATTGAAATAAACTGTTAATTTGTGGCAAATGACTGTACTTCTTATTATCCCCCACTTTGGGAAATTTAAAATTTGCTTAAATGATACGGGCGTGAAATGGGTAAGATTGGGTATCAAAGCCTTTATTTGCATATTTGATACAAGAAGTCTCCTTGACAGCACGAATCATTTGGATATATCATCTCCCCAAACCTCCTTAGCAATTTCAACCTCTAATCTGATCTTGGACCACTGCTCTTCCTCGGTCAATTGATTCCCTTCCACAGTAGAGCTGAAACCACATTGATGACTCAAGCAGAGTTGTTCTAAACCCTTAGGGCAGAACTTCGCGGCTTCATGTAGTCGTTGGATGATTTCGGCCTTATTATCTAGGGTGTTTTTTTTGGACGACATGAGCCCAAGAACAACAACTTTGTCCTCTGGTAAATGTCTCAATGGACCAAAGTCGCCACTACGGCTGTCATCGTATTCAAGGAAATAGGCGTCCACATTGAGATCTTTGAATAAAACTTCTGCCACGGGTTCATACCCACCGCTGGCGAACCATTGGGACTGATAGTTACCCCTACAGAGATGGATGCCAATTTTCATATCCGAAGGCCGCTTAGAAATGGCATCATTGATCAATTCTGAATACCTTTTAGGTAACGTCCTGAGGTCTTCGTTTCTAGATTCCGCTTGCTCTCGCATCTTAGGATCGCAAAGATAAGCAAGATTGGTATCATCAAGTTGGACAAATCTGCAACCAGCATTGTAAAGATCATTCAATTCTTGTTGGTAGACTTTCGCCAGATCATTGAAGAAAACGTCGAGATCAGGGTAGGAATTAATGTCGATGGATGCTCGGCCACCTCTAAAGTGGACCATGGTCGGTGATGGAATAGCTACTTTCGTCGTAGCTCCAACACGTTTGTTATTGGCAATAGCAGTCTCAAGAAAATTGAAATCGTCGACTTGAATTGCGGCTTTGTGTAGAAGCTTCCCTTCCACAGTGAGGACTGGAGGTGCCCATCCGTTCTTGATAGCCCCGCTTGATTTAATAGCACCGGATACTGCTATCCCACCCAGCTGCTTCAGGAAGTCTAAATGAAAATACGCTCTTCTAAACTCCCCATCTGTAATTGATCGAATTCCATTGTCAATTTGTTTCTTGACGACATCCTGGATATATTTATCCTCCACTTCGCGAAGTTCCGAGGCGGAGATTTGGTCCGCGGCTGACTGTTGTCGTGCTTCAAGAACGGGCTTTGGTCGCAACCAAGATCCGACATGATCAGCTCTGTAAACACCTGTTGGTAATCCCATTTCAAAAAGTTAAATTATAGAGTTAAAATGAGGTTGGTGCAAGAATTTTCTGTCGAAGAGGGGTGTCGAATATAAAGACCCACATGACGGATCCACGTGATATTATATCGGCAATTGCAACCTATCTAAATGCCGAGTACAAAATCAAGGTTGTAAACATCACGTGTACAGAGACATAACAGGGCTTGAAGTAATTACGTTTTCATAGATTAAAACCTAGTAATTACTTGTAGGAGATTCAAAGAGGGGTCAGATCTGTCTGTTGTTGATATAGAAGAATGTGGCTGCATTGAATCTAAATTTCCATTAACTTTTGAATTAAAGACGTATTTTGCTTATATCTCGTGTAGTATGGCCTTAAAAAATTTTAATAGTACTTACTTAATATCCCTCTGTAAGATATGAGTTAGAATATTATCTTTGAAAAATTAAAGAAATGCGAAAATATTCGAAAGAAATGATAACTGGAAATATTATCGGCGGGGACATTCTCCGTGTTCTTGATCGGACACAGCCATAGCACGCCTGCTCCGATGAGAGGAGACGAGGCTCCCACAAGGATCTCGGGGCGCGGCATGGTATCTCTCTTCACTTCTTCACCTCAATTCTTCGAAGTTGAGAATCGCGAGTATCGCTTGGCACCAGGCGGAGGTTCTCATGGTAATATGGAGGTATTCTTATCTCGCCGAATGCTCTCAGAGGGCGGAATATCGGGCTTCTGACGTAAGTTTGAGGTATTATCTCTCAACCTTAAAATTATCATTAAGAAATACGCGAAAAACGTACGGTAATGAATTATAAAGCAGCAATGCCCAGCTATGTAGGATTGTCTCAATTTTTCATTTTATTCGGTAAGAATATATGCCTCAGGACTTACACAAGTCCTATTTTGGTAGCTTTGAAATTTGGAAACCAGAATTTTTATGGCATATGATATATTTTTTGTTGACTCCTAATTGCAAATATCAATCCTCACACCTTTCGAGCCTTCCTTTGCTACAGGAAAGAATTTATCGCCATTGATAGCGACGTCTTCAAGACCCGTTTCGTAAAGTTGCAGAATGCCATGGTCTCCCTCAACCCTATATGTATCTCCTCCAAAGGTACTGAATACTGTCGAGAGGCAAAGATACATCTCTAACCAGGCAATATTAATGCCAAGACACACCCTGGACCCGGCATTGAACGCTATCAAGTATCTATCGAGCTTCCCAGATGAATCCTGCAACCATCGTTCCGGTTCGAAAACTGCAGCATTCGGGAAAATAGATTCATTTTGATGTTGCAAAACTGAAGTCATGCTTACTGACGTACCCTTCGGAATAACCCAGCCTTTGTATTGGAGGGTTGTATCCTGTGCGATTCGAGGCAGCCGAGAGCTTGTGCCATATGAAAGACGCAATCCCTCTTTAATGATAGCAGTAAGATAGGGCAGCTTCTCAATCTCTCGGAAAGAGCAATCTTGGACGATTTTCTGATTCTCTTGAAGTTCTTCTTTTAGTTTTCGCAGTATCGATGGATCTGATAAGACGTGGAATGTCATGACTGTTAAAGCCCAAGCAACGGTGTGGGTACCAGCCCCGACAAGAACTATTGCCTCATCTATTAAGCGATCGGTTGCCTTTTCGCTTTCGGGTAGGTTACTCTTTAACAATGTGTGGAAAATCGTACTACCGTTTGCCTCTGACTTAAGCAGGGCACTTTTTACCTGCTCAATTTGGATCTGGTATTTCTGTGAATTTTAGCCACTGTGATAGCATTGGAACACTGAGATCTACGTTTCTCTGAGCAGCAATTGTTGATAACTCATTGCCTATCCTCGTTTTTATAAACTGAGGCGTACACAGTAAGAGTTTCGGGATGAAACTAAAGTGTCTCATCAGGGCGGTCATGTGAGCGCCACCAATCATGAGGTTGAAATTTCTTACGTCGAAATCATCAGTTTCGACGCCGTGGGATGATTTGTTGAAGCAGTAATTCATGATGACATCTAAAAACGAGTTAAAGATTATAGAGGCTCTGGGTATTCGATTGATTTACCATTTGAAAATGCAGAGTATGCGTGCAACAAATTCACGATCTTCCCACTATCCTTCAGTTGCACAAATCGTTCAACCAATTTAGCTACATTTTTTTCAATGAGCGGTTGCAAATTTCGCGCACTTTTCATTGAAAAAAAAGTGCTTAATGCGATTCTACGGTTCCTGTGAAGATCGTGAGATGGGCTCGCTAGGATGCTACCGTGAACGGTGAGGGCATCAGTATGCCACGGATCTCTACCGCGCTTTTGACTTCCTCCAGCATAAAGAGTTTCGAAGAAATTTGGGTCAATGATATGTAGTTCGTGAGGATTGATCCTGATAATCGGCCCGTACTTCTCGTGCAGCTCCCGGATCTTGAATATATATTGACCGCGGAGAATAATATCGTAATAGAACTCATACCTACACATTTCCGTTAACTTTTGAATGGCAATATGAAACACATATTGGAAATAGCCTGCTGAAGATGCTGTCTTGAACCACATTACGTGTGGTGAATATCCGCTCACGTCCAGCAGATGTGCGGGGGCCATAGCATGCGTGTACAGTATCACTCACCAGTACGTTACAGCTGCTAGCTTCGGTCCTGGAAAACTTGCAATAGGGCTAAGATAAAAACGCCATATCGCTTGAACAATAGGATAAAGAATCAACGCCAAGATAATGGCCCTGGAAATGGATGCAAATGGCTGGAAATCGAAATAATTGAACATTTTGCTTGCAAATGTAATTGAAATAATGTGAATGTTGAGATTCAAATTTGAGCGTTTGATTTTATGTCCAAATATTTATAGTAGAAGCAGATACTTACGATAGGAGATCAAGTTCTTACTGAGACAATGATGTCAGGATCAGCTTCTGAAAAGAATCTAGAGTTGTTCCCAATCTGACCTGTATACTTAAAATATTTCCATATTAACTGGTGATGCAGATCCCAACATCTTTCGGTAAGGCAAAACGCAAGGTTCTGTGGATCGGTCCCTAGTGCGAAGATGCACGCTGCGAAACCTTATCTCAATTCAGTAATGGGCTCGTAGGAACTAACCATGTGACCATAACGCCAACCCCGTTCGAGGAAAATATTGAGTTTAATTAAATTTGGAAAATTTACAGGGGCGTTCTAGGCTTATATTGTTAGAACCCGAATCAAGTGAAAGCTACTGCCTTAGGTTTAAAACTCGCCAGATAATTATTACTTGATGGAAAGCCAGCAATTCAGGATACGGGATTGAATTTTCTATCAAGTACAGTGAGAGAAAATTCCAAAACGCTAGAAGTCATTTTTTCCTCCATGGAGCTGGGTGACTAGGCTTCCAATGTTATCTCCGTTGAAAAGCATTCTTAGACCGTTTGGTATATCTTTAAAGTCGCAATTATAAACTGTTTTGATAATACGCAACTTGCCTTCCTTTACCCATTGGTCTAAATTGCGCTGAGCTTCTCCAAACTCCTCGAGAAAATCGTAGAAGATAAATCCCTGAAGCCTCAACCGCAATGTCGTCTATAAAGTATTAGCAACTACTATAATCGAATTAGAAGAATCTAGGATAGCACACCACCAGCCTCCATGATTTGGCAGAAATTCCTACTGCAGTGCCTTCGATTCCGCCGTCGTACAAACTGACTGAGCCACAAGATATTACTCTACCGCCTTTAGACATTCTCTGAATAACGTGATCCAATATTGGACCGCCCACATTGTCGAAAAAAAGATCAACATAGTGTGGCGTTGCGTCTTGGAGCTTTTGGATGAAGTCAGGATCCTTATAATTTAGAGTTATGTCGCACCCACACTGTGCCTCTAAGAGCTGACATTTCTCTGAACTTCCAGCGAGGCCAATGACACAATTAATTCCAAGTACATTCTTCGCAATTTAGCACACAGTTGAGCCAGTGGCCCCGGCTGCAGCAGACACGATGACTACTTTATCAGAGGGACTCGCCTTGCCAACTTTCGTCAGACCGAAGTAAGCCGTTAAAGCCTAGATGTAGGAATAAGTACAGGGCCTTTTTAGGCTATCAAACCAACTTACTTCCGTATTCAAAGAAAAGAAATCTGTTGGATCGCATCCCAAGGGAAGATGTTGCATTGGCAATTTGGGGTCCTGTGGATCGATGAATGCGTATTCGATCCATCCGAGATTCCCATACAGCAAATCTCCCGGTTTGTAGTCCGAGCGATGAGATGAAATGATCTAAATAAAAAATCTCAGTACGGTAGCAATATAAATTCTGGAGTGAATCTGTGTTAATACCTCGACTATTGAAGTGATCTGTATGGTGTCGCCAGGAGTGTTCGTCTAAGTTACTTTAGTCTGAAAGTTTCACAAGGGATGTTGCTTGCATTACCGGCGGCGCAAAATGCCTGTCCGAGGGGATTTCTTCGATTAAAACACGTAGTCCAGGAGCGTTGCTGATATATTTTGTCCTGACAAGCACTTTATTTAAATCTTTTATGCTTTCAAATCTTGACGAAGGTATTGAAAATGATTCGAGCCTGAAAGTTTTGTCAAGTTCAATTTTTTCGTTATCCTTCGGATATTGGATTAACACCCATTTTTGAGACCGAGATGGAATCTGCTCCATTCTTTCTTGTCACTCTTTGTGCGAAGTTAAGAAATAATTAGGAACACAGATTTTTTTGGGTTCCGTCAGTGAGCGATATCTAATTGAGTTCCGCCACACTGGGATGCAGAAGATGGCGGAGCAGGTATATGCATTCCCTCCAACGAGCTATGACGTTGATTAATTGGAGCTAGAAATGTTGTAGGTGAGTTGTTTATGCATAAAATATATCCTTGGCGCGCAGTGGTATCTTATATAGGATAGCTCCTTGTAGCTCTACATCACATGTGATTCCAGATCGCCCAATACGTCCTCGCAAATCGTCATAGCTACAAGTGTCAAAGATACGACAGGTGGCAACCGTCCCACGCATACGATATTTCGTCACTGGTCTAGATTTCAAAGTTCAACTAATCGTTGCTCAAAGGGCCAGCGGGCCCCGGCTTCACGGCATCAGCTCACGCCCTGACAATAGGGAAGAAATTCGGCCAAGTGCAGACTGCCTATTCCACGTGAGACCTTTCCAAAAGTAAATCCAACACGGAAACCAAACATTGTGTAAATAGATTCATCGACAATGAGTTAAATACTCCAGCAGCTTGGTAGAGAATCGTTGTGTGGGAAAACACTGATGGTATTTGTAACATTTCATATCATTCTCGGTTTCATTGATAAATCTCTTCCCTCATGAACTAGGACCGGAACTTCTCCGCCGCATGTTACTTAGCCGATTTAATGGAATTGACTGCAAAGGAAGAGAGCTAGCATTTGTTAACATTTCAAGTTTCATGTCGTCGTTGATTTACGCCCTTGATGATTTCTTCTATTCTTATTTTGTATTACTGATCAAAGTACCAATAATGTGTATTATATTTTCCTATCCTCTCTTTTTAACGAGTCGTTATAAAGCTTCGGTGGCGAGCAAATGTCTTATAGACGAAACATTACAATTTCTACGATCTTGGCTCAGACCAATATCACTTTCCTTCTTGACACCGGGACCTTATCTAGAGCCTCGTGACTCGAAAAGGGAATAATGAGCGAAAACCTACCACTTCTCCGCGACATACCTTCCAGGTCAATCTGAAGCCGAAGAAAGTGATGATAGACTAGTCCATTGATCCGTTCCCGACCAACCAAAGCTAGATTATTGAATGATATAACATTACTACGGCAGTCTTCCATTGTACCTGCGACCGTGCAAAGGGTGCAGGCGATACCATTCAATTCCACTTCGAAATGTTGAAAGGGACCAAAATCATTGATGGACTGCGAGCCCATAACAGTGAACTCTAAACTGCATATTGCGCAGTCGATTATGAGAAAGCCCTCCGCTTCGGCGTTCGCAAGATCACCAATAGCGATATCATATAACGTCGGCAGTTGAGCGATCATATCGAATACCGTATCAGCTGCGAATATTCGTACTTTCTCGTCACCAAGAGAAGTTGTTTCGCCAGTTGGATAAATGAGCTGCTGGATTCCATCCTTAACTTTCCAAGCATAGAAGTGAGTCCAAAAGTTTGTGGGTTTGAGATATCCGCCGGCCACCCGGGGTAGATCGCACCTTTCCATCCTACCCACGACCATGCGGGAAAGCCATGTCGCTTCGTCAGTTGATCATACGAACACCACAAAAGAGACCAATTCAATTCGTCAACTGGAAGACCCTAGAAGAAACCATTTGGATGAGCTACAGCCTGAAGATGCTGCAGAATGCCAGAGAATGCGTTTAGTCCGTCTGATTCGTCAGTCATATTCCGATATGAATACAGAGACATAAGTGTCCCGTATACCATCATGTAATCTTTTGGTTTACCGTCACTGGCGGGGATATTTTCGAAGTGTGCCGGTGCCGAATCTCCTTCCGTCAAAATCTTGTTCCACTAATTCCAATGCTCTTTGTGACTGATGAATCCAGGAGGAAGTGATGTCTAGGGATTCGCTACACTGCATGGGGTTGTATTCGAAGTATACTTGGTGATCACTGATATAAATACAGCGAGGAGACAAAAGTGCCTCCTGTAGTGTCCATGCCCGCGAACCCCATTTGCTATTGTGGATCTGCTGCGAGAGAGTGGGCATCAGTCCAACTATGTGCTCGCCATTGACGGAGCATAAAAGTTGCGGTTGTACAAGCCTTGTCGATTCTCTGATTCTTGCAAGACCGGCATCCATTGAAGAGCCACACAATGCAACAATTGTGGCAAACGCACCTTTATAGATACTGCTCATTCGTGAGATATTTTGAATTTTCTCCCGGTCATTTTCTTGATCAATACAAACAGAGTCAACCCAGAGATATCGCTTTTGAAGCTTTCTGCATAAAGTAATGGCATCTTCAATAGTTTTAGGAAGAGCAGGGATTGATTGGCCACTCACATATCGACCCGCATCTTTAAGACCCCAGACATAGCTCAAGCAAACGTATTCGCACTGGGGTCCAGGATACGGAATGAGCTTACGGGATTCGACATCGATCAGTTGAATATGATGCAGCTCTTCACTTAGATAAGGTGCACAGGTGAAGCCATGATTACTTTGGCATATTGACCAGCATTCCCTCATCCACTCTAGGTTGCATAGTAGAGGATCAACGATGCGTGGGCTCAGTGCTAGACTTTCATTAGATTCTCGAAGCAGGCCGAGGGCATCACCAAGGTGCTCGTAAATCTCAAATTCACCGTCTGGCGAGAGTACATCCACCAGGAGGCATCTGTTGTAGCGATTTCTCGGATCAGAGTCTATATGGACTAGGCGCTCCAATCTATGAATGGACCACTCTGCCAAAATATGAACCTCATCGCTCCAACAACTAGAACTTGGCGCGCAAGCGAAAATGCAAATGCATAGCGGGCAGTCTCTGCGAAAGACTACACCGCCCACTGCGCGAGATTTCTGTAGTGCGGGCTTCCTTGGAGCGACGAAATTTGAAGATTATATGGCGTTTTCCAACTTAACTCCCCTTCAAACATTGATAACACTTAGAGATCTCGACACCGAGCGCAAAATTCTTTTTTCTCATAGGCTTGGAGCTTCTTGAGAAGCTGGATTCTTTGCGAGCTAAACGCCCATCTGTAAGTTCGAGAGATAGAGGGCTCAAGACTTGGACAAGCTTCCACGAGGTGGCCAGTGTGACGACATTTTAAACATAGAAAGATTTCATCCATTTCCTTGTAGAAGGGCTGATTTCAGCGCTAGTCAAAAGTAGGCAATAGCTGTCGAGATGGAGATGTCAAGACTGCTTCGAAGAAACCAGCTGCAGGAGTACGGTTAGTTTGATCAGCTGCAGAGTAAGGGGGGCGAGCTTTAAATCCACGAAATAGTTGATGGCCTGGCATTTATTAGCCTTCGCAAGGTCTCAAGTGGGTAAATGCAGTTAAAGAATTGAGTAAGGAGTTAAGGTCAGAAATCCTTTTAATGTATATTAGAAAACTAACTTAAGCGAAAGGCGCAGTAAAGCTGACAAACTAGTTACGTGGGAAGATATCGAAAATGGGCTCGTTAATGCCTCAGGCTCCAAGTGGGGCTCTATTCCGGTAGGGATTTTCCTGCTCATGGTGGAAAGAAGCACGTATTTCAGCTATTAGAGTCGCCGGATAGGGCTGCATCCTCAGCTGTACAAGGAGGCATTACGGCCTAGAACTTTAACCGAGAAGAATGCCTTGAACACCTGGAAGCTTTCCTGTAATTCCCACCTTCATCATCAGCGAGAAAGCATTTGATGTAATCTTGCAAGATGCATAGAATCAAAACTTCGACTTTCAAACAAATTTGGAGCTGTGTAACTGTGCCCCTCTTTGGAATTAAGCCTTCAAAACAATATATTTATATTCTAGGCAATCATAGTGGCCTTCTATAGCTAATAGACTAATATCGTGAGCCAAGGTGACATCTCCGGGGCCTACTGTTCTTCAATGTAAACTACAAAAAGTGAGCTCCTAGATGGGTGAGGTGCTAAATTTTGCAGGGTGTGAATGGCTCGCAACTAGTAATTTGTACTTCGAACTGTAAGGCTATGAGCTCCAGCATTGCTTCAGAAGTTCCTATGGTCACTTTTGACCAGAGTCGATGCTAGCGAAAGTATTCGGAACGCTCCTTGAGCATCTAGGCTCAATTAGAAACTTGGTCAACCTAATTTTATAAATTGGTTCTCAATATGATATATGTTTATGGCGTCATTAAATATCGCATGCAAAATGAACTAGAGAACTGAGAGATATTCCTTCAAAGTTTTACTGAATTATTATTGTATTGGTTATTGTTTTCACCTTGATGGGATCTTCTATTCAGCTGCCTCTGCTGGATTGGTTGTTACACTCTCTTAACAAGGTATCTGATTTCTCATATGTTACCATTCTACGTAAAAGCCAGGATAGAAGGACCAATAGATATTGTTAAAAGCAGCGAGTTCACAAGCGAAGCGCTAGCACTGGGTCATTCTCAAAGGTTGGGAACTCGACCCAGAAAACAATGCGTCGTAACCCCCAGCTTCATTCTCGGTATCAAGCATGGCTTTCATTGATATTGATGAGTTAACAATAGACAAAGTGCATTCTGCTTACAAAGAGGGAGCATACACATGTCGTCAGCTTGTAGAGGCTTATCTCGAACGTATCGCAGCAGTTGATCAGCGCGGGCCAAAGCTGAACGCAATCACAGTGGTATCTGGATTTGCACTAAAAGAAGCAGACGCTTTAGATATTCATTATCTGAGCCAAAAGTCGTTTATTGGGCCGCTACATGGAATTCCTGTCATTGTCAAAGATCAATGTGATACCAGAGGAGTGGAGACTGCATACGGTAATGTCTTGTGTAAACATATTCCAACGAGAGACTCAACCTTGGTCATGAAGTTGAAAGAGGCCGGCGCCGTTATTTTAGGAAAAAGCACTATGCCTGGTATATTCTATCCTTTATATTAGCTCTATGATCAATTATACTGAGGTCGTTATGCAGATTTTGCTGCGTCTTTCAACTCGGCCTCTTCTGTCAGTGGGGAGACTCGGAATCCCTATGATATCACTCGTGAGACTGGCGGCTCAAGTGCTGGAACTGGTGCCGCAATCGCCGCGAATTATGGACTTATTGGTGTCGGCGAGGATACTGGTGGCTCTATCAGAGTACCCGCATCATTCTGTAATCTGGTAGGACTTCGTCCGACGGTGGGCCTGATATCTAGAAGTGGGCTATCCCCTCTGGTGAAGACACAGGACACTCCTGGGCCAATGACGAGAACTGTTCGAGATTCTGCCTTAATGCTAGACGTTTTGGCGGGCCATGACCCTAATGACTTATATACTGCCACTGCTGTGATTGCCGGGCCGCCAATTGGCGGAAGCTATGCTGCTCATCTTTCAGAGACTGTGTTATCAGAAGCACGTATTGGTGTGCTAAATTCGGTTTTCGGCCCGGAATCAAGCACGGAATGCGCAAGTGTCAATAAAGTCATCAGGGGTGTACTCGCTCAATTCATGACTGGTACCACTCTTATTGACGTCGATATTCCGAACTTAAGCCATTATCTAAATTTCACATCGACGTACATGTCTAGATCACGCTACGATATTGATAACTTTCTCAGAGAACATCCTGTTATTACAGGTGTGACCGTTGAAAAAATCCATTCTTCTGGAAAGTTCCACCAAGCCCTTCCTCTATTCGATCGTTTGAGTACAGGCATCAAACATCCATACGAAGATCCGCAGTATGCAGCACGCCTAGATGAGCGAGATGACTTCCAGCGCATAGTTATTGCAATTATGGCTAAGCATAAACTTGATGCGATTGCATATCCAAGTGTACAGATACCAGCACCAACGATCAAAGATGTGGTTGGCACAAGGTTCGAGGATAGTTTTCCAACAAACACTAGTATTGCCAGTCAGCTAAGACAACCTGCTATTTCCGTACCGGTCGGTTTTACGGAGACTGGCCTACCTGTAGGGCTAGAATTGCTAGGAATTCCGTATTCAGAGCAGAAATTGCTAGAATTGGCGTATGGTATAGAGGCGTTGACGAAGGCAAGGAGGGCTCCATCTTTCTAATACAAGATACCCTGCATACAAATGACAGATCATTTCGTCAGCAGCGAGCGGATGGAAATTTCGATTCTAAGTTATCAACTCAGAGTTATTTGAGATGGGATAGACTTGCTGTTCTTGATTTTACTGTTGCCCTTTTTGCTATCTCCAAAGGAATATTACCTGCGCCTTTTCACGTCAAATGCATATCTTGAAATCATATAATATTGTCTCTAGTTTAGCCAAGCCTAGCCTGAAAATACGCAATACATTCGAAAAACCCATTCAAATACTTTTGAATTTTGTTTCTGCATAATACCAGCGATTTCCACTGGCCCAAGAAAGGTGTATTCACTCAACATTCCATTCGCAAAAATGCTTAAAAAAATGAACGTTCGTTTTCAAAAACTTAAATATAACGTCTGTCCCTGCGTCCCGAGACGCACTGTGTCACGAGACAAATTTATAGTTTTGGAATCACAAAATTTTTCTTAATAGGTCTACGAATTTGTTATTGGTACGTCACTTTCTTTAACCATTTCTCCTTAAGGAGACCACTTAGCAATAAGAAAAAGACTGTAGTTAATTATGCTGTCGATCTTTTCAGTCACGATACTGATCGCCGCTTCGGCTGTTCCCCCTTACTTAACCGCGACGTTTAAAGTCTCTTAAAAATTCGGAGCACTTAGGGAAAGGTTCTATAATAAAAGAATATGGCTCTAAATTTTAAAGACGCTCTAAGATGAAAATAATACAGTCCCGGGAGTTACTCCGGTGTGAGGAGAGGGCATAAACGCCCCATGTTTTAGCTTCAGGATTTAATGCTTATTAATGTGCATTAGCGTGCTAACTTACTATAAATCCGGGGTCGCTATATTGTACTCAGCCACTATTTTCTGTCACGACTCTCAAGCCTTAATCATGTGTGTGGCGTAACTAACTGTCTTTTTCTTATTACTACAGTAACTTACAACGCCTCGAATCTCAAACCCCCTCTTTCACTTCTCTTCGCTCCAATCAAACGGCCTTGCTCACCACCCCACTCCCCAAACAGTTCCTCAACAACATCAACCTGACTTCCCGTCCGCTCCCTCTCAAAAGCTTCCGCCACCAGAGCTGGAATCCCCAGCCTAATCTGCAACTCCTCCACATCCTGCCTTCTCGACAGATAGAAAGCCGCCGCGCCGAGTACGAGCCCATACAGACAATACAAGAGACACAGAATCACCACAGAATACAGCGGCGCCATCGGCACTCTCGCCACAATGAGATTCAGTCTCACTTGCTCTTCAGTATTCTCTTGGGGAGAGAGCTGTCCGCTAATCAACCCAACGCCGGTCTGGCTAACCGTCACCGCGAGCTGATCCGCCATCGCCTGGGAATCGTTCGTGAACGCCCCCATCCTAAGAGTCTCCATCCACTTATCGATCTCAAATTTCCAGTACATGGGAGCCAGCACCATCCCACCCAGCGTGGCATTGCTCATCTCGGCCGCCAGCTTGACAATCGAGCCGTTGACGCGCGAGTACGCGACGTCGTACACAGAGACACCGCACCAGAGCACGGTCGTCAGGCCATGGTCGGGGATAATCACGTTCGGATCGTCGCCCATGTAATCCGGGGCGTCGGGGTACTCGTCCACACTGTCGATATTCACCGCCAGCGCGAAGTAGAACGGGTTTACGAAGCTGGTGGCCGAGGCGTTTTTTGTGCCTGCCGCGTTCTCGTAGAAAGCAAGCGTTGAGTCGTGCATGCCGGTTTCGGCCAAGGATAACCCTCGGAAGTTGATGGGCGCGCAGTTGAAGCTCGCGGTGTCACCCATGGGCTGCTTGAAGTCGCATTGTGCGCCGATCGGCTTGCAGCTGCTGGACACGCCGTAGGTGGAGGTGCTGTAGTCCAGCGATGGTGCGGTGCTGGGATCGGACAGAATAGCGTAGGTAGACGAGTCCTGGGTGACGAGCTCGGCGCGGCTGGTGGTCGAAACATTGTTTACTGTAGCGTATGCTACTGACGCGTTGGTGAGGGCTTCGAGAAGCGCTGTTACGACAATGGTACATGGGTAGGAAGTTCCCGGTTCATCGCCCTCCTGGATGTCGTTGATGCAAGACTCTGCTAGTCGTTTGCCAGAGGAGCTGTAGCGTGCACTCGGATAAATCTGAGGGATGATGACAGACTTAGACACGAGATGAAGCCATTGGTCTGCCAGGATAGTAAGGATGCTGGTTATCAGTAAGCCATGGGCAGTCGAATCGAAGAATCAAGATTACCTCAAGACTATCCCAATGGCCAAAACCACTGTGCTCTTCACAACCACCGGACTTATTTTCGACCTCTTCTTCTTCCATCCCCACCCATAGCTAAAAACATCCCAAAGCGGCGTCATGCCGCCACTAACAAGCTTCAAAAGCAGCGCGAATTGGAACGGAGTCGGCAGCTCCGTATACTTCTCACCATGGGTCTGAGCCAAGACGCTCGACGAAATCGAAAACGTCCACAACGCCATAGCGAACCCTACTAAAGACAGCGCCACGGAGGACGACCAACTGGCTATTGTCGCAATGGTGGTCACTGACATGTTGACGTAGTATGCGTTTTGGTCGAGTTCTGCAGAAGGACTGGCAAACGAGGGGAAGAGGGGAGCAGAACCGCTGATGCGGTAGTGGAAGACTAAGCCTAGCAGGATAGCGGGGAAGAGAAGCATGGGGAGGATGATGATACATGATGGGATGAGCACTGCTGAGTATCCCCTTGAAGCACGATGTTTGGTAGGAACCTCGCTGCCATTGTAGTTCTGAAAAGGAGGCGCCGCATAGCTCTGCGCAGAAAATTGTTCCCTCGACATCTCGCCGCCTCGGTCGAGAGATGTCTCTTTCGAAGTTGCTTGCTGTCTGGCAGAAAAGTGACAATAGCGAAATACAATGGAAGGTGAAGTTTTAATCCACCTGCTTGAATCGTATATGTATGGCAGCTGGGCGGAAATTGAGTTCGGCCGAGGATGTTCAGCTGAGGATGTCGATCTGTCTGAGCGAGAATGTGGCTTGAAGCCAGTGCTCAGCCTTCTGGCTAGTCTGGCACAATGTCCTTGCGATCATGTGGTCGCAAGCAAAGTCGCTTTCTGTTGCAATATATGACTGTGGTTGACGACTTAATTGATGATGCCTGTCGTACGTGGCCTATTTAACCTGTAGCCTAGCTTACATAATAGCTCCAAGGGCGACCGAAGTGCCATTTCAACACTTTCCACTTGCAGCGCTCCCAAAATTTTGGCCTAGCATCGGCAATGGCAGTAATCAATTAGCCACCGAGTTCTGAAGATTTCCTCGATGAATTTGCATCAAAATTCGAGAAGGCGGGGCGAGGAAAGAATCCATATTTAATTCCTCTATAAAAATAGTGCGATGCTAGTCTGTCAATGTCTCAGAAGGGCTCGACTGGGTGATGCCGTGTTATGACAAAAACAAATAAAAATTTAAATGTGCTAATAAATTTAAAATCGCTCGAATTCGAAGTACCGACAAATTCATTCCTTTTAAATGCCCAACACAAACTCCAATCGCTAAATCCACCAGCCATTGTAAAAGTAAAATAACCTGCCAATTTCCAACATTAAATTGAATTTGACTGAGCTACAAAAGAGTCTCTCGCTCCTCTTCCGCGCAGAGCTGGTTGAGTCAAATCACTTAACAAAGTTAAAACCAGATTTAAGTTACTATGAATTCGTAATCAGCGAGTGATTTACAATTTCCTTCCAATCGCTTCCGTAGCCCTCTTCGTGACAGGGATTAATCCGGCATTAGAAGTGGCAGTTCCGCAAACATACGTGCCGGAGGTATCATAGCAAGGAGAGAGCCAACCAGCGGAGCCGGTTTGTGCGTTAGTTATACCATAAACAGCAATTTTGGAACCAGCAGTGGTGTAACCATCTTGCTTAGCCCAGGAAATCGCTGCCATTTCTGCGCAAGCTCCTGAGTAGCGGTAGGGGCAGCTGTCAATGATAATATTCGGTGACGTGACGCTGCCACCGCCTGATCCTCCTCTGATGGAGGAGACGAGAAGATTAGCTTGTTATTGAGGGGAGTGCATGAGAGCCATAGTTGAAGGGGCGACAACTCCCTCATCTGCAGCTTGTAAAACCATGTCATCGTATGCTTGTTGAACCATTGTTTTCATTTGGGGGTCGCTTGGAAATGCAGCGCCCGAATCCAGCTCGGTCCATTGATAGCTACCATCTGAATATGTTACGTAGCTGACCGCGGCGAGGACCTGAGACGCGAAAGCCCAAAGTAGGACAAGCAAAGGGAACAGGCGAGAAGAGAACATATCTGATAATAGGAGCGTGGGTTGTTAAACTGTGGTTATTGATTTGGAGAATGTCTGAATAGTGGAAGAATGAGGTATAAGTGAGATCCACTTGTCCCTTATATACTCCTAGACTGTGTTTAAAGGCCGCTAGACACTGCTAAGGCTGCTTCACCAAGAGTAGACTGATAGGTAAGAATAGAAAAAATTCCTCAGCAGGAGCGGATAAAACAGAGAAGAATTCACATTGGCTAAATCTGTCGTGACCAAAGGGATACTCGACTACAGAGGAAGAAGGGATCATGATCAGCGCGCCCTCAGATTGTCAGCCGCATGGCCACGGTCGTCTGGAGCTGGCGAGCCGCATCTGCGCCGCGCTTCCATGGAGAGTGGAGTATCAAGATCAAGCAAGCCGTGTCATTGGACATTGATTGAACAGAATTGTCTGTGGTGGGGGTTGGGCGAGTATGGCGGACAGAATCTGGTGTTTTCAACACGAGGCCGCCGTCCATTTTTAGGGATGGCCCAAACCTTAACCGTGGTTCAGCCTACCAACCCGCTGGTGGGCACGCGACCGAGCCGGGGATGGACAAGGGGTCCAGTAAGCTTAATTCTTCTGAACCAATCGATGGCCCTGTCGCTAAAAATATCTAGATCGTCAAAATACTGAGCTTCAAATGTGAACCCAAGCCACGGTCCTAACTCCGATCACGATCCCGCTCCTATAGAAGCATCCTAGTATAACATTGATGCCAAAACAGAGATATCGGATTGTGCACTATCATATTCCGACATTGCTATCTCCTTTCTCTACATGCAAGATTCCCTCTGGCCCTTCTGAAAGGCCTTACCATCTACCGCCTACCGCCTGTCTTTTACCCTTCTGCCCTCATCTTCATCCCTCATCTCTCGGCTCTTAGCTCTACGCCATCCATTTACAAAAAGGCCTGCCTTTCCGTTTGATCTATGACATCAATGTCGAGATGACAGGTACAAGTGCACATACACTTTTGGACCTTCCTTTCAAGGTGAGGCTGAGAATATATTCACTTGCAGGCTTGATCAGGCCATGTCCTATCGATCTTGCCTCCCTTCACACACTCTCTCGGCAATTGGAGCGGAGAAGGATCCCAGTGAATGTATGTTTCTATCGAGAGAGGCAACAAGGAACGATCCGCTTTGGTGCAACGGGCCCTGATTGAGTGTGTGCAAGGCTTCCGACTCAGCTGCTATTGATATCTCTGGCGATACACAATGAAGTTATCGCGATCCTTTTCGGTCGGAATGAATTTTGTTTACGAGGTCATAATGCTGCTGATCTGGCCCTTTTGAGAACGATGAATGCAAACGCTCTGGCATCGATGACTTCAATGCTCATCCGGCTCAATTGCTGGCCATGCCCGCGAGGCCATGATCAGGTCAAACCCGTAGGATTGGAATGCTATATTTGCACAACCCCACGACGAAAAGTGTCCCTGTCTTAAGCACAACGACAGTGGCGGGACAGGAGCTCCTGGGACAGTGGAGAGCGTTATGCAAACGCTTATCGTCAACTATTTCCCCCGGGCAATTGAAGCTTACTTTTATCTGCGATGTTGATGATTTACAATCCGGCGAGCAAGTTATCAAACCACTTCTGACTCTCCCTACGCTAAAAGAATGTAATATCCGACTTGGACGCCAAAAGAATGATGGCTTGAGAGCACTCGCACAAAAAACCGCTTTACAAGCAACAAATAAAGTCACCTATATATCAGAATTTCCGTTTGAACGCCTTCCACGCGAATTACGCCTTCATATATTAGACTTCACTCACCTTGGAACTCGGGGAACATACCACAATCGACATGAGCTTCTCCGTATTGAACGAAATAAGTTAGTGAAAGGAGATATTACCCGGGTATACCGTCGCCCAACATGTTGCTCGAAATGTACCCCAACTTTTGCAGATTGTTGCTGTCCAACAACGCACGGATCTTATTCAGAGACTTGTGATTGCCGACTACACCCATTCGAGTTGTTCTTAGTAAATAAACAAATGTACCAAGACGCTTTTGAAATCCTTTACTCAAAATTCTGCTTCGACTTCCTTCAGAGTCCTAAAGAAACGATTTATTTCCTGAGCTCTCTTCCTGAGGGTTCTTTGCCCTTGATTCGACAAATACAATTTCGCTTTACCGCACCACAATTTCAAAGGTGGAACATCGACAAATATGATCAACAGTGGCAAGGGCTGGCGGTATTTATTAAAAATAAGTTTGACGTTTCAAACTTGTCGATTATTATCAACACTCTCGCTATTGACGATCTATGCCTGTGGGTTGAGGACGAAGAAGAAAATCGCTTTGTATATAACATCTATTATCAGATCGCACGTGCCTTGCGTATTATTCGTGGGCTCAAAGATGTCCATTTTGCCCTTGGATGGTTCACGGATCTTAGTCCATTCTTGGCAAAGGAAGTATTGGGTGAGAGATACGGAACTAGAAGCCCACTGGTGGAACCGGGTCCAAGAAACAGAAAGCATCAAATACCAAGTTGGCATATTATGGGACTGGATAAGCATGAGTAAGCGTCTGCTAAATGGTTAAATGTATTATAATCCGCTAATAAGATAACCGCAGAACTGTTGAGACAGCATAGGTCCATGGTCTCTTCAACGGTGCGATGTCTGGGTTGCCCCGAAGAGAGGCACCTTGGTCATCCCCAGGTTGCTCTCTTCGAGTTCAAGCTGTAGTAGCGATGGTTAAGTGTCTCATACCACGGGTTACAAGTGTTTTACAGCGGACTTTGAACCTTTCAGAGATCAAAATCATCAACAGTTTTCAAAGATATAAGGGGTGACTATTCTAGCACGGAGAGTTGTTCGTCGAGTGAAAAGCAAATTGCGGCCGGCTGCGACAAATCAATCTGATTAAATGGAGTGAGGAGCCTTCAGGGCTCGATAGCGAACTTTTGTATATCACTCTGCCTTATAGAGGAGTTAGCCGTTGTCAACTTGTCTTATATTTCAAGATTAACAAATATATTCCCCTGATTCAAGGAGAGCCGTCAACTCATACTGCGATTGTTATTCATTTTTACAAATTTTCTTCGTCTGTGGGGCGTGTTAGTTGGTCTAGGCCCGGATTACCCGCTTGGGACAGAACAGTTACACAGCCCAGATACGACACAACTAGTGCTTTGCGCAATTTGAAAACGCGACAATTTCTAAGCTCCCAACGTACTTAGACATCTGTGCCATCCTGTGGTCCAACCATAATTTGAGAAAAGCACGGCGATGTCTCACTGAACTTGAATTAATTCGTACAAATAAGCGAGCACCATAAAAAAGCCTCGTGATGGGGCTCATGGTCACTTCAGCCGCAATATGTGACAAATTTATTACCTCAATGGGAAAGCTTAAGATGCAGATTGTCGGTTTTAAACTGAATTAGGAATATTGAGGCGACAAGTTCCAACAAAACAGAGAATTCTATACGGAATACGAAGTACTCGTGGAAAGGCGACAGTTATAAAAAGTCGCGGTACCTTCTTTTGATATCTACATTGCATTTTCTTACTGCTAAGGCATCCCGTAGAGCTAATATCAAAATCAAAACTCTTCCGTTCGTCTCCTCGTTTGTTGACTAAGACAATTTCTATTACACATATTTTATAAATCTCACAAATTTCTCTTGTCGCAAAATCTGCCAACATGCGTCTTCTTGTAATATTCATCGCATTCTTTACTCATACACTTGCACAAGACGCCCTTTGTCCCGAGTAAGTCTTATCTCATTTTCCGCACCCTCTCCTTAAAGAAAGCCTGTGCTGATAATTATGAACAGTTCTTTCTATTCCTGTATTCCCCAGGCTACCGTCTGCGGAGGGAACATACCTGCAGCGGTGTCATCTTGCGCTTGCACTAATATTCAAACTGTCATGAAGTACGCAGATCTTCCTTATTTTAGTTTGTCCTGCTGTATATCTTTCCTTTTCTAGAGGTCAATCTAGAACGAAATGTTCTTTACGTAGTGATAAGAAGAAATATAGCTTATACACTTTCACTAATAACTTTCCTTCCAGCTGCTATTCAACCTACTGTCCAGCCCAAGTAACAGGGCAAATCATGAGCTTGTATTCCTCCGAATCAAGTGTGGTCTGCAACGGAATCGGTTCCATCTCTTTTCCTTCTGGTGTCGATATTTCTAGTGTCCCACCTACATCTCCATCTACAGCAATTGCGATACCGACTACGAATTCTGGTTCGAGCGAGGCTATTTCTACAAGCAATACTTCCAATAAAGCTACGGTAGCGACAGCCAGTCCAGGTACCGGGATACCTTCAGGCCAGAGTGGAGCAGTTACTTCTAATCCGGGGACTAGCACTAGTGTCACACCAAAATCTAGTGCGGCTGCTGCAAGTGCAACCAGTAAAGGTGCTGCGGAGAGATTAGGCAATACGGTGCCGGTCCTGGGAGGTGTACTGGGCGCGTTAATTGGGGCTATTGGTGTGATTTTGTAAGATAAGAAGTATAATGCTTTAATATTTGAGTTATCTGTCCCTATCTAGCCTTATACTTTGTTTGTGATTGTAACGGACTGTATCTGTATTAAAGATTGAGAATTTTCTCTTGAATTTTTATACATATAATACTGTTATATCATAACGTAGGTGCATAGCGAAAGATATAGCTAAGCGAAAGATACACTTTTCGCGAAATCTCTACCCCCCCTCTTTTAAAACTAATTAAAAATCAACGAAGTTATGCTTTAAAAAAAGGATAAAACTCAATTAAACCTAGCTCTCTAAGCTATCCAACGAGACCTATCTCTTTCGGCCTAACGCGCAGCTAAAATCTACTTAGTCTACTACGTTAAACTAAGCCGCCGGTTAAGCGGTATCCTCCCTAGACGCGATATCTTAGCTAACTCTCGGAAATTAATAGATCTAGAAGAGTTAGTCCTCTCTGACTATATTCTTAAGCTAGATTCGAAAGGATTTCCTCCCCGGCTTTGTATTGTAGAAGATATAGCAAATCGAATTATTAAGTTACGCGACGGAAAACGCGTCGGACCACGATAGGCTACGAATTTCGTACAACGACGACTAGAGTTACGGACGCGTTTTTAACGCAGATACGATTACTAGAAGGCTAAATACAAAGATCTAAACGTGATTCGGGGTTAGTTCAAGCTTGTAAAGAATATAATCGCGAAATATACAATCCAGGAGTCGGATATCTATAACTTTAACGAGACTAGGTTTATAATAGGCGTTATTTCTACCGGAATAGTCGTAACAAGCTCTAATGGCCGGAAACAAGCAAAGAAGACTTAGCCTAGTAATAGGGAATAGGTTACTGTGATCTAGGCCGTTAATTCTATAGGTTATACGGTCTCTCCTTTTCTTGTTATAGCAGGGAAGAATCACCTTGAGTCTTGGTACAACGAAGTCGATTTTCTACCCTAATGGAGGGCCAGAGTCACTTTAAATAGCTAGACTACAAATGAAATAGGTATAGAATAGGTCTATTACTTTAAGGAGTTTACTGCCCCCTAAAAAGTAGGCGTTTACTGCCTCCTAGTCCTAGATAGGCATAAAAGCTACCACTCGGTCGAGTTTAAGGAGTATTATAAGGAACACAATATTATAACTCTTTGTATGCTTCTTTATTTATCTCACTTGCTCTAGCCACTCGATGTTGGTTATTTTAGCCCCTTTAAGAAGGCGTATAGCCGTTAAATTAAAGAGTTAATGCAGTAGCAAATTACCTATATAACAAAGGAAGACTTTATTCCTGCGTTCCGGGCCGTATTCCAAGCCTCTCTGACTAAGAGTAATATCTAAGGGGGTTTTAGAGAGGCTGGACTTGTTCCTTTTAATCTAGAAAGAGTAATATCGACTCTGGATTTAAAGTTATAGACTCCTACGCCTCAAAATTCTCGTCCGAGTACTGCCGACCCGT
Organism: Haplographium delicatum; assembly: GCA_037952705.1. NCBI lineage: Eukaryota > Fungi > Ascomycota > Leotiomycetes > Helotiales > Hyaloscyphaceae > Haplographium > Haplographium delicatum. The sequence goes on from JAPZPC010000043.1 coordinate 135,147, forward strand.
GGACTTCCCAGACCCTAAGCAACCCTACCCAAGCTATTTCTTAAGGTTCTTTTATTAAGGAACAAGTAGCTAGGCATCAAGGAAGCTCTCTAACTTCGATTTTGGATACTATTGACTCTTTAAGTAAGAGTACGTCTAAAGTTATATACGAAATAGCCTTATTGCAAGATAAGGTCAAACAGCTCCGAAAGGCGAATAAGACTCTTAGTAAGCGCCAGAAACGCAGAAAGGGGCGTCTCCAGGAAGGAGGATCACTTAATCTCCAGGAGGCTCAAGCTATTATAGACAATAAGGATATCGCGGATCAATTAAAGCAGGAAGTAAGGGGAGGAGGGGGGACCCGGACTAGGACCGAAACACGCGCGCGACGTTGTGGCAATTGTAATACGACTAGCCATAACTCGCGCACGTGTCTAATTGTAATAGGGACCTCAGAGGAAGATAATTCCGAATAAATAAAATTGTTTTGATTCGAAATAGTTGAGTTATTAGTGTTTTTGTAGAGTACCAAGAAAAAAGTGAATCTTTCGCTTGTCTGTATCTTTCGCTATGCACCTACGTTACAGTTATTTACTGTAATAGAAAACTTTTTCAGATTATTACTAGAATAGAACACGCCCCTTAGGAAAAAAATATTCCACCTAGAGTCACATAATTAACTCTAACTCTAATAGAACACCTATAGAAGAATTAGAGCTTAAGATTAATGAAAACGATTCTAATAATCTAGTTATTTCCATACTCCTTCTAATGCCGACAAGGCAATACTTCTATACTACGAATTAAGAAAGCATGCCTTAGTATTATATAAGATAAAAGCAAAAAAAAGGGGTAGGGGGCTTGGACGGCATATTTCAAGCATGAAACGACCCGAATGAACCAAACATTCCAAGTATCGTCCCTTCCGAGTAATAGATGAATAAAGATGCTGCACGGAGCGCTCTGCCATAGAACTAACTATATAAGATGTCGAGTCGATATGCTGCACGTGACTAGATTATGACGTCCTCCCCCGACCTCTCATTTCCTCCGTCTCACTTCCCCGTTTTCCTATTTCGGCTCCTTTTTGATTTATCAGGATGAATTCAAGACGGCAGATTTATTGGACGCGTTTAAGGGACAGGTCCTAGTTTGAGCAGATTGCACCAATCACAGCAAATATATTCTTACATTATCAGCACCAGAGATAGAAATTCCTAAAAAATTCTTTGACAGACTTATCTATTATCTAACTGAATTCGCTATTTTATTTAGTATGAAGATAGTCATTATAGAGTTATTATAGTATTCGGAAGGTTAAAATTTTAGAAGGAGTTGACTCTATTGTATTGTTAGAGTTGAACGCCTCCTACTTAGAGCTTAAAAATAATATCTTGAACTCTGACCAATGCGGATTAGTTGTTTACACGTAAGTCATTCAGAAACAAGAGTTACAAACTGTTTAACTTTTTATCTAGGTAACTTTCTTGTTGCATATTTATAAGTCTGTCTATCTTGGTTCGTGTATGTGAAAATTAGGTTTTGTTGGTCTGACAACTCTCTTAATGCACCGTACTAGAAACCACACTAGCCCAAAAAAAGTCCTTGAATGACTGTTATACCGACACCACTAAGAAATATGCCGATGTGAAGATTAAAGCACTGCTATTTTCAAATTTATGCCCCTGAAAATATTAGATGATGTCGTGCGGAGAGAAGCGTCACAAGTGACAAAGTAGTAGATAAGAATCTAACCCTATAATATTTCAGAAAGCTGTTTGATATTACCTATGCATGCACTTAAAGTGCTTGCCAAAAATTATGTTTTGCGGAGGGTAGGTATAACTACCTAGATATATTAGAATTCGCGTCATTTTCAGTCTTCGCTCTGTTTTAAGCTCCTATAAATGTACTTAATATAAATAATTATATCAAAAGAGTTTAATTTATCCTCTTTAGCATGGAGCTCACTATATTATTTCACGTTGCAACCCTCTATCTGACAGAAATGTTTCCACATTTAGGCTATTATACACATCATTTTCTTCTAGTAATTGGTGAAGGGATATTATTATTCTAATATACAATATCTTCAGTGGGTATCTAGAAGATTTTCAACAATATCTCCGGATTTATACGTTAGAATTAGAAATCCATAGTTTTATTATCTGAAGTCGATTTCTTGTACTTGGTATATCTCAATCATCTGCTATCAAAATAAATTCTAAATTTCCAGGATTTATGTATACATATTATTTCCGATATTAGTGGAATACAAATAATCGAAGAGATGAGATTTCTAGTAGCGCAAAGCTGCACTAGTCTCCTGCTGACCTGGAGCATAATAACGGCTCAAATTTCAGCACTTTCTCGTCATACTTTCCACCATAAGCTCCATAATAGTCGAGACGCAAATTCTTCATCTTCTCTTCCTCTTCCATCGAAAGATCCGTGGTTCCAAGTTCCTACAGACTGGCAACTGAAGGCCCCAGGCGCGGTGCTGAAAGTTCGAGCATCACCCTACACGAACATAACCATTCATAACTGTATAGATACATTTCAAGTTCTGTTCCGCACTTCCGATACGCATAATAACGCATCGTGGGCCGTTTCAACTGTGTTTATTCCATTCTCGCACTCACGATGCAACATTTCGACGGGAGACTCGTGTGCCCATGGCATCGTTTCATACCAGGTTCCGACTGATAGCGCAGATCCCGATGCAGCCCCGAGCTACCTTCTACAATTCGGTGAGCCATATGGAGAAATGGCCGATCTGCTTGCTCGTGGCTGGTTTGTTTCTGTTCCTGACTACGAAGGGCCACTTGCCAGTTACTGTGCAGGTGTGCAATCCGGCCATGCGACACTCGATTCTATTAGAGCTGTGCTTCAGGTCGCTGGCAGCTTTGGATTTCGTACATCTTTGGCTCGCGTGGCCTTATGGGGATATAGCGGTGGAGCAATGGCGACTCAATTTGCGGCCGAGCTTGCTGGAAACTACGCTCCAGAGTTGCAACTTGCCGGGGTTATTGAGGGTGGACTTGTACCAAATCTCACTACTGTTAACAAACTTATGAACAGAAAAGATACTGCCGGCCTCTTAGTAGCCGGAATCGTTGGCATTACTAGCCAGCACTCAGAGGCCCGCCGATTTATCCTTGGTCGTTTGAAGCAATCGGGGTTATATAACGCTACGGCATTTATGTCTGCAACTTCCATGGATGGCGTGCAAGCCCTTCTCGCCTTCAAGAATCAGGATATTTACGAATATTTCTTAAACGGAAGCTCAGACCTATACAGTACGATCATGATGGAAATGTACAACAGAGATGGTGTGATGGGCTACCACGGCGTGCCGAATATGCCGATTTTTATTTATAAGGCGATTCACGATGAGATGAGTGGTGTAAATGAGACAGATGACCTGGTGAACAGCTATTGTAAGCAAGGAGCAAACATCTTGTATCATCGCAATACCATTGGTGGCCATAACCAAGAGCTGTGGCAGGGACGTCATCGTGCTTTGGAATATATGAGTGCTGTTCTCGATGGAACAAATGAAATTTCATATCCCGCAAAAGGCTGTGAGACGGTCAACGTTACAGTAGCCGTCAATGTCACATTCGAAGCCAATGGAACAGTGGAGGTGAAGCCTGCCAATGTCACGATAGAGGCCAATGGAACCATAATATTTAGCCCTGTTTCACTACCAGATGTGAATTCTCGGAACAGATTAGGAGTAGGTGGTCTTTGAGGAGTTAATATTGCGGTTTCAACGAGTCTATTAAATAGAAACTTGAGAATTTTACTGAGAAATACGATTTGAAAATTAATGTTTATTTAGAATCTCCTCTGGTTCGGCTGGATAGACAGTCGGCGCCTTCCGCGATATAGAAAAGCTTAGGATAAATGGGCCCTGAATTTAAGAGACCCTGCAGAATTTCGATCTGGATCGGAAAGGCACAGAAGTGCCGAGCCAATGATTTAACATTTCGATTTACTGATATATTACTATCCGCGATAAGAGATTCTGAAACAACCAGTCATTTGGCTAATTCGTTACACACGTTTCCCCACAATTTATCTCATAATTGAGCCTCCAATTCCCATTGCAAGGCAGTTCTTCTGAGAAATAAATTCCAAGCATTGGCTAAGTGACAACTCTATCTATGCACTCTGAAGTAATTATCCAAATTTGTTGGCCTATTGTCTCATTTTTTACTTTGCTGTCATTGGGTTCTCTGCGACTTAACTAAATTTCATCTTGGTGACAAGTGTGCTGTCCACGTCAGAGGCATTCTGCCTCTTTTCTAAGAATATTACATCCAAGTGATAGGCCAGTTACTCAAATCGTGTGGCATAGCCCTAGCACAAAATCACTCATTGCCTACTCCTTGTTGGGAAGTAAATATCTTTTTGATGGAGAGGTAGACTGAGTGAGCTATTATGACAAACATAAAGTTTGCCTAATGCTATAGTTTTCTCTGCTTGCGACTTATCTTGTTTTTGCTGTTTCATCAGATTTCAAGTTGCCAATATGGTTCATAAAAGCCGAAATTCAACCCAAATAATCTATGGCGTACTGTTATCACTTTTATCTGCGGTGCCAGTGTATAGTTCTCAAAACGCTTCAGGGCTACCAACATGCAAGAATATTCCAGGCTCTGCAGATTGGCCATCGTTGGAGGTTTGGACCCAATTCAATGAATCAGTTGATGGCCGACTCCTTCAGCCAGCACCTCCAGGAGCGGTTTGCCATCCAGGCGACCCTTCCTATGATTCAAACCAGTGTTCTAAGGTCCAAGCCGCATGGTCAAGCGAGTTCTTTCATGAAAGTAATCCAATATCTGCAGAATGGAACAACTGGAATAATGACTCCTGTCTTCCTGACCCTAATTATCCCTGCACCCCTTCAGGATACCCAGTCTATGTCATAAATGCAACTACGACTCAGCATGTAAAGGCTGGAATTGATTTTGGTTCGTTTTATTGCCGGTATAAAGAAAAGTCATACTGAGTGCTGACTATTCTCATAGCAAGAAAATATACAATAAGACTAATAGTGAAAAATAGCGGGCATGATTATGTCGGCCGTTCGAGCGCCCCAAATTCTCTTTCGATCTGGGTGCATTATATGAAGGGAGTGCATATACATCAAACCTCGTTCACTCCCACAAATTGTTCAGTTGAGATTGAGGGATCTGCAGTAACTGCTGGAGGAGGAACTCAGATGATGGAGGCATATCGGGCGACTGCTGAATTTAACCAAACAGTTGTTGGAGGTGGTGGAAGAACCGTAGCCCTGGGAGGTTTCTTGACCGGGGCTGGCCATAGTATTCTTGCTCCCCGGTATGGTCTTGCAACTGACCAGGTTTTGGAAATGGAGGTTGTGACACCAGTAGGAGAAATTCTCACTGCAAACGAATGTCAGAATAGCGACCTGTTCTGGGCAATGAGGGGAGTATGTGCAATTTACTCATCTTTGATCAAATCATATGATCTGTACTAAGAATTTCGATAGGGGGGCGGCTCAACATTTGGAATCATGACATCCGTCACTATGAAGATCTTTCCCAGCCCACAGATTATAAATATGAATTTCTCGGTCTTCACAGCAGCCAACAACCCGTATGCCTTTGACATGGTTGCATACTTTCTTGGAAGATTTCCTTCGCTTTCTGATTCGGGAGTTTCAGGCTACCCAATGATATTCAAAGCAATCCCGAATGTCACAGGAGTTGGCAATGCTCTCATTAGTGGTATCACTGGGAAATTGATCATGCTAAATACCCAGAATGTAGCAGATATTAAAAGTCTTTTAGATCCCGTGTTTGCTCATATCAATACAACATGGCCAGGTTTTGAATTTTTGGCCAGTACCAGTACCTACTCCTCATTTTACAGCTGGTACGAAGAAAATTATGATCCATCTCCTGCCGGATACGAGAATATCATGGGATCGCGGTTACTTGATGGGCCATCATTAGCAGACAATGCTACGGCTACTAAACTGGCATTTGAGAGATTTTCGGAGGGTGGGTTGGCAACGGTGTTTATGGTGTCGGGAAAGGGGGTCTGGAACGCTAAACCTAGAGGAGGCAGTAATTCAGTTTGCCCTGCATGGAGAAAAACATATGTTCACGCCAGTGGGTTAATTTTGCCTTACATATTCCGCATTGATCAGAATAGTACTGTACTAATGGCTTACTTAATCTCATAGCGATTAGTTCGACTTTTGCTCCAGTCAATTCGACAGCTAAGGCGCAAGCTATCGTAGCTACAAACTCATTTGTTGATGCCTTAAGAAAGCTAAGTCCTAACATGGGGGCCTATGTCAATGAGGTAAGCAGATCGTTATATTTGTAGACGTCAGTTTTCCGAAAACTAACTGGCGAAAAGGGGGCGGGTCGTTATGAACCTAACTGGCAGCAAACATTCTGGGGCGATAACTATTCACGTCTCTTACAAATTAAACGCGCTATGGACCCAGAAGATGTGCTTTGGTGTAATCCCTGTGTTGGGAACGAAAGATGGGAGGAAACTGATAATAGACTGTGTACTGTTCAGGCGAATGGATCAAAAACCCCGTTTCATTCTTCTTAAAATAAAATAAAATTTGAACGAAGAGAGTGCTTGAATGGAATTGGGTACAATGCTGCTTCATGGGGCAATTCGCCAAAAGTTAAAATTCAATTAGAAAAAGTTAGAAGCCATAAAGCCTTCAAAATTTTGACCAGATATTATAATTTTCTTGAATTTTGGTGAGAAATTCAGTTGGCCACTCGCTTGAGGTTGACAAGTGAAATACGTCAAAAGAATTATACAAAAGATATAGTTACGATCTCTAGGTCTAGCTAGCTTAAGCTTAGGTATAAGTAACCGACTTCCTTCTTCTACTAAGTCTATTCTTCTATATTTTCTACTGTTTCTAGTATCTCGAGCTTTAAAATATCTCGAGTTCTCTAAATATACCTAAGAAGTAGCAGGTTTCCAAATTTAGAGTGCGATTCTTGCATTCGCAGTAGGCCTTGGGGCCTTCGCAACTTTCTCTCGGCATTCTCAGGTCTTTCCACCCCATCAGTCATAGCCTCCCTTGTTGCGATGCATTCATTTCTTAATTAATTCTATCCATGCCCAGTGCATCATTAATACACTGGTAGATTTTAATCATAATCGGCTATAAATTTAACTTACACATTACACAGCTTAATTAACTACACGAAATGATCCAAAACCACTGTATGGAAGGATATGATTATAAACTTGGGCTTTAAGGCCTTGGAGTTTCATAGAAGTAGCAAATCCCATCACTAAGTCATTTAGATAGGAGCCATATGCGCAGCTGGACCCTTCGTCTCCATCTTAAATAACACAAAAAGATCATGCCTGGCCCACCAACTACGAAGCTTCTTCCCATAAACATATATCGGAATTGCCAAAATGGAAAGGAATATTGAAGTCCCACCAAACACATACATGATCTGTTCTGGGCCGGATGATTCTACCCATGGATTTGCAAAGTTACTTAGGCCATAAAACATGAAGTTCTACACAGTTTATTAGAAATCTGGTTGTTGGTTCACAAATTTGGGGGCATGCCTTAAAGAGCATGTTCATGATGAACATCTCATTACTCTGACTTCGGAATGCATCTAGGCCATATGATAGTGTTGAGAATATTCCAATGAGTACTCCGAACATCATTATGCCTTGCATAAAGGCACAAAGAATCGCATTAGCACCAATAGCCATTAAATAGCCAAAGAGAAACATCCCAATCCCACAGAAAACGCATGCTACCCCCATGAAGACAAGACGAAATTCGGGTTCACTTTACGTAATTAGTAACGGTTTCAATTCTTTTGAAGTGGGGGGACATACTAAACACCGTGATTCCTTTTTGCCATTAATGAAATAATTGGATCACTAGCCAAAGCTACGACAAGGGAGCCGATCATTCCTCCAATAAAAGGACCAGCACCCAAGTAGCCAATTTGCGCCGGCCCAAAGTTCCATGGTGGGCCTGAGAATATACCTGATAGGATGATAGCGGATCCAACATACCAGCTATTGAGCAGTCCAGAAGTAATGATGGCATAGCAGCCGGCTGGATTTAGCAAAGTAATGAATGGTCCCAAGACATATTTGAAGATGTTATCCTTAGAATAAACTCCAGTCCATACTGCGAGTTCCTGAACAAAAGTCTTCTTGGGGGGGACCCGGGATGCATGCTGGCCAGGAGTTTCGCCGACCTCAGCGATTTCTTGTTGACTTTTCTCCAAATTCACCAACTCCTCAAACTTTTCGTCCACCACCACATCAGTCTCATAGAGACTATCTCGAATATAAGTGGTCTCAGGACAGAACAGGAACATCAGCACAAATTGAACGCAACAAAAGATTTGAAACATGTGGAATAGCCAAAGCCAGCCTAAGCTCGCGAAAACCTGTCCGCAGATGATAGATGCAAGACTGGAGGCCGAGTTTAAGATAAAATTGATAAAAGCAATTCGGAGACCGCGCTGATGCACAAAATAAAGATCTCCAATTGTAGCAACAATAAGAGATTCAAAGGCACTTGTTGAAAATCCTTGGACAATTCGTGCTGCAAGCAGGTATTCATAGCTAATCTTTGCTTCCCCAATGGCGGTTCCAATAATAGCAAAGATTGTAGAAGCCAAAAAACAAGGACGTTTGCCATATTTGCGACTAAGAGCACAGATAATTGGGCCTGAGCACCCAGCAGCAAGAAGATTATAGCCTGAGACGAGAACAACAGTTGGGAGTGGTCTTCCGACTTCTTCGGCAATCACGAAGTAGGAAGCATTGAGAAAGGGACCCTATAGGAGTAAGTGTCTGAGGGGGCAAACTAAGTTCAATAAGGCTATTACATTTGTGCCAGCATTTAACATAGAACCGAGACAGAGAATCGCAACAATCAACTCCTTCTTCCAAAGTGGCCAGTTCAACGGATCATTAGGATCTTCGCTCGGTTGCGGAGAGAGGACAATATGAGCATTTGATCCTGTGCCATGTTTTAGATTATGGGTTATATCTTCGGTCTGGGCAGCGTAGTCATTCAGTAAAACTGTTCCAGGGACGTGGGTGAGCTTTTTGTCTTGGATTCTATTAGTAAGGGTGTTCCTCATCACAAAGGGGGAGGTTTAAGTTACCTTCTATGACCCCCAGCCCCATATTGTCTGTTACCAAGATCTGGAAGTCCAACGAGCTTGATACTTAATATTTATTGAAGTATTGTGATGGAAATCAACTTTTGGCAGTTTGCTGAAGATATGGAATGAGGATTATTAAATTGAAGATGTCCAGCTCGGACCGGCTGTGAAGCTCTTGTAGCTTTGCTCAGAAGTTCCTCCCCGACAATCTCCCAGATACATAATTATCAATATCCAATCATTTGAGTCTTTTGGACAGCTTAATGTGAACCCCAGGTTTCGCAATGGTAATATTGGTTCCGTTGCAACCTCATAGGACCGCTAGCGACCCCATGAGTTTTCCCAAAGCGTACCGCACATAATACCCCCGCACTTTTACCCCAATCTCAAAAGTCCTCGGCAAGTAGATATGCTAGGCCATACTATAACTGCCGAGATACTTTCATTTGAACTTGACTATATTTCGGAAATCGAAATGCAGTTTGTTTTGCCGTCTCTATGATAGGTAAGGAAAAAGAGGTGCCGAGAAGAAGACGGCTCAAGCCCAGTTAGTAAGAATCTTTGTAATCAAGAGAGCATGCATGGCGGCCCGAGTTCAAAATACAGTTGTCATGGAGGATTATATTTTGCGCTCTGTGAATATATCCGATTCACCGCAAAGCCAATCCGATCGGAAAACCACTTTATCGAGAACCCTTAACGACGTATATCGGTTAGGTCACCAGCTCAAAACGAACCGGCCTTCTCTTACTTTCAACAGTTTATTCCTACCTACCCCGCATTGGGTCTTTGGGTGATTTCCGAGGAAGCTACCCCACATATCATGCAAGAGTAGAAGAGTCAACGGTAATCCCCCTTCATCGTTAATATATAATAATCTGAAACAAGTGAGCTTGGCAGGGAAACCCCCTGGAAGCCATGCCGTGACCAAATTTTAGTTTCGTAGCCCGTCCGCCGCCCTCTAACCCTATCAAAATTTATTCTCTTCCAAATTATGACGAGATTTAACCCTAATTGGCAATTCTGAGCGAATTATATAGTCCTACGACCTTGAAAGGTATAGTACAGTATATATTTGGTCCGTTCTGGAACATGATTTAGATGCAAAATAACGTAACCTGTTTATGCAACTTAAACACTTTCCTATACCTTATTATCACAACTTGACTAAGAATTCTAACCAAGAATAATTCGATCGTCACAACTACATCTACTATTTCTAGAGGCAGTATGGCGGTACTCAGGATTTTTTATGCGCTCCTTAGTATTTACGTATAGCCTCTAGGAAATTTCTGTATAACCACACGAGCTATTATTTAAGTTTGTAGCAAATACCGGCTTCGCCGGGGCCTTCGCCTCGGCCGTTCGTTCAGTTATCATTTCCTTCTTCTCAAGGGATTGGATTAAAATATATAAAAGTTGGAATTTATTTATTAACATGAATTCTGTTAAAAAGCTAGCAGATATAATCTATGGGACAAGGCTAACCTGCTCCTTTTATAAGAGATACGTTAGATTTTATCATATATTGGCGACCGAGTCCCTATATCTCTATAGTGACCGACATATATTCCTTCTGTGAGCTTTGAAGCTGATTTTTTCACTTGCTTTACGGGACTGGTCAAGTTCGTTGGTAGAAAATTTTATCTCGAAGAGTGGAGCGCAGCTACACGAGGAAACAGTACGCAGACCAGGATCTTACAGATCACGCGCCACTAAAGCTTGCTTTCTAAACTTTGGACATATGGGCGCATGACGACATCATGACTGTTTCATATGGAGTGTAATAGGGATATCTCTTAAATATAATGAACGGCTTAAGATTTTTTATAAATTTCAAACGCATTTCCTAAACTTTAATATCGGTCGAGTTGCATTGTTCGGCATCTAGAAGTTACAAAAAGCGTTAAGGCACGTGCCGTGTCTCACTGATCTTGAGCGGAAAAACCATGAGCCAGGCAAAAGCAAGAGAACAGCTGGAAGATTATAGCACTGTGAGTGTCCAATCTCTCATCTAACATAAGGATTTCGACACACTGTACAGGAAAATACTGAGTAAATACAGGAACTCTGGTACCTCACAGCGGCGTTCTGGAAACGCGTCTCGGTCGTAGTGTCCGTTCTGCTCTCTGTGGCTTCTCTAATACTCTCCGCTATTGCTAGCCTCCAGCCCGGTGGTGCGGATAGGTTACGAGGTATTGTGCCTTATTTTAAAATGCGGGCCGCAACACACTAACCCACATAGCACTTACCGTCACCTCAATTGTTATAAACAGTGTGTCCGTTGCACTTTCTGCACTCACCAGTTTAGATTGGAGGACAAAGGCAACAATGGAAAAGAATTTTGCTGCACAGCTTCGTAAGGTAGCCCATGTACACGAAGGCGAACAGGTGGTTATTACGGTAAAGACTACAACTGGTCAGGTCCCGTGATTTGGTCAAGCGGTGAATGGTCAAGATAGGAGATTCATCAATTGGGAATCATAGAGAGGCTGTGACTTGGATAGATTATTAGGCATAGCATTTCAATTGTCATCATCTTAACCCTAAGATGTTTTTCTCTACAACCTTCACCCCATCTTTAACGGCCGGGGAAAAATGTTTCCTCAGTATTTCTCCCTCCCAAATTGTGGCAGCAAATGGATTGCTTCCCTCAACTTCTCCGCTCAATCCATCAAACATTCCATCACCTCTCCTCTCTTCCGTGTTCCATAGTGCCGCAATTTTCTTATCATGCATTTTGGTGACTTTGCCAAGCAATCCTATTGTTGCTGTACAAGACTTCTCTGGTAAATGTAGTGAGGCCGTCATAAGCTGTTTTGAGAACGCTGCAATCCTAAGAGGGGGCACGGCTCGAGCTGCCAGTGCTGGGGTCAAGATAGATGAGAGGGACCGTAAAAGGAGAACGGTGGTGGTTTGGATATTGACCTTGTTTGACACTGGCGATGGACTATCGGGGTCTGGAAGATGTAAAGATTTTGCCGTGAGCTCAATATCTGCATTTAGAGAAAGTGCATATAAATTTCGATATAGGTGGGTGATGAAGAAACTAAGATCCAAGCTCAAAGTTGCTTGTGCTTTGGCAGCATCTTGTCCCTCGAGCAATGCAAAGGCAGTAATGATGCAAAGGAGCGCCTCTCTTGAAAGATTTCTGGAATCTCCCTCCTCATCAGCTTCATCCCCATTCTCCGCATGTCCGATGAGATCCTTTAGTGCTTCAAGAAGATCGCCAAAAAAGTCTTGGTTGATGAGGTGGGCGTATCGAGCCAAGCCTTCAAGTACAGCTCCCATCAGGTTCGGCAAACGCAACTTCAAGATCCGAAAATATGTCACGAACACTAGCTTCAAGGTCTCGGACTGCATTCGATCCCGTTCTTCATGACTGACTGTTGCATCTGCTTGCTTCATCTCCTTCTCCACAACCTTGCGCTCCTTCAAAAGCTTTCGCTCCCTTTTTGTTCGAAATACCTTCTTTTCCTTCAATTTATTGCTGTCATCCTCCTTTTCGATGTAATTCGTAGATGCTTTCCCAGAGAACTCCGAAAGAAGTCTCAAGTGGAGAAACGTATTCAAAACGCTCTCATCAATGCGGTACCCTCTAGATTTCATCATCTTGGTCAAGATAGAGACCGCGTCCAGGGATGGAGTACCATCATCATCATTCTTAAATAGAACTTCGATAGTCTCTCGGCATTTGACGAAATCTGTGTCAGGCTGTCTGTTGCTCAACTTGCCAATTAAGATTTTGAGCAACTCTCCACGAAAATTGAAGTGAGGAACATCTCTCAATAATGCACATGCACAAGAGATAGCAACACTTCCTAAACCAGCCTCTCTATCTCGTGCACTACTTGCCTGCGCAATCTTTCCCAACTCTCGTATATAAGATTGATACCCTCCCACCAATGCCTGCTCGTATGATCGTAGTTTACGTACTTCCTTCGATACCTTTACTTCCATGTCCTCTTCAGACAATGGCCGTATTCGATACCCTGGGATCACATCTTTGTAGACCGCCAATTGAGTGGCAAGGGCTAGCCTCTTGATCGTGGTATTTTCCGACTGCCCGAAATTCGCCAGAGTTTTAAAAGCACCAACATTCTCTTCTGGGTCCTCGTTGAGCAGTGCCGCTATTCGTGCCATTTCTTCCTTGGCTTCTAGGATCTGTTGGCGTACAGGAATCGTAGGTTTGGTCACTATTTCGGGGATTTCTTCTTCCTGCTCCTCGACATCGAGCCATTCCATATCACTTTCGACATTTTCAATTTCATTTGGTTCGTCAACGAGTTGAACCAAACCATCCGACGTCTTTATTGGGAGTCGAGTGTTCTCTTTCTCTCTCTTCTTGCCTTTTCGAGGCTTGTTCTCGTAATCCTGTTCCAAGTTCCAGCTTGACGCCTGCGTGAAGAAAGAATTCGGTTCAGATGTATTGTCGAGAGTGGAAGGAGACGAATCTTCCCCATCAGTCGCAGGAGGTGTGAGTTTCCTCCTCTTGGCTGCCGGTACTGGCGCCATAATTTTGGTTGTGTATGTTTGCTGGCCGCTGGTATTTGTCTGTGGATGAAATTTAGAGCATGCGGCCGCTTCAAGAAAAAGTTTCGCGAAAAAAAGTTCCCCGCCCAGACACAATCCAACCCATATCCAGCGCTCACCATTTACCGTCACCGTCACCGTCACCGTCACCACGAACGTGAACACGAACAGCCAATATGCGGCCCCTTACTGAGTCAGAAACTCAGACGCTATTTGCAAAGCTTGCAAATTATACAGGGTCGTCTCTCAAGAACCTCATTGCCGACAATGGACCCAATGCCGATCGATATGTCTTCCGTCTCCACCAAGGACGGTGTTACTACGTACGACTTTCCCTCGCCAATTTAGCCACGTCAATATCAAGAGACAAGCTATTATCTTTAGGAACCTGCTTAGGTATGTGGCCCTCATCTGCTACTAGGTATCTTCTCACAGCCTCCAGGCAAGTTTACAAAAACGGGGAAATTCCGTTTACACATCACGAGCCTTCCTATCATTGCAGAACACGCGCGCTATCGGGTTTGGGTCAAAGCAAATGGCGAGATGCCGTTCTTATATGGTGGGCATGTTCTCAAAGCCCACGTCGGCAGATGGTCTGAAGATTGTCCTGAGCATCAAGGAGTGGTGGTTTATAGCTTAAACGATACTCCGTTGGGCTTTGGGGTAACGGCTAGAAGCACACAAGAAGCAAGAAGGTTGGATCCCACTGGAGTTACATGCTTCAGACAAGCGGATTGCGGGGAGTACCTTCGAGATGAGGACAGTTTATTTGCGACTAGCTAAGAAAGAACACGGCTTACAAGGAGGTTTTCTTTTACAAATATAGGGTGTCAAGGATGGAATACCACATTATGGAGACTTCAACTAGATGAGATGAGATGAGATGAGACTATTTTCATATGGCTCTTTTCCCGCTGAAACGGTTTGTTTTCTTCCATGCTCATCTCAGATCGATCGTGCCTGTGCTAGGTTAAAACTTTCCGCAATGATGGGTTGCTTTTGAGACCACCACAGCTCCCTATTACATCCACAAATACAAATAGGTAGTCATACCACGTATCAGATCTATCATGCTTCGTATTTGATATCTCTTCTCACTGTCTTTCCTCTGTCTTTCCTTTCTATCCTTTCTCTACATCGGAATGCCGCCAGAGGCATGCATCACGTGACTATCCTCTCTCGGAAATACTTTGACCCGAACGCAGAAATAATTTGAGAATGCCCTGAATCTTTCAACACCAAAAACTGCAGTCCTAGGACTTACCCACAATCTCGGATTGAACATGCGGTAAACACTCAAGTCTTAAAATGATACGGCCCAAATCCTCGGCATGTCTGCTCTGTTCATTCAGGGCGGCTCGAAAGCCTACTCCAGCCATATTTTGCTGGCCAAATCAACAGGTTACGTCTCTACATGCCAAACAACGCCCTGCCGAGGCCGGCAGGAGAGCATCACGAATGAGCCTAGCACCGGCTAGAGTTGTCGAATCCCCGGACTCGAAATCACAAGCTGCCCGTTCTCCACGGAGAAGGGCGCAAGATGGACCATTTGGTGCAATGAATCTGAAGAGTGCAGGCATAAGAGGAGTTCCAGAGGCTGCCAAAGGAACGGTCTCAGCTTACAAGGCAAAAAGAGATAAGCGGAACGATCGAGGGTTTAAGGCTTTGAAGATGCATAGATCGTTGTCACCCATCTCCTATGATCAGCGGACAAGAATAAAGGAACGCATGCTGTCGATCGACTCCTTCCAGAATTTTCCTCTGCTTGAATCCGTGCAAAAAGCAATTGCCGAACAAGCCCTTGAAGGAATGGAGGATGTTGCACCTACACCAGTTCAGAAAATTGCTATACCTGCGTTGCTTGGGGTACAAAGTAAAGGCGGACGAGGAAAGGCACCCGCGATGGAACAATTTCTTCTTGCCGCCGAAACAGGGTCTGGGAAGACTTTGGCATACCTCATCCCTACAATTAATGCAATTAAGGTGGCTGAAGCAGAAGATACAGAGATCGAGGCCCACGCAAAAGCCCTGGAGGAGGAACACAGACGACAGAATGATTCTTCTGTGATTTCCCCACCCCTCACCAATATGCCACATCCAACCACAGGTCGGCCTCGAGCAGTTATTCTTGTACCAACTGCTGAATTGGTGACACAAGTCGGGGCTCTTGTGAAGTTGATGTCTCATACAGTCAAATACCGTTCCGCAATGCTATCTGCTTCTTACAGCGGTATTGTCATTCGAAACCGCCTTTTTTCTCCAGGTGGTATTGATATCTTAATCTCAACTCCTCATCTACTTGCTTCTATTGCTGAATCCGATCCCAATATTCTTGCACGAGTCTCACATCTCGTTATTGACGAAGCCGATTCTTTGTTGGATCGTGGCTTCTCTCCCTTAACATCCTCAATTATTGATCGGGCAACACCGTCACTAAAGCAACTAATTCTTTGCTCTGCAACTATTCCACGGAGCCTTGATACATTTCTTCGAAAACGGTTTCCTGACATCCGACGACTTGTAACTCCCAATCTTCATGCAATTCCACGTCGAGTGCAACTTGGAGTTGTGGATGTAGAGAAAGAGCCGTACCGAGGCAACAAAGACCTGGCTTGTGCAGATACCATATGGTCGATTGGAAAGGCCGCAGCGGATCATGATGGACCAGTCAAAGGAGAAATGGACGTAAAGCGGATTCTCGTATTCGTCAACGAACGAGAGAAGACCCAAGAAGTTACAGGATACCTTGTGTCTAAGGGGATTGATGCGATTGCGCTGAGTCGTGACACTCCCGCTCAAAGGCAATCTGAAATGTTGGCTTCCTTCACAACTTCGGAGATGCTCCGCGCTCCAAAGATCCAGGAACATCCTGGATCGCTGGCAGATAATCAACCAAATTATGTTCCAATAGGCAAACAAGCTCCGCCGGCAAAGCGCAGTTTGCCAAATGTGAAAGTTGTAGTAACTACAGATTTAGGCTCTAGAGGCATCGATACTCTAGGAGTCAGACACGTCATCTTGTATGACGTTCCCCATTCTACTATCGATTTCATCCATAGACTTGGAAGGACGGGCAGGATGGGAAGAAGAGGAAAAGGAATTGTCCTCGTAGGGAAAAATGATAGAAGGGATATTGTGGCAGAGGTCAGAGACGGAATGTACAAGGGACAGGCGCTTATTTAGATGTAAACTATGTATTATACTTGTACGGAATACCCTCTCCTTGGAATAATAATTGGTCGTAGCCACCTCCTAGTGTTTAGGGATCAAATAATACTCGCTCTGCTTCCCACCGAAAAAGATTTGCGCCAGATGTCGTTCCAATGAAACGCTTCCCACCCTGTTTCTAAGCATTTAGTACCTAGGTCCGAGAGACTAGCAGATTTCTAGTCAGCATATACACCATTGCGATTCCCCAGGAAGTTTGCCAACGTACTTTTTCTTTGCCTTAAATTTTTTGGTCTCTTTTGTTGCTTCGCCCATTGTAAAGTCTCACGATGTTTTTGATGTATGAAATCCAGAAAATCTTGGTAGTCACTTGGTATCACCATTCTGTGATAGATCTTTGGAATCGTCCAAAATCTCGATTTGTCTCGGGGAGATGAATTACGGACTCTTATGAGCTCTCCAATACTTACATCCATCCAATCCGTGTCTAGTTCCGGGATACGGTAGATCTTCTGTGTGAGGTCTCTCGACTTCGGCAAATGCTCGTTTCCCCAGTATAACTCCAGAAGATCGGTGTCAATTGGTTCAACAAAGGAAAGAGAGGAATGATCATAAGGATGTCCGGGGTAATCGGCGACATGTCGGGCCACGAGAGTAAGCCGTTTCACGCCTCCAAAGGCAACTAAAAGGGGGGCAAGCAGCTCCTCAAAGCCATTAACATCGGCCTCTTGGATGCCATTCGCACTCACTAGTATGGCCAGATTTTCAATGCGGCTAATCTCTTGCTCGCTAATCATACGCGGCATAACATGGAAGAGATCCTCGAAGGGCGTCAAATCTTGGAAGAACTTATCATATCGTACATAGAAAATGTCTCTGTGAAAATCAAAGTATGTTTCTGCGAACGCGGCAGGAGACTTAAAGGCCCGTTCATAGACCTTTGAGGCAACGTCGTAGGATTCTCGACAGGCCAGTAGCATAGCCGGGATCCGACAGCTGGATTTCAGCCCTATCATCGAGCTAGCCCTCAATTTGGCTACGGCTTCATCAGAAATGTTTTCTCTTTCGCGGATGAGCAGGATGTAATCAAGCCAGGCCAAGGCCTCATCATCTAAAATCTCGTCTGTATTCTCTAAGCCGGGCGATTTCTGGAGCTCGAGTTTGTGTTCCTGCGCCTTGTTTTCCCAATCTTCCCAGCGGATCTTTAGCAACTTCTGCCTAACGTCAACAATTC
Source organism: Haplographium delicatum (assembly GCA_037952705.1). NCBI lineage: Eukaryota > Fungi > Ascomycota > Leotiomycetes > Helotiales > Hyaloscyphaceae > Haplographium > Haplographium delicatum. Next base: position 153,234 of record JAPZPC010000043.1, read on the forward strand.
GAGGTCCGGGGATTGCGGCTTCCCATATAGCAAGCCGGATCTCTTTAGGAAATTCATTGAATCGGGGAAATTCATTTAGATAATTCATCGTAGCTTTTAAGAAACCGAGAAAAATGAATTGATAAGCAGAGAATATTTGTGATGGCACTGAGGAGTGAGAGGCTAGCTCCAGCGGTTTTCAGCCTGGTGACGAAAGTCTTACTAATCCTGAAGAGGCTTTTAATTGGCGAGACAGCTGAGGACCAATCACGGTTTGGGCACTCAGATAGTAGTCTTTGCTACATACCGTGTTTGGTATCTGGAATTTGATTTATGATATTGGAGCTACCCAAATATCAGAATATGATTCTACGATCCAATATAAATAATGATGAATGTAAAGTTGAACTAGCAAGACGAAATTTCAATATAAAAATAGCAGAGGAACTAATAATATATCTGTCAAAAACAGTTAAAAGCTCATACTAATGAAAGTTTTGCGGCTTTGAGCCAACCCGCTAAACTGCGTCCCTACGAATGAAGTCTATCCAATCATATCCTCACCGGTACTATCTTGGGCTCAAGCATTTACTAAAGCTTTACCCCCCCATCTTCGTCTTCACTGAAATTCGTCTTTGCAAAGCCATCACTAGCTTCAAATGAAATCTTTGGACTAGAATTAGTCCTTGCCTTTTCGCCCGAACATCCTAGACCAAAACCTTCAAAATTTAGTGCCAACTCTTCAATATCCTCGAGCTCACGACTCGGAATATTTTCGATCGGATATGTCGGCTCTTTGTTTAACTGGTGAGATTTCCCCTCTGGTTCCTTTTTAGACAGAATTCTAAAGGTGTCCTCCCTTATCTGGATTAAGATCTTGTTCATGAGTTTACCTCTCTCCTCTATAGCTTTTGAGCCTTGGTCCGGATACACATCCGGCATCCTCCAGTTCAAATATAGATTTTGATGTGTTTGCCGAACTTCAACACCGCTCGCATGAAAGGAAAAGTAGTAATCACACAATCGACAAGTTGGTTTGCTGCAACCAATGTATTTGTAACCTTTGAAAAAACGGGAGGGATGGATTCCACCATCTTTCTCAAGGGATTCCAGCAGAAGAACCTCGGCGTGTACAATTGGCCTAAATGATTTAGGCCTAACCAGGTCTCGTATCGTGTCTTCCAGCCCAATTCTGTCTAATTCTTGTGCTCTAGTTCTGTAATTCTGCATTTGTCTAGCATCAGAAGTCATGCGGCCGATGATATCCCATGTTGATAGTCCTTCCGCTTTGTTTTTCTTTCGTAGTGGGCATTCCGTAGGAGAGCTGGATCTAACAAAGCAGACCGAAAAGTTCTCGAAAAGTTCTGGCCATTGCTTGCATGTCGATACAAGAACGCTCACAGCGCGCAGGTAGGACAGCAGTCGATTTGCAGCGTGATAGAACTCGCTCCAGCACTCAGATTCCGCTATTCTGTCTCTTTTGCTTCTGTTGAGAATAAGATCGATAACCTTAGATTGGTATAGTTGATCAATGGCGTTTATCAAGCTTTCACAGTATCTGGAAACTAGCGGGACCCTTAGTGCGAGAAAACGAAACGAGAAGTACTTACAGTCATTATTATTCAACTCTACATTGTCCGAGAAACAAAACAGTTTACGTAACCTCTCAAGTATCTCGAGTATGGATTTAGCTAAGACCATATTAGAACTTTAAAAGCTAGACTTTGATCTTAGAACTCACATTCCTCGGTGTCTTCTCTCGTACATGCGTCTAAACAAAGTATACAACATTTTTTAAATGACCTAACATAAGCTCCTACCCTTTTCCTAGTAAAAGACAGTAGTTTTCGAAATATTTGCGACATCTCAAACTGTCCTGGATTCCCACCCTCCTTGCCTACTATCTTAAGAACGTCGTCTATGAATTCTTTAACTCGTGCTAAGTCCTCTTCTCTTTGATTAGTGGATGCGAATCGATACTGGATACTGTCTGGGAGCTGCAAGACAACAAAGGCGGTTACAGTATTTCCTCCAATCTCACTGTCACACATTTGTCCAAGTTGATTGACAAACAAGTGGAAGGCGCTTTTAGGAGACTTTGCCCTAATTGATGATATATGAGGTTCTTTCGAAGTTGGATTACCTTTGGATATCATACTGAGGGCCCTGAGAAGGACAATAGGCTCATAAAATCGATTGGCGAGTTTGGATTTAACTGGAATAGGAATACCAACCGTATTGGCACCTTTTTTGGGCCCTGTAACCAAATATCTTAGCACTTCAAACATATTGCTAAAGTTTAGTTGAATATAGGTTTCATACTAACCTGGAAGCAGTGACATGTCGACAGAGGAATGGATATTAGCAAGGTTTGAATGCTGAATACGGCAATAGAATGAGGATCTGGTAGATTTTGAGCAAGACAAATTTGAGCGAAATCAAAATTAAAGCGATCTGAGAAATTTTAAAGAATCTTATTGTCGTAATGTAACAAATTGACGAATAATTTGAAATTTTTGCTGACATCGAGTAGTACGAGACTCAGTCTCATACCGAGTTCTGATTTTAATTGTGTTATTAGGCTTACAATATGGCAATTTCATAAATTGGACTAATATATCTGGTCATGGAGACAACAAGGCAAATTTAGGGCTATTCGGTGTCGGAGGCCTACTGAAAGCCTCAAGGTGGGTTGCGACGCAAGTGGCCTCTACGCAGGCTGACTTCAGGCCTCATGCAGTTGGCCCCAACAATGGCGTCCTGCAGCAACTAACCAACCAATGCTCAAATGCAAGATGACCTGGCCTCGCACTTTTTTGATTTAATAGATGGCAGTAACACGTTGATATACTCTCAGTACTTTATTTGAAGGTCGATTTGTTCAACTCTCAAGTCTAGCCGTCCGAGATATCAAATTTTCAGTACCAAATCGAATAGAGTCTATATACCACCTTCATATATATTTCTAGACTCTGCAACCTTCCCAAAACAGAATCGCAAAATAAATCTCGCTTTCAAGTAGCGAAATCGAGTTATTTTCATTTTCAATTTCTCTTGCATCAAGAGTGCCTCAAGAAGATAGAATACGGCCTAGTCAAGGATTGCTGGAAGTTAAATCGAGAACTGAGACGTGTATGTATTCTTCTTGTCGGTGAATAATAAATTTAGTTGGATTCTCCAAGTCTGACTAGTGGAAAACAGAACTTTTATCCCTATCTACGGCACTCAAATAAAATCTTTCGCCTGAGCTCGGATTCATCCCTGTAGTAAACGGAACACATACAAAATCATGTCATCTTGGGAGCCCTTCACCGAGTGGACCGAATCGTCCAGGCCTATGGCTGGTACAGAAACGTCAGAGAATGGATACTGGGCCTCCACAAGTCATGATGGGGTCGCAGAACCCGGATATACAGGCTATTATGAGCAAGCGCCTTCCCATCCTGCATCCTCTTCGAGCATGCTTAACGATAATACCAGAGATCCACACCTCCCAACTTCAGAAATCCCCCATCACAACCAGGTTTTAGGTATTAGTGCTGGCTGGGCTCCTCCCACCGAGACCGCCACAATTGGTAATTCCCAACCCTCGGGTCATTAGGCCCCAGGAAGTAGAAATACTTTTGAAGAGCCTGAGATGCACTACGGACAGCAACATCAAAGTGCTTCCTTCAGCTCAGGAAATCTTGATCAAACATTCCAGAACACTGCAACTCAAGCTTATCCCACTTTCTCATCGAGCCAAACCTTTCCTCAAAACAGCTGGCCATCATACCTTTCACCTATGTCTGACTCACAAGGACAACAGATTATCCCAAGTCAGTCCTTAGAATCAATGGAGAATATGCAGTCAGGAGGAATATTCCAATGTGATTATTGCCAAAAGCAATATCCAAAACAATTTGAACTCACGTTTGTTCTTGCCTCCAATTTATTCGATTATATAGAGCTTACCAATGGACAGAAAACATACAAAAAAGCATACTAAGCCACTTGAATGCCGCTACTGCCCTCGGGGTACTTATAGAGTAGCTGAAAATAAGGACTTGTATCGACACTACTGGACCACACATCCAGAGCGGGCTAAAGCTGAGAAGATACCAAAAGACTGGAAGATGTGTTCTGAGTGTGATTACGAGGGTAGAAGCGACCATGTGAAGCGCCACAAGCAGAACATGCACGGTGCATAACGAGATGCACGATCTGGAGATTTCCCTCGATTTTATTTCATTTTGCAAGAACTGCGCTCAGCACTTAATAGTTTTCATTTATTCCTACTCGCTCTATAAATTGTTAGGCTTCAGAAATTTCTTCTGGCAAAGACCACTTTTAATTGGTTTTCTCATTCTTGTTTTCCTTAAATTTCGTTTCCCCTAGTTAGGCTTTCAGATAGTTACTTTTATTCAAATTCATGTGATGATTTTAAATGGAAATTAGTAACAACTTTAAATTACAACCCTATAAAACAGCCAGACGGTTGTGGGGCCAGATGGAGACGAATCAAATGAGCGCAAGGCCATTAATACCTCGAATTGAAAATTTTGAAGAGAAATGAGAAAACTCCCTCTTCCCTGGTGGCTATTATGTGATTCTGGCTAATTAGTCTCTGATACCATCCTGTCAATCCTAGCTAGTAAAGTTAGTTTTACCAGCCATTTTCTAAAATTGCACCTCCCATTCTTGCATAAACACATGAAGTTAGTAGACTCCGAGATGATCAATCATTGAGATATTTTGAAATTATTGCCTATATTCCCGACTCTGACTATAGCACCGTATTGTACAAATCGCGCGTCGATACCGAACAATTTTACATGCATGTTGTTTGGCCAAGAGTATTAGTGGCGCGGCGCTTCTCTTGATAAGACACTCTGCATTAGTGGGGCCTTTTGCATTAGTGAGGCCTCCTGCGTTAATGGGGCCTACTCGGTTATGAGTGTATTGGGAGCCTTGCGAAATGCATGTGAACAAGAAAAGACATATTTCATTGCGCCTCTAATTGTAAGGCTCCTGGAAGATTCAGGCTGGTCTAATAAATCTAGAATCAATTGGTTCGCTCACTACCACCATACACCGAATATAGGAGTAAGTCCCACTTGCTGAAAGTGGAGCCTGAAGAACTCAAAGCCAAAATTCGTTGGCCAAGTTAAATTCACAAAATTCATAAGGGAATTCTAACAATGAACTTCATTTGAGGTTGTTCTTGGCACATTTACTTGAAGGTCTAGCTGTTTATTTTACTAACACGGCAGCATAGCGGGACGGTGAACGACTGTCAGCACATCGCGCTTCACCTCACCCCATATCGCAAGGGAAAATGGAAAACGAAGTTACTGCTTGCCCAGAAAGGCGTCCGCCGACTGTCCTCAACAAAAATGCGAATATGGGTATTCAAATAGATAGAGCCGAGCATTCTAGAGCGTACCAACTGGAGATGCTAGAGGAAAGCCTGAAAAGAAATATCATTGTAACGGTATTTCCCCCCTTTTTCTCCAATACTTTCCCAGGCTGACACTCGCTGTACAAGATGGACACTGGCACCGGCAAAACTCATGTGTATTCTACTTTTTCTCTCTTCTTTAATCCTAACTACGCTAGTTTACTTAAATCTGACTTTATTCTCACCAATAGGGCTATTCTTCGCATAAAAAAGGAACTTGAAACTGCGCCAGCTGCAAAGGTAAGTACTAACTATTATCATGGACTACATACAAATCTAAATACTCCTAGCTCACATGGTTTTTGGCCCCAACTGTAGAACTTTGTTCACAGCAGTTTCACGTACTCCAGCTGCAGATATCCTCAGTTCAAATAAAATCCTTTACATCATTGGACAACGTCGACAAATGGACAGAGAAGTCAGATTGGGATGCTATGCTAACTAACGTCAATATCGTAGTGTCAACATATGCGGTCTTACATGATGCCCTATGTCACGGATTTGTTAAAATGGAGTCCTTGGCTTTAGTTGTTTTCGATGAAGGTCAGTCATTTCCTCATCCAGGCTTAATTCCCGATTCCTTCTTAAAGTCCTAGCACATAATTGTATCGGTCGCAGTCCAGGGAGCAAAATCATGCGTGACTTTTATTGGCCAGAGAAAGAAGCAAGCCATTCCGTGCCCCATATCCTTGGGCTTACTGCAAGTCCGGTTATTGGATCCAAACTTAATGCTCTAGAGTCTCTTGAGTCACTCTTAGACTCAATTTGCAAGAGTCCCCGCCTGCAGAAAAAGGATCTGTTGTTAAATGTAAACCGACCAACCTTGATGCAAGTTTCATTTGACAGAAGCGATGTCAATGATTATAAATCGAACCCTACGCGTACTATGGAAAGTCTAATCGCAGTTTTCAAGAGTCTCGATATCTATGACGATCCTGAAATTGTACGTCTGAGGACTAAAAATACTGAAGCAAGCAGATATCAAATGAAAACGGCATTGAAGAAAAGAAAAACGTTTATACAAGATCAGATGAAATCATTCATACGACGTTCACAAGAAATATGTCGAGCCTTAGGAGACTGGGCCGCAGACTCCTACATCTTTCAAGTTGTGTCAGACTGCATACAATCTGCTGAAGAGAAAGACTTGAGGTTCTTGAGATGGGAAGATTCTGAGAAACGATATCTCGCAAATGCTTTGCGATCGGTATCTATAACGTCTCAGACGTTATCGATTCTGTCCAAGGAATCAATCTCAAATAAAGTTCGCGCTCTTATCAATTTCCTTCGTTCTTGCAACGAAAAGACCACTGGCATTATATTCGTCAAAGAGAGAGCAATAGCTTATATGCTCGGTGAACTGCTTTCAAATCATCCAGAGACCCTCAGCTGTCTTCGCTTTGAAACTGTAGTTGGAGCATCCCAGCGCCCGCTAGGCAAACGCGACATTTGTGAAATTTCCAATCCCAACAATGCACTAGCTAAGTTTCGGAGCGGGGAAGTCAACTTTCTCATAGCTACCAGCGTTTTAGAAGAAGGAATCGATGTGCCACAATGTAAATTGGTCATCTGCTTCGACGAACCTAGTAGTCTCAAGTCATATATTCAGTGCCGGGGCAGAGCTCGTCTCCCAGAGTCTCAATGGGCTGTACTTCTCGACACAACTTCAAAGTTCCAAATATCGCAATGGGATGAGTTAGAGCGTGAGATGAAGTTACGTTATGAAGAGGAAGAAAGAAATTTCCAGAGGTTCACAGAGGTTGAAGAAAGTGAAGCAGAGCAATTTCTGAACCGCCAGTTTCGAGTGCAAAAGACCGGTGCTCTACTGGATATGGATCATGCAAAGGGACATCTTCAATGCTTTTGTGCACGCCTCTCCTCACATTATTCTACAGAGATGAGACCAGAATACATTATTCAGCAAGAGGAAGACTGTGGCCACAGCGAACTGCCACTGGTCAGTGCAAAAGTTATCTTACCCGCAACCTTAGATTCGAGTCTGCGGACACACAAGAGCAGACTATTATGGCATTCTGAGAAGAATGCAACTAAAGATGCTGCATTTGAAGCTTATATAGCGTTATTCAAGGCAGGTCTAGTAAACGACCACCTTTTACCACTCAGCTTTGAGGAGTCCTCGAAATACATGGACAAGCAAGAGCCTATAGTGCAAGTTCAGGAACAGTTCAATCCCTGGCCAAGAGTTGCCCAAGCTTGGAGGAGCAAGCAGAGATTACAACAACGTAATCTGACCTTGAAAAATCAAGATGGCCTGACTATGTGCAACGTTGACATGTTAATCCCCAGCGACCTTCCAGACATGGCGCCAATTAAGATATACTGGGACGTTTCAAGTCAGTGGAGAATCGAGATCGGACCACCGATGAACCTCCAGCATTTGGAGTTGTCAGCAGATCATACCCAGATTCTGCTTCGACTTGCTTTCGGGCATCGTTGGGAAGTTGAGGAGAAGGATCATATTGTCCTTTTCAAAGTAACAGATATGGACATCACTCAAACATATCTTGAGGATGTATTTTTAATTCCAGAATTGTGTAAGGACAGCTCAGCGGGCCTCCTTAGGGATCCACAAAATCGAGGTTATCCGTATCTTTTCCACCGCTGGATAGCGACTAAGCCACCAATAGAGTTAATAGAAGCACCTCACGGAGAGTATGAAAGTTTCACTAATGATCAACCTTTTGTGGCTCTGGAAAAGTGGTCCCGACGCTTTGACTTTCTCCGCCCAGCTACCACGAACCCAGCATCGGAGAGGCGAGAATATTTCAGAGTAATTCCACAGTCTTTACTTAGAATAGATACTGTACCAACTATATATTCTCAGTTTGGATTACTAATTCCCTCCATCTTACGCAAAGTTGAAATTCGGCTGATTGTTCAAGAACTTTGTCACACAGTGCTTGCGGAGGTGCCAATATCGAACGCAGAACTCATTCAAACCGCAATTTGCACGCCTGGAGCACAAGAACAAGAAAATTATCAAAAATTGGAGTTTCTCGGAGATTCGGTTCTTAAATTCCTCGTATCTGCGTTTGTTTCATCAGCTTGTCAGTAATTCCTTCTCCGCTTATATCTACTTTGCTTAATGAGCTTGGAAGGGCCAGAAGGGGCTGGGAAAAAGTCTTCATATCTAATTTATGGTATCAACAGACGTGCTTTGGCCGGAAGGCTACCTATCATCCAAGAAAGATACGATGGTGTCGAACTCCAGGCTGTGCAGAGCTGCCATCGACTGTGGCCTAGACAGATTTATTCTTACGGCAAGCTTCACTAGTAGGAAGTGGCGTCCACTATACGCTGATAGATTTCTGGAGGATCAAGAAGATGGAAACAGGAAAATATCGTGCAAGACGATTGCTGATGTCACTGAGTCGCTCATTGGTGCTGGATGGAAAATGGGTGGCTACGAAGCATCCCTTTCAATTGCTAAAGTGTTCTTACCAGAACTTGATTTGCCAAGTCTTGAAATTGGAAGGGCACAACTGTTTGAACTCGCGCCTGCTAGTATTCCGCTTCCTGCCAACCTACTCCAGTTAGAAAATCTAGCGGGATATTCATTCCAAAAGAAGTCCTTGCTTATTCAGGCTATGTCGCATAGGTCGTACAGTACGGCGATTGCTAGCTACGAAAGATTGGAATTTTTGGGTGATAGCATCCTCGAGATTATTATTGTTACAAACCTCTTGGCCTATGAGAACAAGATTTCACATTCTCTTATGCATCTCTATAAGACAGCCTTGGTTAATGGTGACTACTTAGGCTTCATCGCTCTGGATTGGAACATTACGCAGAAAAGAACAGGCTTAAAGGAGGATCAAAACTCAGGTCGCATGAATCAAGTGGAATCATTAGTGTCTTTCCCCCTGTGGCGATTTATGAGCCACGGGTCTACTGACATCGGCAATCAACAGCTTGAAGTGGAACGCCGGTATACTTCGCTCCGCCGCGATATTACACGCGCTATCGAGTCTGGCTCTGATTACCCCTGGACTTTATTGGCTAAATTGCATGTCAATAAATTCTATTCTGACATAGTAGAGAGCCTACTGGGAGCAGTGTGGATCGACTCGGGCTCAATTGACACTTGCAGACAAGTCTTAAGTAGGATGGGCATTTTGCAGTATCTTCAGAGAATTGCTGAGGACCGAGTTCATGTTCTGCATCCTAGAGAGGAATTGGGTATCCTGGCGAATGATAAAGAAGTCGTATATGATGTTCATAAGAATAATATGAATGACGGAAGCATTGAATGGGTATGCACTGTGTTTGTTGGGGATAACCAGGTTTCCAACGTGACTGGGGGGGTGAGTGATGATGAAGTTAGAACAAGAGCAGCTGAAATGGCAGTAGCTGCACTGAGGTCTGTCAATGGAAATTCGAGGTCTTCAATAGCATATAGTGAACAGATTACTTGTTGCTGTCATTGACAGCCGTCCATAGGTCATGCGCTCTTCGGCATTATGCTTGCGTTACATCTCATAAGCACAGCTGCTAAGGTGTACGATACTCAATTACAGTCCTTGAACGGCAATTATGAAAAGGAAAATCATCACTCAATTTCTATCTATCTGGCAGAAATAAAAAATGCCATATTAGATTCCGATGTTGAACTATTTGTTTTAGCTATTATTGTAATAACTATAAGTTACAGAAAATTATATTTTATAACCTTCATCCTTAAGATGTTGACATGCTGTTCAGAATAAAGCCATTTTCCACCCCACTTTGAGCCATCTCGCGATGTTAAATGTTACAAAACTAATAATGTAGCAGGCTCCTGTGAATACAGCCACACCAAAATATCTACCGCTAGATGCTTGCAGCAAGGCACCGGCGAGAGGGATACCAGTCAGTGAACCCAACGCAACAACTGCAAAACAGGTCGCATAGTAGCGCCCATAATCCTCAGTCTTACACAGTTGTCCGATACACACCGGGGTCAAGCTGATATTGCTTCCTGACGCAAATCCAATGACCGCAACATAAACGACGGATAGTGGTACTATTGCATATGAAGAGCTAGGGAGGGCTGACGCTGGAACCCATAAGCCCATGTTTGTCGCTATGCAAAGCATCAGCATCACAATCATTGAATTAAAACGACCAAATCTGTCGGCCATCAATCCAGGAAGAACTCGTCCAACGGTGCTTCCGGCATTGAGAACTGCAACGAGCGTAAATGGAAGGGTAGACGCCGGGCTCGCAGCGCCGGTAGCAACAATAAAAGATGCAATGTATGTAACCGGAATGAAAAGCGCCCATTCATTGAAGAAAACTCCGACTGTCGTAAAAGCAAAGGCGGGTTGGAGGAATATACGCATATCTGGGAGTAAAGACGCCCCAGGTTTCGGAGGCAGTCTTGAACGTACCAAGAGTACGGATATTCCACATAAGATCAAAAATATAAGAGCGACGACTCTTGTTGCCCAGGCAAAGCCCAGCATAGAAAAAAGTCGCTGTAACATCAGTGGGAAGATGATGCCTCCGACAGAGCCACCCATGGCAGCAAGCCCCGTGGCCAGTCCCCTCTTTCTAAGGAAGAAATGACCTACTGCAGCAAATGCCGGGCTGAAAATGAGAGCCGTACCAATACCAGTAAGAACTCCAGCAGTAAGCATGATCTGCCAATACTGGGTACTGCTTCCTAGAAGTGCGGTCCCAGAGACAAGGCAGATACCGCCTGCGAAAATCAACATCGTAGGGCCGTTGGCGTCAAAAATAGGACCAATCCAAAGGCCGCATCCGAAGGAGAGAAATATGTAAACGCTGAAAATCCAGCCAGTAGTGCTGTCGCTGTATTGCGTGAGCTGGCCCCGACTCAAATATTCCTAGAACACTGCAACTGAGGATTATAAGTATGAAGAGACCAATGACACCTCATAAACTTACGACTATTCATATACCCGAAAGAAGCGAGAATGCCACAAAATGATCCTAATACTACCAGCCATGCTCGCAAGCCCCCCTCTGGATAAGTTGCCTGTTCGGTTGTGGGGCAAACCAGTTCTGGTAAGTCCAATGCCCCCGGTTTGAGACCATCTTGTTCATCTGGAGAAGGGCCATCTTCAAAAGCTTCTTTATAGCTTAGAACAGTATGTTTTTCCTGTGATTGTGGCTGAGTGGGCATGTCTTGTGAGAAATCTATAGTGCTCAGCTTCTCGCTATCGATGTTTAAGTTCATTTGAAGTTATGACGCAGATAATTTCTGAGGAGGGCAAGGACTGAAAGAATGCTGGAAACTTTTACTGTTTTTATTTCATAGAATGATGGTATGCACTGCCACATTGGAGCAAATCAGGCCGACCTCGCAGCAATAATTCTTTGAAAGCCACACTCATTTCGAAGCTTTATTTGTTTTACAGCGGGATTAAATAGGAGCGAGAAGTCGCCGGTCATGTTGGCCACACCTGTCTATTCCCGCATGGTGGCGGCTGGGTTCCAGCGCCTGGAGTTACATAGCGGGACACAAGCTCGCTTTACAATGGGACTGGTAAGAGTTATTTTCGCATGGACTCAGCAGAAATTCCGTCGAGAAATCTTCTGTTTGGTACCATGTAAGATTACGTCTTGTTTTATGGAGTTGGACCCCTGTTATACACACTCACAAGTCCCATTTGCTTTCCCAATATGCCACATGGGCAATATTATAAAATATATATTCATTATATCTCATATTATCTAGTTAAATTTAAATGAAAAAAATGTTCATTAAAACTCGCCTTGAGCACTAGGTATGAGGTTTATATTCAGTATCCCAGGAAGCAATATGATTAGATGGGGTTTTACTTCCTAAGCCTTTGTGATTTCAGCCCCATATGTTGACATATCCATCTGTTTGGGGTCCTCTTTCTCTTTATCAAGCATGTTGGTAGGAGCCATAACGTTACAAAGAGCATCGCCTACTATTTTACTCATCGTCACCGCATATTTGATCTCATCCACATGTTTCAAGCTGATAAAAAGGCTGCCAGAGGCCAAGGTCCTTGTAACCGCTGCGTCATCATGAATAGTACCAACTAATTTTCCGATGAAATTTAAGCCTGGAGACAAAAAGACCCATCGATCTGGCCCTGCCGGTAGCCAAATAACCCATCCTGCAGTTTTTCCGTCATTTGTCGTACCACGAGGATTAAAACGGAGTGTAATATCCATTTCCTCATCACCTTCCTCCTGTTTAGGTGGAGGGGAAAGAGCTCGTGTCGCGGGAATGATATATGTTCGATCATTAATTTCTATCACGACCAAGCCCGTGTCGTAAAGATCCATATTCGTCATTTGCAAAGCTTGAATCCATGATATACTTCCAGCCATTGTATCTCCCAGAATAGCTTTCACTTCTACTTCGATAGTTTCATTGACTTGATTCGTTGTACAATCTAAAGCGTTCATGCTCAACTTCCAGTCTGCCTTCCTGAGGAAAGACATGATGGCCAGCGGATCAGTACAATCTAAAGTGTAGCATATGGCCCCTCTTGGATGATTGGGTATCTCTTGTTGGGCGACTGCAGCTATGAGACCTACAATCCTCAATTTTATCTCAGGTTCTTGCATTTGCTCTTCAGACACTGGGTAGAGACTATGATTAATCTCAAATATTTCATCGGCATAGTGGAAGTATACTGATCGAATAATCAACCAAAGTACCTGAAAACCAATCCATATGTAGAAGATACGAGAGTTATAAAGACCAATTATCTGATAAAGGGGGATTAGGGAGCCGAGGGAAACTGCAGCACCCAGGGTCCAAACAATTCTCCAGGCTGGCTTTTGTCTGACATTGAGTGGTACCCCTAAGAGTACTTTGCGGCCTCCCCCTGGCGTTTGAATGCTTGGTATTTCTCCCTCAATCAGATCCAGGGTGACTGTCGGTTGTTTTGGTCCCTCGTATTCGCGAGAAAGGCCTAGGGACTGTAATGCAATTCCGCAGAGCCAGAAGAAAGCCCAATTGACAATTGTGACGTATGCTAATAGTTCAGCATCTATAAGCCACAGTGCGCAGAATTCCAGAAGTTTCAAGCATGACGCAGCGAAGCTGAGATAGTCTCTCCTTAGGCGTGTCCGTTGTCTTTGTTTCCAATACAAAAGGTCTTGGATGTAAATATATGGCTGAATTGGGTTTTCCTCTGATATGAGTCGACACTGTCGTAAGAGAGTATGGTTGAAGCGGTCGAAGACTCGAACTTCATGTCGCTTCGAAAAGACAATGCAGTTTTCCGGATAGTCATCTGGGCGACTTGTAGACGTCTATAATAATTCCTTAAGTCTCGCCTGAAAACAGCCCAGTTGGGATAAATTCTTACCCTTTTCACATGAACCGCAATCCCCTTAGGCATCCCAAGCACCCTTCCCTTATTCTTCATATGGAAAGGCAAGTGAAGACCTACCGCTGAGTCTGCCATCTCATCTCGTACACCCATCGAATCCCGGAACGAACCCGGAGTCGCCGCCGAGATACATGCTTGGATCAGAAAAAGGACACCAAACGAACTCATGGCCGCCCAGGGCAAACCTGCCGCTCCTCGCTCCCCCAGTACTAATGCCTCAACAGTTGAAGTACCGATGAGGGCGGTAAGGGCGGCGATCTCGACAACACCTGAACCTGGATTTTCACCCATTTCGCAGCTGGTGACGCGGTGGGAGTCTTGACACTTGTGAACCTTCCAGCTGGAAGTCCCTCATATTTATTGAAGTCTCACATCTCTCAACCTATACTCGTTCTGGTCTGCCGCATTCATTCACCTCAGCGAATCTATTGATTGTCGCGAGCCAGTCACGACAATGCAAACTCCAGCTCTGTCCCAGAGTGAAACGATATCGTCCCAAAGCAAAAAGATAGAGGGGCTTCTCTTGTGGCAATTTTCTGCGATTTGACAATTGATTGGGTAATTTAACGGGAAGACGAGCCGAGAGCCAATCGAAGTAAGGGGCGTTACTAGCTCTGCACCAGGCTGGCTGGCAACATGCACGAAGAAAGAGGGATTAATCGATTAATTGAAAAAAAGGTCACCGGAAGGGACAGCACAGTACTGTACAGCAGGTGATTGCCACAAACTTGTCTTCAAAGGAATTGAACACTTCGACGATGGGCCAGTCATACAACTGCTGTACACTCAGCTGGACTATATTTGTTTTTTTTATCAGCAGCGCTGGTCTCTGCTATCTCTTGGCCGAATACTTTTGAAAATCCAAGTTTCCCGAGCCAAGGCTTTTTCTCTTTGTCTACTAACATCCGCAAATCGGTAACACTTCAATATATATTGAAGCTACCTCCGTGCTCTGTAGTACACTCAAAAGGATGTCTCAGCCTTTCTAAATGGGTTCCCGTGGATATTTCTCCCACTAAAATGGCTTAACGAAAACAATTCTGACCCTGAGAAGGGTGCCTCGGGGGTCGAGGTCCAACCTTTACACTTCGCGGAGAAGCACCATATCACTACTGATGGGAAATTTATCCCAGGCGAAAGCTTCGAAGTTGGACACGATTTCTATGCCAAAATGCAAAGGTTTGCGGGCAAGTTTAATGCGGAACAGCGAGGTATTGAGCGAGTCCCGGAAAATGAGCGAACTGATCTCCACCCTCACAACATTGGAACTATGTGGCTCGCAGCAAAAAAGGTCGTCAGCACATTTGCTATCGGCCCCTTGGGCCAGTCAATATTCTACCTGAGTTTTACCAGCTCCGCTCTTACAATCGTTTTCTTCACTCTTCTTGGCATTGCTCCTACGGTTTTCTTCTCGACTTTTGGTCCTAAATTCGGCCTCCGCCAAATGGTTCTTTCTCGTTTCTACTATGGATGGTATGGTGTCAAGCTTATCGCTGTTTTCAATGTTTTGACCTGTCTTGGTTGGTCTGCAGTAAATGTCATTGTCGGCGCTCAGCTGCTCTATGCAGTGCAAGATAAACTTCCACCCCCTGCTGGTATCGTTATCATTGCCGTCCTGACCTTGATCATCACCATGCTCGGATATAAAGTCGTCCATATCTACGAGAAGTGGAGTTGGATTCCCTGCTTCATGATATTCCTCATCGTTCTCGGCGAATTTTGCCATCAGGGTCACTTCGACCCTCTACCACGCGGAAGTGGGAAGGAGGAAGCTGGCAATATCCTGTCCTTTTCCGCCACTGTCTTTGGGTTTGCTGTTGGATGGACCAGTTACGCTGCTGATTACACTGTCTACCAACCTGCCCACACAAATCCCATAAGAGTTGCGTTATGGACTTGGTTGGGCCTCGCCTTTCCATTTCTCTTCACTAAGCTTCTCGGTGCCGCCATTATCACCGGTGTTAACTCTAGCCAGGCATATGCTGATGGTTATACCAATGGTGGCATTGGTGGTCTTCTCGGTGCTGTCCTCATTGATGGCACTGGCAACTTTGGACGATTCTGCTTAGTAGTTCTGGCCCTATCCATGGTTGGTGGCAACTGCCCTAACACCTACTCTGTCTCTCTCTCTCTCCAAGTCTTTGACCGTGCTTCTCGACGCGTTCCTCGATTCATCTGGACTTTCATTGGAACATGTATCTATATCGCAATTGCTATCCCGGCTTATTATCATTTCGAGACTGTCCTTCAAGATTTCATGTTGCTCATTGGTTATTGGCTCGCTATCTACACTGGTATTTCGCTCTCCGAACACTTTGTTTTTCGACGAGGCATGCATGGGTACAATGTCGAAGACTATGATGTCCCTGGAAAACTTCCTCCTGGGATCGCGGCGATCCTCTCCTTTGGCTGTGGTATCATGGGTGCTGTTCTCGGGATGAGCCAAGTTTGGTTCATTGGCCCCATCGCTAGGCTTTGTGGCGCTCCTCCTTACGGTGGTGACGTTGGTTCTATGCTTGCTTTCTGCTTTTCTGCTACTGCATATATAACCACTAGATCAATTGAGAAGAAGTTCTTTGGCCGATAAATCCAGAGACATTCTTCTAAGAGATAACCTCTCGAGTATTCACTTCATAGAAGATTGGACTTTATTATACAGCGTTATAGTAGATAGTCGCTACACAATAGATTAGATTACAGCAGACCTATAAGAAACTTTTCTAGATCGTAGAGCCTTCTCTCATGTACGCCAATCTGCCCTAGCGAAGCTGCTACAACTGTAACTTTAACGTCAAGTACACATTCAAGCTCTATTATGGTCAAAACAAGCTTTTAATGCAGATTAAACAAGGCAGGAAAAGAAATCGACTTGGCTAGGTAAAAGAATTGTGAAGAGCCTTCCTATTATGCTACTTCTAGAGGAGGGAAGTAAGTCTATAGTGGTCTTCACATCAACGCCTGAACTTCTGCCCGTCGCATATCTTTTCAGGTTAGCTTGCAGATGTGCAATTGAACAACAGAGTGAAGAAAAATCATTGATATTTTTTCCAGCTCATCACAAATTAACAACCACCTTCTTCGCCGACACTCCTTTCCTCTGTAAATGAAATGCGTCCTGAATATACTTCAAGCCCTTCCCCACAATTTGCGGTTCCGGAGCAGCAGAATATTTCCCTGCCGCGAGAGCCTTTGGGAGAAAATCTTCAAAGATTAACTTGCCCACCTCATTTGCCATCAAAGCACTACTCAAAACAAATTTTGACTCCACGCCTTTAAAAGGATGCTCGGGCAGGTGCATAGCCAGAGCAACAAATTTGTTGCCTTCCAATTTATCGACCACCTCAAGGCAAGCTAGAGCTGCAGCCTGCCCATTCCCGGCAGTGCCAGCATTCCCAATTGCATATGCTCCAGCCATTTTCTTGTCTTTCAAAGCCTGGATCAAATCTTCAACTACAGTCTCGCTGTTGTAGTCAAACGCTTTGCTCGCTCCCAGCTTCTTAACATAGTCGAAGTTTTTTGGGGAGCAGGTAGTGATAACCTCATAACCAGCCGCTATAGCAAGTTGGATGGCATTGCAACCGACGCTTGTGGTCCCGCCCCAGATAAGAAGACTTTTACCGGATGGCTTAGGTGAAATTGAAGGGTATTCGAGTGCCAGGTAGTCTTTTTGAAATAGGCCACAGGCAGCAGTGGATAGCCCAAGAGGCAAAACAGAAGCTTCATCGTAGGTCATTGAACTCGGAATTTCTGATGCGACCCGTGATGACAGCACGGTATACTCCTGAAATGCACCACTTGTGCCATTTCCACTCAGTACGTTTATCGCAAGGCCGACTACGCGTTGGCCCACTTTGAAACGTGTGACAGAGCTACCAACTTCGACGATATCCCCAGAAAGGTCTGAACCTCCAATACACGGATATTTAATGGATGGAAACCGAGAATTCCCCAATAGTTGGACTGCCCAATCCACTGGGTTGATAGCCACTGCTCGAACTTTGACAAGAATCTCGTTCTCTCCGGGTGATGTGTAAGGGGCAGTTTTGATCTCAAGATTCTCTGCTCTATCAGTTACGAGCCATGCGGCTGAATTAGAAGGCATTATGAAAAATCGGGTGAAAAGTAGATAATGTGGAGGTTGATAAGACGGTTTTTCGTTATTCGCTGTGAAACTAAGTCATGTATGCCATAGCCATTGGCCGTGACCAAAGCGTAGAGCAGCTATTTGTATTCTTTCTTCCAATCGTTAAATCCTTTAAATCCGAGGTGGTCTCGGAGTTTGAGTCTGGCTGTACGAAATAGCACTTCGAATTGACATGCAATTACTTATTGAGTGACGGAGTAATTGGCGCTATCCAGTCGGCACATACCACTCTAACCTCCTGTCGTATTTTGTCGTATTTACTCTAACCTCCTATCGTATTTGCTTGCGTATGAACCATTAGGTTCACATCGTACTAGAAAACTCTCATGGGGGAATGATTTATTTTTAGGTAGTCAAGTCGATCCTATCCCACAGTGCAGAATGAATCTTGAAGCTCGAGATATCGGGTTTAATGTTAAAGCCATTCGTTTGCAGGTTCGTACAGGTGCCAATTTTAGCCACCTTTGCCATAGAAGGGATCACGGGCCAACCGCGCACTTTCAAACTCGACACAATCGACCTAAAACAGACATTAAATTGTCTATAATGATTTCTATAATCTATAGAAAACACATGTAGAAATTTAAATAGTAATAAACAGACTAGAAGTGGTGGGTTTCTACTTTTAAAAAGCACGCCTCACGTCGTAAGGTCCCTATATTTTTAGTACTATAGCCTAAAGCAAAGCCTAAAGCAAAACTCGAAGCGAGGAACTTTAAACCCTTTCTCTAAAAAGGCACTTTCTTAGAATACCCTTTCTAATAGTAAAATTTGGTAATTTTTGATTTAAACTCCCTAATATTGTTAATAAGAGGATCTAGAGAAGATATCTCTTGGTTTTAGCCCCTTTAAATTATATTCTAATTTTATAAGTATTATAGAATAGCTATTAAGAGTGCGCGGTTAGCCCGTGGCCCCTGCTATCAGAAAGTTTTTTGGTTTGTTTGTCTGTTCATTTAATGATGTTATGCCAGAGAGATAATGCTTTGGTGCTTTATATAGTGAAACAACACACCTAGTATTTTTTGATACGAAGTCATATAATGCACAAGAAGAGAGATGTTGCTTCAGAAATTTGGATTAAATATCATGATACGCTCAATGGAATATTTTCAGGTATGGTATAGACTTCTCAACTCCAGCCAAGAACATCAATTCAAGTAGCTCCTTTTGAAAATCATAAGTCAATTGGAAGTCCCAGTAGCATGAAATTTTTGCGCAGTCGCTGGCATTCCCACAGCCTGTAAAGCTGCGTTTGAAAGTTGCGTGATGCTTGGCAGAATTTGCGGATTTCTACGATATATCAATTCCGTCCATATTGTTATGGCTTGCGTACTCACCTTGCTGCCTCAATCGTTTTTACATTGTTCTGGACGCTTTTGCTTGTTGGGATATGCATGATGTTCTTGAGTCCTGCCAAGACAGTTGGAGTGTTCTTCACGATCTTGCTATTCGGCGTGTTGCCTGTAGAACCTGCAGCTGCAGAGAGAACTGCTCGATGGGAATCTTCATCTGATTCTGCGTCGTAAGCCTTTGTTGCAAGAGACTTGATGTTCGACGCTCTTGTAATTGAAGGGAGAGCGTTCAGTGCTGCAGAAACAGTGTTGGCATCGTTGGCAAAACTATCTGCAGCTGACTTTACATTTAATGCTGAGGGTTTCTTTCGTGGCCCGCTGATCGAAGTCGATGCCTTAGCCACATCTGATACTATATCGTCCAAATTGACGGCATCTGCTACTGAATTCGGAGATTCTGTCGGTACAGGATCCGCTGGACCTGTCCCAGCAGCCCCAGGCTGTTCTGTATTAACGTCTATGTTTGAAGTTGTATTGGAAGCCGTATCCGTTGGTAGTATGGCAGCTTCAGAAGCTGTACCATGCTGAAGATTGATTGGATACGAAAGAGTAACACTAGTAACAGCAAGCAGACAAAGAATGTGATAGAGCCTCATGTTGAATTAGAGACACATGGATTAAAAATGAATAAAATTTGAATTGAATGTTGTACATAGAGTGAAGACCTGCTTGTAGAAGCGGAATGAGTTTAAACTATGGTTTGCGGGGGGGTCATATAACCTACGCCAAAATCGTCCGTCAGACCGTGCTGAAAATCATAGTCAAAGTTTGTTCCATTAGTGTTCCAATTGAGACAGTTGACCGGTTTAGATGTATAAAATGATCAGATTATTTTGTGTAGTCTACTTTAACACTCATATCAAAAGATTAGATCTCGTTCCACCTACGTTCCGTTTGTCGGACGATTTAAGCCATGGCTTCTATTTGCGGTGTAATTCGCGAATCTGTTTCAACTTTTATTCTAAAAATTCAAGGATCCCCCGCACAGAAAAAAAGTTCCATGGGTCTGCGCAGATAGTCTTCTTTCTTGCATAATAATTGGTATCAAGGTTATTTACTTGATCTCAAAACAGTTGCTCTAGGAACTAAAAAGGTCAGAGTGGTGTTACATGCTTGCATGAGCCAAGTCTTACGCCCAGGGATATCTACCATAACGAAAACGGAACCAATGGGAAAGAGTAAACAAAACCGACATCCATGGAAAACTCGAACCTTAAAGTGCGCTACGGTAAGCATGGGGAGCCAGGTTATAAGGAATATATGCAAAATATAGCTAAGGTACCTTAGTAGTGATGTACTTTGGGCTCCAATTCACCAAGTCTTTGGCAGTGTTTGGCCATGGGGTGCTACCCTGTAGGTTTAGTGTAAAGACGGTGGAACCAGCATTGAAGTTAACCTAATTATTACAGTCTCAGGCACCGGAACACGCTCATTGAGCCAGACCATTATCACGTGCTTTATCCAACGTCCCAAGAGCGCTCTGCTGAACAGTCTGATTCTAAACAAGTTTTAATATCGATTGGCACCATATTTCTATGCTTTATTTGCTTTCAGCTTCCCATTCAGTGATTTATTCTCAAAATTTCGTACGGAACCTTGGCTCTTAATATCTCTCGACTCGATCGGGTTGTAGAAGCTGTTTTTCTGCTGAAATGCGAGGGCCTTGGTTGGTATCTAACGATTGACGTCAAAAGTAAAGCTTCCAGAGTTTCCAAAATTTGAATTATCATCGGAATTATCTCAAGGATATGGTACGTGTGGACGATTCCTTTCTCAATTTCATGTTCCGGATGCAAGCTAGTTAGAATTAAATACAGCTTCAACATTGAGCCTTATTTTTAGATTTAATTTGTGATTAAATCCATAAGTTATAGCTAACCAAAAACATAAAATACAACCATTCCATTTGACATGCAGAAATTTATGTCGGTCAGTCTCTTAATACGCTTAGACATTAACCATGATCTCGCTCCCACTTATCTCGATGACATATTGATAGGAGGGACCCAGCATCTGAACTATACTGTTCATATTATGGCCCGACGGATTGAAAGTGGTGATATTTACCCGCCAGTGACTTCATCTGTACCTTATCAAGGGACCCTGGCTGATCGAACAATGGCAATAATCTGCAAATAACCCCCTCCCATAGTATGGAGCAGGACTGGGATCGGCCCACATCCCACTTCTCCCGTTGAACAAATAACAATACCTCGATGTTCAATCCTTTTCGGCCTGTTCAAGTGTTTCGAGTCATTTTCGCAAGTGTGTTCACAACCTGTTCGATCTCCTACACAGCTCAAAATATGCGTCTCCAGTATATTATTCAGTCCCTCCTCCCGGCGGCTACTCTTTCAAAAGGGCAGTTCACCGAGGGAACATATACGGCCATTGTCGGAGGACTGTCAACAAACCTCTCTTTGCTGGGTAATTATTACAACTAGTATGTCGTGTCCGAAAAACCCAACTTTCTCTGCTGTGCAGTAACGAAAAACCAGCTGGGTAGAGAACGCATCCGGAGTTTGGGATCTCACGCGCTCTGCTCGGCAGCCTACCACAAAGACATACACCATTCCATGTAATGGAGGCAGAAAAACAATTGTGATTGAGCCAACACGTTCCGCTCTTGTTATCATAGATATGCAAAGTGGGTGTTCGACTCGGCTCCTGCCGCAATCCAAGTGCTGAAATTCATTTTGTAGACTTCTTCCTCCATCCCGGACTAAGCCCGGGGGCGACGGCCGGGCGAGGTGTTGTTAACGCAACGGTCAATATGATCCACGGGTTTCGGAGCGCCGGTATGAAAGTACTTTGGACTAATGTATGTGTCTGGGCGGATTTCACTGGTACACTCCAGTTTTCCTTCTCTTGACTTGAGTCCTAAAACCGACTTTGATTGGCTAGTGGGGACTTGACAACTATGACCTCGTGACAATCCCACCAGCGTTCCTAGACGGATTCTCAAATAATCACTCTTCAACCAGTAAGTCACTCTCGAAGAATGTGCTTCCCTCTCAGTTTAACGAAGGTAGCTACGTTCGGCACGGACATGGGAATAGTCCCTGGGACAAATATCTCGGCCGGCCTCAAACTCATGCGCGGATCATGGAACGCACAGCCCTACGGACCGCTATATGATTTGCAAGTGGAGGGAGTAGCCAACGGGACCGACTTGTATTTTAACAAGAGTAAAGAAACTTAAATTTTTTTCCCTTCTGAAGTCTTTGAAAAGATGAAAGATTAACCGTGGCTTCCCAGATCGCCTCTCCGGCCTCTGGGGGGCTCAAACGCCTCTCGGGCTATGGCTTCAAGAGAACGAAATCACCACCCTCTTTTTCGGAGGCGTTAACGCCGATCAATGCGTGGTACGTCGATCCTAAACTATGCAGAGGGGGTTTATTCCATGCTGACAAGATGTAGTGGGGTACATTTCTTGACGCGTACTATAAGGCATCTCTCCCTCCTCTTAATAATATATAAAAAGAAAACGGCGACGGGCGGCTAACAGTCGTGCAAAATAGGGATTTGACGTCGTCTACGTCGAAGACATATCCGCGACAACGAGCCCGTATTAGTAAGTCCAGAGCCCTATCCTAGACTGGGAACGTCCACGCATGGAGAAGTGCTAAACACGAGGAACGACAAAGTGCCACGCAAATGGTCAAATACAACGCGAACCGTAAGCCACCCTCTCCCCCTCCTGATTCCCCCAGCTCAAAAAGCTCCGGCTTTCGATTGAGATGGCGAAGAGTGGAAATTAGCGCCTCTAACGCTCGTGATATAAACAGTCGACGGGTTCCTCTCGAACTCGACCCAGATCATCCTCGCGATCAGCTAAAGGAACCGAGAGGAAGTTTTTTTAAGCATGAGAGGTTTGGAAATTGGGAATTTCTCGTTGGAGAGTTTGGTTTGGCTTAAAAGTAAGGAATTGGATTCGAAATCTCACGAAAGATCGATTGTAGATCTCGAAGCAGAGAAGTTCATTGCTTGAAAAAGGGGCCCGTGAAATGGTAAAGATCAAGAAATTAAATTGAAGTTTTATCTTCTTTAAATCGCAGAAGAGCTTGTCATGGGATTATTTTCACGTTTGCTGCGTTTTGATATATTGTCAATACGCTATATATGCGGTAGGAAGTTTATATATCTCTAAGACCTGGATTTTATTTATTTATTTATTTTATTAATATAAATCAAAATTTTAGTTCTGACTCTTCCGAGAAACTCAGAACTCATAGCCCCGTACCGAGAACCTCACCTCTGGAAAGTTGTATAAATATAACAGCTCATAACGACTCGGATATGAAAGTACATACCGATCCTCGACCCAGGTGCCGTACCTATTCCAGGCAGCACGCATTTCCAGTCGAGAACCCCCTTCCCCTTCTTAGCGTCTCTGTTGTAGTAGCACACACAAAAGCAAATAACACGCAGTGTAACAGTAACACAATTCATCAACGAATCCTGTATTCTTTCGTCTACGACCCGCTTTGCTGTAAGTGTCTCAATATTCGGGATCACAGATCGGCGTTGCATTCACCCTCTTCCATGTTCGTAATCTTTCGTTGGCTGGGCTTGACCTTACCCCGCCTCATCCCGACGTGCCGGCCCGTCGTGTGACGAACCCCTTTTCCCCACCTCACGCCACTTTATTTAAAAGAAGCCCAAGGAAGCCTAGAAGTCTTCCTGCTTTTCTTCTGTTTTGTTCCTTGCCTTGTACAACCTTTATTTGACTTTATTTGACTTAATTTTCACTTCACTTTCAACTTAAACGTATGGCCAAACGCAGAGATCTAGAATGAAAAGGGCCACAAATCTAAAACGAAAACAAAATTCGCCTCGATTTTTGGTATCTATTTTATCAAGTAAGTACATATAGTTCTGCTTGGTATAAAAACCAGAAAAAAAGAACCAGGTGAGAAGACGGGTTTTTCTATATCCACAGTTATTATCCAGCCAAGTGGAGTCTAATATAAAGTGACAAAAAATGTCTATCCATCTAATCTATCTTTTTCAATTCATCGTATTTCGACGAATATATTCCGCCCCAAGGTTCCCGAAAAAAAATTAACAGAAAAAAGAGCGCCGCTTGGCGACGCTGGCACCGTGCCAACTTCGAGATCTATTCCTTCCTTCGTCCAGCGCAAGAAGATGCGTAGAGATTGAGTAGCGTACTCCGCGAGAGGAAATATGCAAATGCAAAACGCCGGGGTGATGACACAACTTAGGCATCGGCCAGGAGGGGCAAATTAGCCCTCAACTGGGCAGATTGCGACAATCGTCTTCTAGCATCCAGGTTGCGAGAAGATGACATGGCCGTAGCCATGGCGCTCTTGGTCTCCGTCGGCTTCTCCTTGAGCTCCTCTTTCGTCTCTGACAAGGTCGCTTGCGCAACTAGGTTCAAAGGCTTGGTCTCGCCTTCGCGGTGAAACAAATTACGATACATATACACACCCTCTCCTACCCTTCCCTCGCTCTCCTCGACGAATTTGCACTTCCTCTGATTTCTCCAGAACGCCGTCCAAAACCCAGTTTTGGTGTCGGCTCGGTAATGTTCACCCATCACGCGACGGATGTGAACGGAAGCTTCGCCTGCATGGTAGAAGGGGATGGTAGAGACAAGGTGGTGGCAGACGTGGGTACCAATAATATCGTGGAAGAGGTGGGTATCGATGAAGCCGAGATCGCGATCAATGGTCGCAGTGGCACCACGGGCGAAGGTCCAAGTCTTGGAGTCGTAGTGGGGCATACTGGCATCGGTATGTTGGAGGAAGGTTATGGCCACTTTTTTGGGTTAGAGATTCCGTGAAGAGGGCAAACGATGAGGGAAGATCACTTACCAATCCAGTTATTAACCCACAACCATGGTACACCCCAGAGCACCATCACATTCCAGCTTCCAAACATCTGCCCAGCGCATACGAGCGCGGCAATCATGACAGCGACACCGAAATCCGATAACATGATCAGCGGCAATTCTCCCTTCTTGAAAAAGACGCTATCCTCTCCAAAGTAGAAATGCGTGATCTTCAAGCCTTGCGCGCCGCCATATCTCTGGCCCGTTAGGTTGAACAAAAGATATCCTGGCCAGCCAAACAATTGATGCACAAAATCATGCCATAGGGCCACAATGGGAGAATCTTCTGCCAGCTCTGCAAACTCAATCATGTTTGTCTTTGCCTTTTCCCCAAAATTGGCTTGGACCCAGCTTTCGCGGGTGTGGGGAACAAACGCGGTATCCTTCTCGATATTGCCCGTATTCTTGTGGTGCTGGCTGTGGGAGATGCGCCAGGAGTGGAATGGCACGAGCAAGAATGAATGCATGATCAGACCCATGGTATAGTTTAGCTTCTTGGATTTGGAGAACGCGCCGTGGCCGCACTCGTGGGCCAGAATCCAGATGCCCGTGAACACGAAGCCTTGGAGGACGGTGTAGAGGGTCCAGGCGGCGGCGCGCAAGTAGGGCGAGGGGAGGAGAGGGATGTAGGTCACGGCGAGGTAGATGAGGGTGCTGAGGTAGGCGTAGTCGCGCACGACGTAGGCCATGGAGCGGAGGATCGAGGGCTTGAAGCAATGGGCGGGAATGGCGTCGTGGATCTCCTTCATAGTGAAGGAGGGGAGGTTAAACACCTTGCCGTGGAGGTCGAGATGGGGAGGCTTCTCAGCGCCATGGGGCGCGGTGGTGGGAGCCATGTTTCCTATCTTCTCATATGGAATGATGCGGGCGAGAGATCAATCACGGGCGAACGAGGCCAATTCGATTCGAAATGGGCCCAATTGAGCGAGGGAATGATGGAGTGAAGGAGAGAAGGAAACGAGCGACGAGAGAAGGGAGAGAAGTAGCGGACGGACCACAGAGGATCAGGGTCGAATGGGAGTCTCGAGATGTTGTATCTTCTCGGAGTGCTCTCGTGAGAAGAAGATGAAGTCGTGCACGCCTGGGGAAGAAAGGAAGAAAGGAAGGAAGGGGACGAGGAAAGGAGTACCGGATACTGGACGGTCCCAGCTGAGTACAGAGTGCACCTGGAGCACAAGCCGCTGCCATTGGTCCAACTTTATTATTTTCCTTGGGGCCCAGGGCCCCGAGCCCGGACTGGGAAGGGACGGGGGGGATCCATCTGGAAATTCCTCAACCCTTTTTGCTTCCCTTGTTTTTCGGCGGTTTAGGGGCCCCTTGGGGAGAATATACGAGGAGAGTACGGTAAATGTCATCTCGACGGGCGTATGATTACCGGATCTCGTGTCGCCTCCCGCATGCGACACCGATCGTTACCGGGGCCCGCATACCTGTTCGGGGAGGTGCGCAGGTGCCCGGACCACGTTGACGGTATTTCGGTCGCACGGCGCATGGCGCATGGCGCGTGGCGGCCTGAAGACTGAAGACAATTATGCGTAACTGAGGTTACACGTCCTGTACGATATATTATATCAGACATGTATTTATAGTGATAGCCCCGTCATGAATACTAATACAAGAATCATACTCAGCAGAGTGCCACCATTCTTAAAATAAGAGTGTTACGAAACGATAACCATCACTACAGTATTACCTATTACTGTGGCTATTACGATGACTGCTATTCATCCTATGACTATTACTATCCAGTCCTATCATGACGATGGCTATTCCACTGGCCCAACACCACCAACCTCTCTCTCTCTGTCCTCTTGAGTCTTGGGCCCCACGTCGAGAGAGACGGTTTCATGGATGTCTCATTCTGACTTACACATGTAACTCTCGGCATCTAGATCACCCAATCGCTCTTACAATCCAACCGAACCCAGACCCTAAGAGGAGAAAAAAAAAAAGGGTAGGAAGTCAGAGAATAAAATTAAATCAATCTAAAAAATAAAAATAGAGTAAAGAAGATAAATTCAACAGATCAATAACACAATATTCCAAAACAACCTTCTGCAGCTCTCCATTTCCATCAATAAACACGTGCACACGACGCAAGCACACGACGACCTGCAAAGCCTTATCTCTCTGGGGCCCCTTTTTACGTTTTTCACATGTCAACCCTTTTTTTTTTTTTTCCCTTTCTGATTTTCGATCATAAAATAGGGGATGGCGTACGGGGCTCCATTTTTCACGGTAAATAATGCATGCAGGGTCCAACACTAATCCTATAACGGGTTTAACCAGGCCCAATCGGTGCGCGACGTGGGATTTTCAGCTTCGGAGATTTTTTATTATCGGATTTTCGTTGGGAAAATTCCTAAAACCAAAAAAAAAAAAAAAAAAAAATAACCGAAGAGAAAGACACCCGGATTTTTGTTTTAAATTTGGGGAAAAAAAAATAAAAATAAAAAAATAAAAAAAAATAGACGAAAGAGAGAGAGGGCCCGCGGTACGAATTACTGTACTGTAAGTGGATTTACGAGATGCGACGCGAAATGCAATGCGATACGGATGCGGAGATTCATATGCTATCTATCGTGGCGATAATCGTGAATGAATGAAGATTTACTATTTATTATTATTATTTTTATTTTTATGGGATTTTCTTTGCGAGGAATTGCATAAGATGGCCGCGAGTGCGTGAGATTTTAATGACGATGGGAGGGTGCTGGATCTACTGTACCACTACTGTATGTCATTTCTGGGCTCGAAAATGCTCGATTCAGACCTACACCCGGACTTAGATATAGACTCAGATCTAGATCCAGATCCAGACTCAGACATCATATGCACTACCCATATGCACTACCCAACGTTGCCATGAACGCCTGGACGGAGGACTGTTCCTCGGATTTAAGTCTGGGCTGACTCGAACGTGTGGCGGTTTCCCCCCCCCGAATGTCTGGGAAAAAGGGGTGTCGATTTTGTGAGAGTTGAAGATATGCGGTGACACGTGGGGCCTATATTTTATTTTGTTTTATTTTTATTTTTATTTTTATTTTTATTTTTTCGTTTTTATTCATCACCTTTAGACATTTTAGAGTATTCGAAAGATACATTCGAAAGATATTCAAGAACAGCGTTTGGTCGCTAAGGCTCCTCCAAGGAGTGTGTGTTGCACTACACTCTGTAGCTCCTACTGTATGCGAAATCAGGTAGCATCCTGGTTTGATATATGGCTGCAGCTGGAAAATAAAGTATCAGAATAGGGAGATCGGGCTATTGAGAAAGGAGAGTGTTCTGAGGCAAAAATTTCATTTGAATTTATCATCTAATTCGCATCTTCCTCTTGATGCTTGACTGTCGAAACTCCATCACCTCGGTACCTTCTGCCCGATGAAAATGCTATAAATGCTAAGCTCCAAGCAACTACCGGAAAATATATTACAGCCAATCATACAATTCATACAATCGTCATCTCCTCCCCATTGGTCAAGTCAGCATTCACATTCCTATTTACTCCCTAGGTCTTACTCGCCACTTCCTGCTTCGCTGCTGGGTTGGTCTCGATGGCCTCAGCTGCCTGTATGTGCGGCTTGAAGGCAGGATTTAAAAACCGAGGCGGTACGCCACGAGCCGCATATGTGCCTTGGCCGACGTAAGCCCCTACCAACTTACTCCATTTATACTCTCCCTTCTTCAGCCGCTGGATCTCCTTATATGCGAATGAGTTGCAGTAAGGCAGGCCAGTAGAGGGGTCGTGGTACTTGGCTGGGTAGCCCGTGATGGTGCAGAGTTCGTGACTATGCTTGGGTTCTAGTTGTTAAGTCAGAATCGGTTGAGGGTGAGAGAAAAAAATACCGTGGGTTTGAGACAAAATGCAAGTAGTGAGGAAAGGAGAGAGAAAAGGGGTATAAAAGGGGCATTTGTTCAAAGAGTTCTCTTAGTAAGGAGCAATGGTGAAAAACTTATAAAAGCTATATACGTACTTCTGCATTTCTCGAAAGTGCGGCCAAATATGACTCGAGTTTGGACAGGTTTATCTTTCAGCAATTCATTGTTGAAGTTTTCGAGGATGAGGTAGTTACGAGTTGCGTGTTCGATAGCCGGTGGGGGAGGGGGGCCTTGGGGTTCTTGCGGTTCGGGTGGAGGTGGGGGAGCCTGTGTGAAAGCAAAAGTGGCTGTGGTCGAAGGAGCAAAGCGGGGAGGTTGCGGTGGGAACCCGTATCCGAATCCGGCGACAGGGACAGAGCCGTCGAGAGATGGTGGTGCCAGTATGAAGGGTGGATGGGACGGCTTTGCTGCTGAGGTTGCGAGCATTGATGGTGGAAGGGGAGGCGCTGTCAACGGTAAGCCGGCGGGGGGAGCCAGGACGGATGATCGAGGTGGTAAAGGTGGGCTGGCTGGAGTGACAAAAGGAGGAGTGATTGGGCTAACTGGAGAGACGGTCGCAGGTTGGGTTACGGATGTGGACTCGACAGCTACAGCATCTGTCTTTGGAGATGTTGCTTCTGCTTCAGTTTCATTTGGAAGCTTTGATGAAGTTCCATTTTCTTCCTGAGAGTCTGAAACTTCTACTTGAGAATCATCCTTTGATTGGGCGTTAACTTTCAATTGAGGGTTGTCGTTTGACGGGGAGTCGTCTTTCATTACAGAGTCGTCCTTCGATTGCGCGTCGTTCGACTGAGAAAGGTCGTTTGGTTGCGGTTCCTCTGATTGAGAGTCATCCTTCGATTGAGCGTCTTTTGACCGAGAAAGGTCGTTTGGCTGCGGTTCCTCTGATTGAGAGCCATCCTTCGATTGAGAGTTATCTTTCAAAAGAGAGTCTTCTTTCGATTTAGTGTCGTCTTTTGACTGAGAGGTGTCATTTGACTTTGACTCTTCCTTCGATTGAGCATCATCTTTTGATGGGGCATCGACTTTAGGTTGAGCATCGTTCGATTGAACATCGCTTTTTACTTGAGAGTCATCCTTGGATATAGATTCTTCCTTCGACTGAGAGTCTTCTTTAGCGTCCTTTGGTTTAGAGGTCGATGTAGCATCTGTAGTTGAAATTCCATTCGTTTTTTCAGAGCTATCATTTGGCGTGGCCGACGTGCCATCGACAATAGGTAGCGACACTCCATTCTCTAACTTCGACGCCGCTTGTGAATCCGCCTCCATCTCCGCCGCTTTTCTCTTCTTCGGAGCCGGCTTTTCCTTCTCCTCAATTATCAAAGTCTTCCCGACCCGTTTCAACTTCCCTCCAACCCATTCCCCTACCCCGCTCCACCATGTGAATACTGGTCCCTCCAAGTGCCTATTCTGCAACGCGGCAAGCCTTTCTCTTTGTTCTTCCTCCCTCGCGTTTTCGGCCTCTTCCCACCTGCTCAGACTTTTTGCATTGCTCTTTTCAACCCTCGCTGCCTCTGCAAGCCTATCCGCTTGTGTCATGGCGGGTTTCTTCGCCGCTTCCTTCGCAGCTGCGGCCTTTTCCATGTTCGCCAATTGCTTTAATCTTTTAATTTCCCTCTCGATCATCTGCTGATGTAGCTGTTCCTTGCTCAACTTTGTAGTCCTTCTGGAGGAAGCTCGCGTTGGGGCATCCTCTGCGGTTGGAATCCATGAAGCGCGTTCGGATTTCTTCTTGGGCCGTGGCAGTGGTTGATCTTGTGGTAGCCTGGGATCGATCTTGACCTTCTTCTTGATCAATCTTTGCATCCCATCACCCATCTTGCGCTTCTTGGCCTGCCGCTCCGCCTTCGCCTGCTTCTGCAACTCTTTCTCGCCATCGAGATCCTCCTCCCCGCCGGCCGCTGGGCCTTGGTCTTCATCGTCGTCGGACGAGTCCATTTGGACGTCGGAGCCATCTTCGTTTTCGTCTTCGAAGCCATCGTCTTCCTCGTCTTCCGCGAACAGGAGCTCCAGCTCATCATCTGGTTCCTCTTGTTGGATCAGGCTCGCGAGTCGATTCCCGGCGGTCGATCGTTTCTCACGCGTCGTCGCCAACCATTCTACTTGTTCCTCTTCCTCGCTGTCGCTGCCACTGCCGTTGTCACTACCACTCTCGCTGCCGGACCCGGACCCGGAGGATTCCTCCTCCTCCTCCGTCCGCATTGGCGTGTCCTCATTCTCCTCGGCCATGTTGTCAACTGCGTGGCGCGTCGTTGGCTCGCTGGAGTGCAAGTATCACGGCGATGAACAGGGGGATTGCATATTATCTGCGATCGTCCTGGGTCAACTTGGTGGGCTGCACCGGACACGGGACAGCAAAAAAGAAGCGCGAGAATCAAAAGAACGAAAATAGTCAACAGGGCTTGCGGAAAGAAAAGAGAAGAGCTGGCTGGGGTGATATTTTGAGATAAGCGAGATGCGGGAGGCAGATCTGCAGTCACGTGGCACGGTTCTGAAGTTCTGGAGCAGGAAGCTGAACGACTTGACTTGCTGCTGACTGTGCGGCGCAACTGACAAATCTCGTTTCTTGTTTTTAATCTTCTAGGTGTTCTGCATGTTCTAGGGGCTTGAGGTGTTGTATATTTCCTACATGTTCTAAATGTTCTTAACGTGCTTCACATAAGAGTTCTCCACTGTTCTTCAATATAGCGTTCAATGCTCTTCATGCATAATCCACGTTCTATTATCGCGGTCGTCTGTCCATCGTGGAGTCTCTAGGGGCACCCCCTTTGAGTTTATGACTACATTCCATTCTTCTTCTCTCCAAAGGCGCGTGGGCCTATTCGAATACTAGATGAGAGCGCACGACGTTCCCTCTCTGATATAGTAGTCCTGTATGGCATTGCCCTGCCCGGCCATGTTCCTCGGGCCCGCCAACCGATCAACCGATCCCAGCGCGGCACGACTTGCCAGTTCTCCCTGTCAGAGATGGACCGGGACTACTGTTTCAGCATGGAGGATCAGCCAAGTCGCATCGTTTTGAGTGGAGGATGGAACAGAATGATATGCACCACGCTGCCCATATCACATCCTTATTATTGAAGGTTTTCCAATCATCGTCGAATAGTCGTATGCGCTGGCTCTGGGTGACGGACGTCGTTTATGGCGAAAATGCACTGCGAGAACGAGAACGAGCAAGGGAACACTGGCTGGACAGCTTGGCTTGACTCCTAGTTATTCCTTCTTTCCCGTACGACGTATCTGAGGGCGTGAGTGTGTATAATTATTCGTTTACATATGCGAGTGTGTGTATACGAGTATGCAGTCACTACTACAGTTAAAAAAGGGGAGACGAGTACCAGTAGACGAGCGACGTAGGCCACCGCCGCGCAAGGAATCCAGGAGGAAAACAGGTAAGCAGGCGCAAGGAAAGGGTGTATTACAAAGTATGTGAACAGTTTGTGTGGGGTTGTCTACAGCAAGGGCAGGGTGGTTTTATGAAAAAAGACAAGAATAGAAGGGTAGATCACTCCGCGTCATTCGTCAAGAGAGGCTGGAAAGCGACGCAGCCCTAAGGAAATCAATGCAAGACGCGGTGGATATCTAATCGAAACATCGCCAGAGTATCTGCATGATCCAAGATTCCAAGTAGGCTGCAGCATACAAAAAGGAGACCATACTGTACGAGGACCAGCAAGCAACCAGTCGCGAAACCATTCTAGAAGCATTGTCGGAATGTAGATTCATGGTCATGATGGGTTGTCGCGGGAAAGAAATCTTCTCGATATTCTTTCTTCATGTCCCACCCTAGCCACTAGCTTCGAGTACCGCGGCACTGGCCCGTTGGATTGGTCGGCATTCAGGGGGGAAGAAGAGGTGATGTGATGTGATGATACAGTGTCATCCCAACTCATTTTCGGGGCTGTGAGTGAGCAGCGACGCATCAGCAATGTATTTTAGGAAGCTTTCGAGAGATATTTAGCAGACAGTACGGTGTACGGCCCGTCGACCGTACGTCCTGTACGTACTGTACGTACTGTACCGTAAGAATTCTTATGTTTCCACACCACCTCGGTGATGTGAGCGCGCCGTGGGGAAGACAGAACAAGCGAAAGAGTAGGGTCGATGTGAAAGGTAGCGTAGGGTATGGCTTGGAATAGAGCGCGCTATGGGGTCCTGGTCCGCCGTCCTGGCTGCTATTCTTATGGCGAATCTGGGGGCTCTCTGGGGCCCTTGACGCACGCCAACATGCAGTCCCGCCTCCTAACATGAAACTGGCGGCCTCTATCACAGCGGCGGAGTGCACGCGAGCTCCCCTAATGCTGTCACCATCATCAACGCCGTCGCTATTGTCATCACCACCACCATCATATCACGAAGGGCCACAGCCTCGACGGCGTGGCCTTGCCGTCCGACGGAGTCTGGTGTGGTACAGTACGGTATCTGTAATCTGTATCTCTGGCTGAGTGGTGTCGTGCATGAATGCTCGATTATGTTCACGAATCATGTCTCCGGGCATCCGGGAGAATAGAACTAGATGGAATTGTTTCTCTGGTGGCCCGGCCGATAGAAGAAGAATGCCAGATCTGATATCCCGCCGAGCATGAAGACTTTCTTTTCCCTCTGCTGCGTTGCGTGGAGTTGCGTTGCGTCTGTGTCTATGTCTATGTCTGTGTCTGCAACTTGGTCTGCGTCTAGGTCTGGGTGTCCCATCTCCTGTGCCTGATCCTATTCCTGATCGGTTCCTGTACCTGTGCCTGGTGCTGGTGGGTGTGGTTGGTGGTAAGTCATAGTGGTACGGTGGTAGGATGACCTGGGGCCGTGTGTATGGTAGTGTCTGTTCTGTGAAACGCCGTCACGCTCTCTCTCCCTCCCTTTCTCGTTCTCGCTCGCTAAGCCCCTAGTGCCCCTTCTACCCACACCCCTTTTCCCTCCCTCTCCCCACGCCTTCCTTCCGACTTGGGCTTGTTCCCACACGCAAAACCCAAACCAGGCCAGCCAAACCCCAAGGAAGGAGCCCTCCAGCCAAAACCGCCATCTCCATCTGCATCTCTCGACATCTTCTCTCCCTCTCTCTCTCCTCCTGCATCATCCTTCTCCCTTCTCCCCCCCCCCATCATTCATCTCGACCCCCTCCTCTTCTCTCCTCTCGCATCTCCGTTTTCTTCTTCTTTCGGTCCTCTCGTCGACCCTCCTCCATTCGGTCGGGCCTGTCTGTCTGTCTTCTCATCCTTCGGATTCTTCTGCTGTATTAATGATCGATCCTCCTGTGTACATTCGACTCGCGCAGATACAGAAACGCCGTCGACAGTTTCTCTCCCCCAATTTCTCTCCCACCAGCAAAGATTAATCACAGGCACCAAACATCGTCCCAATTGCGGCCGCCTTGGTGCTTCACGGACGACCGAACCCCTATCGGCTCATCTACCTTCCTTCAAACCAAAAGACCTTACTCGAGCATTGTCATCGATTTGACCTCTGCGGAGTCAGCACCCTTTTTTTAATAGAACCAAAATCCTTTCGTCGACTAAACACAACGCTTTCTACCTCTCGACTCGGCCGCTCCCACGATCCTTCTAAGCATAAGAGCCCACCTTGGCCGTCGGAGACACGGAATCCCCACGTTTCTTTCGACCTCCCTATACCTTCCGATTCGATTGAATCGAACTTTATTATCGAGTCCGTCGCATATCGGCCTCGGGATACGGCTTGACGCAACGACACGTTGAAATATACCTTCCTACCATCTCCAGTACCAGATACCAGTGAGATCCGGTGGACGAATAATCTATAATGTCATCTTCAAGGTCCGAACACCTATATCTACCAACACCAGCTACGAGTCTGCCTCGCTCAGGATCTTCCACCGCAAATACATCACCGACAGATCCGTCCAGCGGAAGTGCATTACGATCACCCTTTGGCCTGCAGAGCGGCCTGACTTCAGCAGGTAAGATGGCCAGCAGCACGCGATCGGGGGCTGGATCTCCATCGCACGAGCTGGGCAGTGCTAGTAGATTGTTCTCTAAGAGGTAGGTTCATATATTTCCAATTTGAAGCATTAGCTAACTTTTCACAGGGCTCGAGAAATCCAAGCCCAGGAGGGGCTTCCTGTAAATGTTTGGGGCCCACCAACCAGCGGCAATTCAACACCCCTCCGTGAAAATATCCCCGAATCACCCACTGATGGTTTCCCTGACTTTTCCCATCTCCCCACACCAGAGAGCCTTCCGCAGACACGGAGAGCACGAGCAGGCACAGTTCCGTCTCGTTTCTCGCCAGGTGGAGCGGCTAACGGCTTGGGAGCCATGCCAGCCCTGGTTGCTAAAACCTCACGGCCTACACCTTCACCAAGCCCATTCAAGTCACCCTCCCCATCTCTGGGTGAGATCGGCGATCATAGTACCGCCAGTAATGCTGCCCTTCTTTCTCGACTACGTGCCGGATCGATGCCTCAACGAAGTCAATTCTCAAACACCGCTGGCCCATTTGGTCCATCAGTCTTTTCCACAAATTGGTCTTCCGGCCGTGAACGAACATCTACTCTTGCTAGCATTGCAAGCCTAGGCTCAAATGGACCAAGCTCTCCAGCCCAGTCCTCGTTTTCCCGAGAAGGAACTGGCGACAATGATATGCAGATGCGGACGCTGGATTATCTTGGGTTAGCAGATACTCCTCAACCCCCTCGCGCACAACTGGCAAATCCCTTCTTGGCAAACATTGCAGATATCACCAAGCAAGCAAACAGATTTAGATCATATTCAGTGAATGCGAAAGAGAAATATGCAGAAGACGAGGAGGATGATTATGGAACTGGTAACATGACTCCGTATGAAGCCCAACAAGCCCAACTGCATATCCAGCTTGCCGCTACAAATGCAGCTATCCAGCAACATAACCTTGCCGTTCAGGCTTTTGCAAACCAAGCTTCGTCTAGCAGGCCAAGAGCTAGAACAGCAGGAGTCTTGGAATCGCCAACCTCCAGGCTACTTCGGAACTATTACCCTTCAGCATCACGCCTGGACAACTCCATCACTGCCGCTGATTTAGGTTTGGCAGAATCTCGTGAGTACGATGATTTGCCAGCGGCTGTTGCGGCGATGTCTCTGGGCCGGTCAAATAGTGGAACCGAAGGCCATTTGAATCCCGACGACAATCTGGAAGGCCCGACCAGTGCGCTTTGGCTTGGCAGCATTCCTTCGTCGACTACTGTTTCCACGTTGATGGAAATGTTTAAGCAGCATGGCCCCATTCTTTCAGCTCGTGTCCTCACCCACAAGAATTGCGGCTTTGTCAATTTCGAGCGGATGGAGAGCGCTATGTCTGCGAGGGCATTGATGAACGGAAAAGAGATCTTCCCCGGCGCTGGCCCAGTTCGAATCAACTTTGCCAAGCCGCCTTCGTCTCCGGGCACTCCAGGCCAAGACGGAGCTTTCCCATCACCTAGCCCAGATCCATTCTTGAAGAGCAATGAAAATATAACCAATGGAAATTCTAATGGTGCTTCCCCAGGAGTCATATCTCGCCCAGGAACTGCACCATTGATCATTCCAGCCCTTGGTGATATGAAAGCAGATATATTGGGCATTGTTGGAGAGTTCGGAGCTTCAGCAGACGACAAGGCCAAGATCAATCGTAGCTTAGACTCGGCCATTGTCTATGATGCGTATCAGTCAGAAATTCCAGCTATTCCAGAGCCTGCTCATAACAGAATCCACGATGCTCCCAAGCTTCGAGACATTAGAAAAAGAATCGACAATCAAAGCTGGTCGCCTGCCGAAATTGAGAACATTGCTGCAGATATGCTTCCGGAAATTGCTGAACTTGCATCCGACTACCTTGGAAACACTGTCGTTCAGAAGTTGTTTGAACACTGCTCCGATGATATGAGGGATGCTATGTTGACTGAAATTGCCCCTCACATTGCAGAAATTGGCGTCCACAAGAATGGAACTTGGGCTGCTCAAAAGATTATTGACGTGTGCAAAACTCCAAAGCAGATGGGAATGATCGTTACAAATCTTCAACCATACACCGTTCCATTGTTTTTGGATCAGTACGGCAATTACGTTTTGCAATGCTGTCTCAAGTTTGGATCTCCATTCAACGACTTTATCTTCGAATCCATGCTCAGTCAGATGTGGGAGATTGCACAAGGTAGATATGGTGCAAGAGCAATGCGGGCTTGTCTCGAGAGTCACCACTCCACAAAAGAACAACAACGGATGCTTGCTGCCGCAATTGCACTTCATAGTGTTCAATTGGCCACTAATGCAAATGGTGCATTACTCCTCACCTGGTTCCTCGACACTTGTACCTTCCCTCAACGCCGTACAGTTCTTGCACCTCAACTTGTTCCGCACCTTGTACATCTTTGTACACACAAGGTTGCATATCTCACTGTTCTCAAGGTCATAAACCAGAAATTGGAATCTGATGCACGCGATACAATTCTTCAAGCCCTGTTCTTCTCTCCTAACGACGAAACTCTAGAGGCTATCCTCTCCGATCATGCTTGTGGTGCGACCTTGATATTCAAAGTCCTCACTACTCCTTTCTTTGACGAGAGCATCAGATCTCAAGTTGTTGAGAATGTTAGAAGCGTTCTTTTGCGACTTAAGGCTCAACCTGCTCAGGGCTATAAGCGCTTGATGGATGAAGTTGGATTATCTACTCGAAATGGAAGCACTGGACCAAGCCGTGAGCAGCACTCGGCCTCTGCCCAATCTAATGAGCGCCCACGTCCCGGTTCCAACGGCCAGGCCAATAGCCACCTACCTACACCTCAATATGGTGGGAGCCAGTTCTACCCCCAAATGCAACAATCTTCCTTCGACATGGGTATGGGTATGCAGCGAACCGAGAGCGTGGATTCAAATCTAGGGCCCTTCCCATCATATGGTCTTCAAAATCCCATGTTTAACCCTGCTAGTGTTCCCATTCCTCCAATCAACATGCAACAGCTTCAATATCAGCAGTCACTTCTCGCTCGTGCTGCCCCTCCCATGAATAACTTCTACCCAAATATGCAATCTGGTTTTGGCGGATACAGTAACGCCAGCCCATCTGCTGAAAATTACCGGAACCAAGGTCTACCAAATACCAACCCCATCCAACCACCTCAATCACAAATTAGTGCCAGCCCAATTCTTGGCCAAAGTTCCTTTGGCCCACCAGGATTTGGAAATATTGGCATGGGCGTTGGTGGCTATGGATATGGTAACATGGGAATGCAAGGGATGGGTTATGGTATACAGCAAGAGCAACAAATCAATGGACGTCGAGGAAGAGTACGTTGATGTTCCTTTCTCCCGACTCAATTGCAAGGAGCTAACGGCCATTGTAGAGATAAGGGAAACGTTCAGGCACGGGTCTGAAGTCACTGTTTTTGAGTATCCATATCTCACAACACTCATTGGGACGTGGCTTTTATTTTGTTTGACCTATTCAGTTCTGTGTGTGTATGAAACGACTCTTTTGCTCTTTCTTTTCGGAAAATGAAAATGGAGTTTGGAGAAAATTCATTTGTTATGGAATACTGACCTGCCTCCTGGTCCTGGGAAATAGGAAAGGAAGCGAGGAAAAATATTATGACACTGGCAGGTCATCTTGTTGATGTATGCATTCACTTAAGGAGAGCGTGGCAGTAGTGGTTCGTGGAATTGGTTGATTGGTTGATACATGTGTGTTATGGTGAGAGGTATGAAATCCCAGTTGGCTTGTGGGAATCTGAAAGAAGATGTTATCTTGAAGGATGGAGCTGGGTTTGACTGGAGTTGGTACAAGAACGCTCGATGCGGATTCAGATAGATAGAAGAAACAATTTAAGGATGAACAATGAGTTGCCCCAGTAATCGTATTTCCGTTCAAAATTTTATAGGTATAACGATGGAGTAAAATGCAAGGTCTTGTTTTCAGTATGGTTTTCGAGATCAGAACGGGTAAATATAGTACAATGTGGCAGCCAACGGTAACTGTTGGAGCCGTGGTGTACGGAGAATTCTGCCTACCCCCCCGCAATGTCTCGTGCCCCCCCTGAAGGTGGCGTCGACGATCGCTGACGATCGGGAATAAGATTCTATCCTTTCCATTTTTCAACGTTTGACGCCTCCCCTACGGCCCATCGCATCTCTACGTCGCTGTCACTCCTGTCCATTGGCCAAAGACCGAAGCGATATCGATATCCACTGTTCTACAGATGCCTTTTTTCTTTTATATCTAGTCTCTCAGATATACAAATAGGTTAATTTTCCTTATTTCAAGGCGAGTGACTCATTCGGCAAGATCCATCTGATGTGTGTGGCACAAAGATCTCGCCCCTAAAGCGGGCCTGGGTCCCAAGACTTCTAGCCTCCCCCATTCTTGACTAAGACAATATCACGTCACGTTCAGCGGGTCGGTCCGCAATCTGCAACTACATTTTATATATAAAATCTCTTCACTTGCCGTTTCAAGGCTTTTGCACCTTAAGTCGATTATCGAGCCAAGGGCTCCAGATACATTCTTGGTTTATACAGGTCTCTTGGCTGATGGAGCCCACTGTCGCTCTTCTCTTTTCTGCTTACTTACTCCATCCCCACTGCTGAAAAGCTTTACTTTAGCTTATATTTCTATTGTGGTTACCTCTACAATGGCAGCCGTCTCGCCCTTCAAAAGCCCTGTTGGGCTGAAATGGCGATCGTCTACCTCCTTTATTATCCTCACCATCTCCATTGCCATGTTCACCGAGCTCTTCCTCTACGGCCTCATCGTCCCAATTCTCCCTTTCATCCTCTCCGGACGACTCTCTGTTCCCCACGAGATGATCCAATTCTATACCTCCACTCTTCTAGCCTGTTTCGCCGCCTCCTCCTTCCTCTTCTCCATGCCGGCCGGAGTCATCGCGGACAAGCTCCCCGCTCGCCGGACCCCGTTTTTGATCGGTTTGATGGCCCTGACAGGTTCCACTGTCCTGCTTTATCTAGGACAATCGATCACTGTCCTGATCATTGCGCGCATCCTCCAAGGAATCAGTGGCGCTACGGTCTGGACGGTTGGTTTGGCTCTCATGATTGACACCGTTGGGTCTGACAAGTTGGGTGTTACCGTTGGGACCATCTTCTCCTTCATCTCTGTTGGTAGTCTGGTGTCACCTGTTCTGGGGGGGGTAGTTTACGAAAAAGCTGGAGAGGGAGCATGTTTCGGTATGGGATTTGGCCTGCTTGCCATTGATTTCGTTCTCCGGTGCCTAGTTATTGAAAAAAGGGTTGCAATTCAGTATGGAATAAGGGAGAATGAAGAGGTCGCTCGTGCAAGGGGGGAAGATGAAGAAGCAGTACCAACCGACAGAACTCCTCTCTTAGCCAATGGA
The DNA here is from genome assembly GCA_037952705.1 of Haplographium delicatum. Lineage (NCBI taxonomy): Eukaryota > Fungi > Ascomycota > Leotiomycetes > Helotiales > Hyaloscyphaceae > Haplographium > Haplographium delicatum. The sequence continues at coordinate 193,559 of JAPZPC010000043.1, forward strand.
AACTCTGGTTCTCGCATCTCAGGAGCAGTAGAATCATCCTCCCTCTCATCCCCAGGCTCCAATCTACCTCCACCGGATCTTTCTAAATATGTCATCCCAAGCACGGTCTCCCCTCTTATACGACAGTTCCCAATCCTTTACACCTTCAACAGTTCTCGTCTCTTGACCGCTTTCCTCTGCACGTTCACGGAAGCGTGTCTGCTATCCATATTCGATGCCACGCTCCCCACCCAAGCGCTCGACTTATTCGGCTTTGACTCGCTCAAAGCTGGACTGCTTTTCATTCCTCTTGTCCTCCCGACACTCGCTCTGGGACCCATCTGTGGTCATCTCACTGACAAGTACGGCGGCCGACCCGCTGCCACCCTCAGCTACTACTTCATCGCAGTCCCGCTCGTTCTTCTCCGGCTTCCGCAAGCAGGAGATACCCCTGCCGCCACCCAGATTGAGATTCTCAAGTTGGTAGTGCTCCTGGGTCTCTGTTCCGTCGGTTTGGCGGGGATCAGCGCCCCGGGCTTGGTCGAGACGAGCTTTGTCATTGAGACGTACGACAAAGCCAATCCCGGCTTTTTTGGAAATAGAGGCCCGTATGGACAGCTCTATGCGCTGAATAGTATGGTGTTCAGTCTGGGCATGACGGTGGGACCCATGTTGGCTGGGTGGCTGAGGGAGTGGATTGGCTATGGGAATATGAATGCCGTCGTGGCTGTGTGGTGTGTTGTGGTGGGGTCTATATGTTATGTATTTTTAGAAGGGAGTCGTATTTTTCCACAGAGCTGGACATCGGTATTCAGGCGGAGTTGGAGTTCAAAAAGAAATTTAGATTCAAATACATAGATGTTTTGAACGGAATGTATACCCCTTGGGTTTCTGGGCTTGGCATAGGAGTCTGTTATATTCGTGCTCTGTCAGTGCACACAAAAATGAAATATTACCTATAAATTCATACATACAGGGAATTGCTATGATTAATAGCCTGTTTTCTGATTATCTGAATTGCTTTTACTGAATGCGAATTAATTCCATGGAAAAATCACAGAGCACGAGCTCCCGATAGTTTTTGATACTGTTGGCCGCTTTAATTGCGGCTTACTAGATTATAAAAGCGGCGATGGTATTCACAGCCTTGTTGCCTCCCGAACTTCAACCTCATGACAACTGAGTCAGTCAAGCTACTGCGATAATCCATCAACCACAGCGTCGCATTCATCGTCGCCATCATGGCTGCAGCGGCAGTCAGTAGTAAAGGTACCTACCCGCGTGCCCCAGATGAAGAAAGTGCTAATCTGTCCAGCGTCGGTCGCCAGTGACGATGATTCCACGATTAAGGTTGCGCCGACAAAGAAGGAAACAAAAGACAAGCCAAATGGGACGATAAAGTTGAAAAAGCCGCCCCCGAAGCATAACAAGCCGGGGAACTGGCGCGATGGCAGCGTGGTTGATGGTGGGTCGAATTTCCATGAATTCCAAGTCGACGCGTTGCTAATCCACACCATGCAGACGATAAGAAGAAGGGTATTGATACCCCATCGACAAATTCAGTACCCCCCTCCCCTGGCCCCATCGTGAACCAGCTGGATGATTCGGCGAGAGAAACGTTTCCTACCGGCCGGCCGCTCGAAGATAGCCCCGAAATCCAACAGTGTAAGCATTGTCGGAAGGCCATACTTAAGAGCGCAATGGACCGTCACGTTATCGGATGCTTGAACCAAAAGAAGATCAAGGCTCAAAAGAAGAAAGAGGCAAAGGAGGCTCGAGAGCGAGAGAAGAAGATGGCCGAGAAGGAGAATAAAGACGATGACGGCGATACCAAAATGGAGGACGATGACGATGACGATGAGGATTTATCACCGGAGAAAAAGGTGCTGGGCAGTGGATTGAAGAGTGCAAAGAAAAGCGCTGCCAAGAAAGTAGATATTGAGGACTCGAAGAAGGGGAAGAAGAGAAAGGCAGATGGGGATGCGGAGAAAGGCCCCAAGCCGAAGAAGAAGAAAGAGGAGCCCAAACCAAAGGTGCCGAAGCAGAAAGGTTCGTTATCTCTATTTTATCCCTCGTGGCACCTTGCTTTTCTATATTTCCCTCGTCATGCTTCGGGTTCACGTTTGGGGGGAAATGAGGAAGGGTTTCTCCTTGCTCTCTCGAAAAGTTATTGAACCCCTACCCCACACGGTTTTACATCAATCAACACATTGCCCAAAATGCCAGTCCTCAGATCTGGTAGGAAAATCGTCCTATCGAATGATACTGGCTCTGGCTGTTCAACTAGTGTAAAGAACGCGGATGTTGGTTCGTTGGCTTGCCTTTCCCCCGTGCTCTTCATTCTTAAACGCGACCTATTTTGCCTCTGATCGAAAGCTAACTTTCCTTAAGGACCAGTTGATGTTGAGAGACAATGTGGTGTCATTAAAGATGGTGTTCCTTGTGCTCGATCTCTGACTTGTAAAAGTCATTCCATGGGTGCAAAACGCGCTGTTGCGGGAAGATCTCTACCTTATGACATGCTCCTTGCAGCTTATCAAAAGAAGAATCAAGCCAAGCAGCAAAGTACGTGCCAATGCCTCACTCTAACTTTGACCTTTCTAACAGCCATGTAGAAGCAGCGATCGACGCCAACGCTCCTCTCGAGGATGAGGAAGCAGGCAATGGCCCCGTTGACTCTGATGAAGAACTCACCGCAGTCATGCATGGTCTCTCGAACTGGAACCCGCAGCCTGTTGTCCCACCCCTCGTTCACGAACCCATTGCAAAGCAGTACATGCGTCAACGTCTGTACGAGCAACTCCACAACGCCACCAACGGCTTCACCGTCAACATCTTCAAGGTTGTTGGCTATGGTGCACAGACACTGCCTCCCGGCCACCCTGGCTTGATGGATTTAGATGGAGATGCAGACGGAGAGCTAGAAACTCCTGGAGGGCTTGGTATCGGCATGGCTGGTGTAGCCGCTCGGAGAGCCAGTGGTTTTAATATGCAGATGCCACCGCAGAGACGAATGTCGACTGCCAGCAATCAGCGATAAAGCTTGATAGCTGACCTTATTTATACATGGTATAGAAACGACTTTCATTGGGCGGAGTTTGAACTGTTTTTACGGTGTGAATGGACTGGTTATGGCGTTTCATGGAGACCCTCTCACTGACTATAAGCGTGGGGTTTGGGTGTCTTACCGGTATGAAGATTTCGGAACGGGCTCATCTGTAGTCATGGTATTACTGGAATACCCAGTTACTTGTAGTCTACAAACCGATAATTGATCTTTATGGATTTATTCCTTGCTGCTCTCATATTCTGCATTGTCTGCTAGAACAACCCGGCAAAGTTTCTGGGATTTAATCAAATTTTTGAATCATGTGCTACATTTGTTACGTGCTTTAACGTTTTATTATTTGCTATCTGTATCTTTGCAAAGCCTCTCGGTGCCCATGCTTCTTCCAAAGCAAAACCTCTCATCTTATGTGGGCCTACAAACTCCCTGTAAAATCAGATCTCCGCCTCATGCAGACAAGTGCTGATTATAATGCCGTTGCCATGGCTACATCAGAATCCCTGATTAGCCATCCAGGTATGGGCGTCGCCGAACGCTTTATAAGCACTCTTATGCAACTGCCAGCAATGCCCTGCACTCGGAACCTGAAAGATATCGAACGTCCTCGCGTTTGGATACATCTCACGGGTTCTGCCAAGTGGCCCTGAATTGCTATCTCCACAGTTGGGTTCGACGCTCATCAAACCTAGCAGCCCCAAATTCAGCACCGACCCACACAGAATCGCGTCTTCGGCTCCGGTTTGCAGAAGAACGGGGCCTGTATACCCTGGAGCACTCACAGAAGCGACGAGAGCTGTTGCGGCCTCACCGGTTGAGATCGTGCCGCGGATGCTGAAGTCTAGATCCAGCAGGGCAGAATCATAGCTATCAGGGTCGCTATAGAAGAGATAGGTGAAGCCAGATTTGAGCACCATCTCGAGATATCCGAGCGGGTAGCCTGTATATCGCGGATCCTCAAGCGCTGCTGGCAGGACGAGAGGGGCGACAAGGACGTTGACGAGGTCAACGGGCAAAACGTAGGCGTAACCGGTCAGAATGGTGGCATCTGCATCGTCTGGGTACTGAAGGTTGACGCTGTTGGAAATCACCGAGCCGTAGCTGTGGCCGACTAAGATGATATTCTCGAATGCTGTGGGCACTGTAGGGAGGTTCCCGTTCCGCGCGGCGAGAATGATCTGGTGCGTTATCTCCACTTGCAAGGGGTACTGAACCACGAGAATGGGATCGGGGTGTTCTGATAGCCCATTTCCAAGGCGGTCTATAGTAAGGGTCGGATAGCCTTGGGAAGAGGCATACGCTACCCAGCTGTATCTGTCGTCGTAGTAGTTGCCAAACCAGTCTAGTTCAAAGTATCAGGTCAGATCGGTTTAAGTGTAGGTCTAAGTGTAGATATGAATTCACTCTCTTGGAGGGGAAACTTACATTGACGTGTGTAGGTTGCGCCGTGCATGAGAAGCTGTAGAGTTTTGGAACGAGACTCAGACTCGTCGACAGAATCAGGCTCGCAGTAGATGCCAAAGATCGTGTAGCTGCCGCCGACGACGTTGTCAAATATTATTGAGACCTCTGGGTTGACTGCAATGAGAGCGGTGTCGAAGGTGGATCCCAGGTACGGTCTGGCGTTGACAGCGCGAGTGACTGTAACGGGGATGGTCATGTTACGACATGCTCCTAGAGCATTGGAGGATTGTACAAAGAGCTCCAGAAGGAGAAAAAAGAGGATGTTAAGTTTCATTTTGGAGTTCGCGACAGGTCTCATTTGTTGTTTTGGGGAGGTTGTGAGGGAGCTTATCCTGATAGATAGAAGAATTTTGGAGATGGGGAGATTTTCACATTCCAAGTCCAGATTTTGCCAATATTAAATCTTTTTCCAATTCACTGCTTCTTTGCAAATCCGAACATTATAGCGGCCGGGTAAGAAGGCGGCATAAAGGGAGTTCCCAAACCACAAAAACCCATAATACGGCCACAAGGATCGACCACCGCATCCGTGATATTAGCCAAACTCATGGAATACTTACAAGTGCCTCCTAGATGTGAATAATCTGATCAGTAATATGCCACAGATAGCTTCGTTAACTTATATTATCCAAAACCAGATCTTCTCAGCCAATACCCTCTGTCAGTAATAACTGACTATATCTGTGGCATTTTTCTGGCTTGATATCTACGCCTGAAAACAGCAATTGGAAGTTAACATGGCTATTGTAATTTAGGTAGCTGGTATTGATAATGAGAGGGTCGCTAAGCTGTTAAGGCATGACACCGCAATAGTAGAGGCAGTAAAATAAAACATAAATGAACATGTTTACTAAAAATAATGGCCTTTACTGTAATATCTATATACTCTATGCATACCATAAAGGAATAAGTCCGAGTCCCAAAGAACCTATAACACCAATAACCGAAAGTCCCCTCTGCCAGGCATTCCAAACCGCAAACCTCAAAGGATAAGATTTCTTCCACTTCATCCCATAATCAACATCAGAATACTCGATAGTGGTATTGATAAGCTGCGATTGACAGGCGTGAAGTACAGTTTGAAAATTTTCCATGTTTGCTGCTTGTAAGAATTGCTTTGTTTCGGAACAATTATAACCTAAAAACGTTACTCCTGGAATTAATTGTGGATTGAAAGTGGACTAACCACAGCAGCAAGGCATGAGTCCGAATCTCGTAGGCTTCGCGCCATATTTCGTGTTCCAATTGTTTGCTCCCATGTCACACACCGGAAGGGTCCAGGCACCGACCCAGCCAGCACCTTGTTCGAACGGCGAAATGGACCCGTTGGACGCGTACGCCAATTCAAGTTGTGCCATCTCGTCAGCGTGCGTAAAGTTGAATTTCGCAACTCGATATGCGGCAGCTGAGGCCTTTGTAATGTCCTGGATCCCGATTAGTCTTTGCAAGGAATGATTCTCGAGTGTTTCTTACCGATCCAGAGATGTTGTAAAACGTGGCATTCAGTTTGTCAAGACCAAAGGGCATATCAAGATGTCCTCTCAGTACGCCGTCTTCTGAATAGCTGCCAAATTATCAGCTTCATTCCTCATTGAATCTACATCATGCTCACTAGTAAGTATAGTAGACTCCACCATCCTCAGCCGAGTAATATCGAGTCTCATTTGGGCCGGAATCATCGTTCGGATTGTCTGTCGTTGTGAATGTGACAAATATCTTCTTAGTTCTTAGAGGCATTAGCGACATTCTTTCTGAGGAAACGGGTACTTACTTCCATTGAGAGTTTACCGTTCTCGAGATCAGCTGCTGTGTGTAGAAAGTCTCTATATCCGTCGCACTGGGCAAAACATCGGCGTCGACGAATGCTCCACCTTTAAGATAGTCTCTGCCGTAAATTAGTACGTGTATAAGGCAATATGTTTTTCAATATATTACAGAATATTATTCCCCACTTGATCTTTTCCACCAGTGAACGTTGTATTCGCCCAATCTTCAATCGAAGTTCGAGATTGACTCCCCCACGTGGCTAGATTATCCCCAAGAACCGTGGTGTCGGCCAAAAGCACCGCACCGGGAGCAGGTTGTAGATCAAAGGCGACTCCGCTAATAGCTGATGAAGCTAGTTGGCCGATCGCCCTTCCCTCGGGACCCATAAAGCTGAAGATGATGGATAATATGGCAGCAAGCCAAGGTGCTACATCACCAAGAGGAAACTGGGGGTCTTTCCAAGGGAAGAATGTAGTCGCAATGCTGTCTATCAGATCGGTGTAAGTCTCCTGGCTACTTGAGATACTGTTCTATAAGAAGAGGGTTAGATGACGGTAGCATCATTCGAAGGATTATTTTACATAAATACTGTTAAATTGGTTATTGAGGTTCACCACGGATATTAAAACCAAGTATGTCCAGGTAGGATTGTTGGCTTTCTCGAAGGCTTAAAATTGTCAGAAATATTTCTCGGTGTGCAAGTAATTTCACGTACGTTGACAACCGGCGATTGAGCACGAGCTTTGCTCCTCAATGCCGCACTCGAAGTTAGTCGGCTCATCACCAAATGACTTAGCCAGGGTATTGGCGAAAGAGACTTGAGGTTGACTGTCCCACCATTGGGCGGCAAGGCTATCAGAATTAGCATCATTATATGCGGTGACCGTCGCCTGCCAGTTCGGGTCCGAACCGCAGTCTCTTGGAATGAGTGCCATTGTTGAAACGAATCAGATTTGTGACACATGAAACTACTGGGGGATGGGTACTTTATGTGTTATAGATGAGGCTGAGAAAAGCCTTGCGAAAGATATGGCCAGAGGCTCGGCGATATCAAAGTAACACATTGGCACAGCCGGATCAGTGAAGGCTGTGGGGGCGTCCACTAATTCGAAAGAATTTCGGCCACGGGGCTGAATAGCAAAATCAATAGTCCTTTTAGGAGATTGCATAACTCTCCATGCATCACAGAATGAACTCCGCCTCTATATTTGAAAGCAGGCGAGTTATGTAGAGCTTTCCACTGTGAGTCCAAATGGAATAGGCGAACTGACTAGGCTCACCCACCGCGGTAGCCCTCGAAAGAATCCGCACAAGTACTCATGATTTCCTCCATTTGTCAGAGCCTCAGACAACAAAGCTGTGTTGTCTCTAATATAGGATAGATTTATGGTGTTCATTAAATAAATAAATTTGTTAACTGATTAACAGCTGTTTCTGTTTTGGTAGATGTATATACTCCTATACTCGTTGTACAGCAATTATAATAAGGTAGCGGGATTGGATAAGTAGCATGATATAGGGGAAGAGTTTATGTATTGTAGCCAAAGGAGAAATGGAGAGCGATAAAAAGCGAGATGGATGGAGATAGGAGTCAGAGGAGGAGAGAGAAGATAAGCCAAGACTTGCAAAGCCTGGCCTGGTCCTGCTCGCGGCGGCGGCGGGGGCGGGGCGGGGGCGGGCGGGTAGTTGACGAGTAAGCGAGTCGACCAGCTCTTCCCCCCGAATCCTTTAAAACACAGTGGGCACGGCGCTGCTAGCAGTCTGGTCTTGGCTTTGCTGTTTCGTGGAAAACTCGGCCGGGTAGGAAGTATATGTCGATTTGGTTATTGAGGTTAGCTCAGCCGGCGAACTGCGAAAGCATGGGATGATCTACTATTTCGCTCTTGCTTTACGTTGCTTTGGACTTAGCTGTCTCGGGTGAGACGGAAATACTAGTCCTGTGCGACCCCCGAATGTTTTTAGCATCAACATTGCGAAGAACTCACCCATGGGATCTCATAGAGCAGTCAAATCATGGAATTCGCTCGACCATCCAACTTTACAATAGGAGTCGCCATTCAAAGGCTCTTGGCCGCTACGCTCTTCACTGCCATTGGACTCCCCTCAACCAGCGAATGGGATTCTTTTCCTACTGTGAATGTGAAGAATGGCACGTACTGGGGGGTTCATAATGATTTCTACAAACAGGACTTCTTCCTAGGCATGCCGTATGCACAGCCACCACTAGGTGACCTAAGATTCCGGGCACCGGTCTCGTTGAATGCCACTTGGAGCGGCACTAGGACGGCAGATAAGTATGGTGATGTAGTCAGTTTTTGTCCCCTTTGCATTATGATTTCTTTTTCTAATGTTCGCTTAGTGTGTTGGCTATGGTGTAAGTACCAATTTGTACCTGCCCATTCTATTGAAGATCGCTTATCATTAGGAGGACACATTAAATTCATTCCAATCATCTGAGGATTGCTTGACCCTTAACGTCATCAGACCTTCCTTTGAATTCGAGGAGCCTCTTCCAGTCATAGTTTGGATTCATGGGTATGTAGCCCAAGCTCAAATTATTATGCCAGCGAGACTCACAGGTATTCTCAGAGGAGGGCTTATAGAAGGGTCAAGTGCTGATCCCCGGTATAATCTATCCTGGATCGTACACCAATCTGTCTTGGCATCAAAACCAATCATTGGGGTGTCTTTGAATTACCGTTTGGCGGCATTCGGGTTCCTTTGGAGCGAAGAGGTGAGAGTACATGGAATAGGTAATATTGGATTGCGAGATCAGCGGCTAGCACTACATTGGATCCAGGAGAATATTGCTCCCTTTGGAGGAGATCCAGAGAAAGTAACTCTCTGGGGGGAAAGTGCTGGCGCATATTCGATTGGGAAGCAACTGATTGCATATGGAGGACGAAATGATAACTTGTTTCGAGGCGCAATTATGGAGTCTGGGTTCCTCGGAGAAAATTGGCCATACTCTGTGAAGGATATAAACGAGTATAACGAAGGCTTGTACCAGAAATTTACAACTACTACCAGGTGCAGTGGATCCTCCAGGCCGTTGGAATGTCTTCGCGATTTGCCATTTGACGTTCTGAATCATGCTCAGAATATTTTGGCAGCTGCTGGCCTCGGGCCTTGGGTTATTGCAGTTGATGGAGACTTTGTGAGAGAGTATGGGAGTATAGCGATGCTAAATGACCGTTTCCTCAAAGTTCCAATCTTATTAGGAACGAATACGGATGAAGGAACTGTGGCTGGTCCTGGGCAGACTATTAACACGGACGCTGAATTCAAAGCAGCTATCGCGCTTGGAGGACCTGACAAAGATACGATCAATATCCTAACCTACTTGTACCCGGATATCAACGCTATTGGTATTCCCGAAAGTTACCATCCATCCCCAGAAATTGCTGGTCTTGGGCATCAGTACAAGCGCAGCGCAGCATTCTTTGGTGATGCAGTTGAGCACGCTCCTAGACGACTGACGAGCGTTTCATGGTCGAGGAATAATCTAACTGCATATAGCTTTAGATTTAATATCATACCGAATGGGGTAACGAACTATGTCGGCTCTGCTCATTTTCTAGAGATCCCTTGGGTATTTGGAAATCTTGAAGGTGCTGGTTATAGCCCCAATCCCTTTGGTTCGAGTATGAGATACCGGGAGGTTTCCAAACTTATGAATAGAATGTGGATAGCTTTTGTGGTAGATGGAGACCCTAATGGGCATGGCCGTGAGTTAAATTATTTTTAGAAGAGAAATATTAATACTGATGATATCGAAGTTGTGGGAGTGCCTCGCTGGCCGGTATACAACGCTGCCTCTGGGGTAGGACATAATTTTGTCTTCGATGGAAATAAATCCAGTTACATAGAAAAAGATGACTGGAGGGCTGCAGGTATTGCCTTTATTATGGATAGAGCGGAGTTGCAGTGGGGATTTTGAGTCAACTTAAGTCGGCGAATATAATACATAGATCTAAAAAAAACCCAGACCAGGTTGGAGAAAGAGCCAGCGATTAATTTCTCCTGAAATTCCTAGAGATTAAAATAAAATTTTGCTCGACGGCTTTAGTATGTTGGCAATGTTGGATATCTTGGATTGCAATCATTGATGACTTATCGAAAGGCATTAGGGAAGATGGGCGTGTCTTGCTGGTTGAGGGCAATTATATCGAGAAGGTATTTTGGAAGGTCACTTTAGCCTCCTAACTTTTAGCGTAGGCTCTATTTCCAAGGAACTATCTCTGCCTCAAAGGCAACGCGAAAGGTAACTTATCGGAGCGGAATAAGAATAATCCTTTTGGCGCATCCAGCTTCCACTCACCGACCCGAACACGTGATCCAACAATGACATTTCATCGTCAGACAAAACACGCTCCTGGATTTGTTTAAAACCGATGCGCCTCGGCATATTTACACATGTGGTTCGGTTTCAAAGCTGCACAACTTGCAGCATCATCTGAATAGATGTCCGCGCAATCTCGACGACCCGAAAGCCTTTCAAATCGACTCCTAACGACTCTCACACACGACGAACTTCCCCCCGGTGAAGCAACGCAACAAAGTATCCTTACTGAACGCGGCAAAGTGACCCATATCTCATAATTCTCTGGGGAGATCCGTCTTGATCCGTATAACTCCAATAAAGCTCCTCGGAATACCGACTGTGCAGCGCTGCTGTCGCCTCCATCACAAAGATGTCGGGGCCTGTAACCTCTACAGAGGCGCCGGGCATTAAAGCAGAAGATCACCTTTTATATAACATGCGCGCAGAAGTTGCACGATTACTAGATAGGAAGAACCTTGGGTTTCCGGGTGCGCAGCCAGTGAGCTTTTCCCGGAGGCATCTGGAGGAACTGACGAAGCAAGAGTCTGTTTGCGCTCCCTCTATTCTCTAAGCCCTTGCTAACTTCTGCTTCCAGCTACTATGTCTGCGAGAAGTCTGACGGCATGCGCTATTTATTATATCTTACACAAGACGACAAAGGGGAGGAAATACATTACCTTATTGACCGCAAGAACGACTACTGGTTTATTCCCCCAGGCGGTCTCCATTTTCCAGTTCCGCGAGATGTGGCAGGCTTCCACATTGATACCCTCATCGATGGCGAGCTTGTAATCGACAAGCTCCCCGATGGATCTACACAACCAAAATACCTCGTCTTTGACTGCATGGTGCTGGACGGGAATAGTCTCATGAACCGCACTCTCGATAAGCGACTGGCATATTTTAAAGAACGAATATTCGACCCCTACAAACAATTATTAAATGAATTCCCCGAGGAGAAACAATATATGCATTTTATTATGGAGCTCAAAGCCATGCAGTTCTCCTACGCTGTCGAGATGATGTTTCGACAAATCCTCCCTTCCCTACCCCACGGAAACGATGGCCTAATATTCACCTGTCGGATGACGGATTATAAACATGGCACAGATCAAAATATATTGAAGTGGAAACCCGAAGCAGAAAACTCAATAGATTTCCGCCTCTGCCTCGACTTCCCTCTGATTCAACCAGACCTGCAAGACAGAACAGAAGGCATCACAGAGCCGTATTTCGACTACGACGCGATGCCCATTTGTAATCTCCATGTTTTCGCAGGGGACGGGAAAGAGGATCCGTGGTACAGCACCCTCTTCTTGGAGCCGGAAGAGTGGGATTCTCTGAAGCAGCTGCAACAGCCGCTCAACGACAGGATCATAGAGTGTTACATGGACTCGCGCAAGCGCTGGCGGTACATGCGTTTCCGCGACGACAAGACCACGGCCAACCACACCACCACTGTTGATAGCGTTATCGAATCAATTACGGATAGAGTCACGGAAAAGGATTTGATCGCCGCGGCAAAGGTCATTAGAGATGAGTGGAAGAGGAGGGCGGCGGAGGAACAGAGCCGAGAGAAGAAGGAGATAGAGAGGAAAAGGGTCGCTAGCACTGGAGTTCCGAGTACTGCTCCCGCAAATGGGTTTCAGCAAGGAGCGAAGAGGAAGGCCGATGAGCAGAGTGGACGACGAAGTCCTGGGCCACCGGGCCCCGGCCCACTGGTGGCGAAGAACTAATGGACGATTTGGTTTGAATTGGCTTATAGATGGATCGGTGGAGATTTAGGATACACGCTGTAATGGGTCAATTGTTTTTACTCTGTGTGTTAGGCGTTAGTGGACTTGGGTAGGAAACCGGGCGACTCAAATTCGGCGGCGTCTTGTGCATGGGCCGGCGGAATGGTAGTCTAGCGTCACCTTTGCAGATATCACATCACGAGCTCAAGGGCAATGATGCTTTGTTTTCAATGAAAGGAAGATATTTAAACTTTTCTTCTAGTGTTGGAGCTATCTAGATAGATGGACATGTCATGTACTGGAAATGATTGGTCAGCCGGATTGGTAAGTACCTTATTCTGAGAGTATAGAAGCTTCTCTCATTGCCTGTACCACTCATTAACACCACCCAATAAATAATTATTATTGTAGAAATTGGTATGAGTCAAAAGAGAAGAAGTGGAATTATGTGCCCCCAGTCCAGGGATACGTTTTCTGCCGGATACTTTTGTAATTTCCCTATCCGATATTAGCCCATAAACTGCCATAAAGGTTTGGAAGTGTATACTTGCAACTAAGAATATATCTCACCATGTTCATCGACATAATGACATGACACATGCCATTTGTTGTTTTTTGATGCGTGAGACAGTCTAGGTCAGGATCATTAGAGTAGACAAGCAAACCGCAATGACAAGACTAGGTCCCAATGCATCAGCAATTCTGCTCGTATCACTTGTAGCATGTAGAGTTGGACTTGAGCTAGTCGACGGAGGTGCAGTGGTTTCCGGAACAGCGGTGCCGGAGAATCCACCTAACACAGATGGTATCGGAGCCGTAAGGCTGGAGAAACGGCCGGGGCCTTGTAACCACGGCATGATAGGAATTTCGGTGAACGGAGTTGGCTCATCAACTGCTGAAGTGATAGTTTTCATAGATTCTGTTGTCAACATGGCTGTATTTGAGGCAGCAACGTCTGGTACGGTGCCAAAGATCTCAAATTGTGCTATAGTCGCTGTGGCACTGGTAAAAGGAACTATTTCTGGTGACGATAAGGCATAGTTGTAGCTACCTGGTACAATGGTTTGGGTTATGGTGTCGGTTGGGGTGATTAAGAGGGTTTTGGTACCAGATCCCAAGGGCGGAGGTGGGGCTGGTGTGGATTGCAACACTGCCCCGGGGTTGTATCTTATAGTAGAGGAAGAGACAGAAGGTATTTTGTCCACTGAAGATGAAGTGGAGTCTGTGGAGGTATGGGTAGAGGTCAGAAACTGTGTGGTTTTATAAATCGCGGCTGAAGTGATTGAGGTTGGAGTGCTGCTACCACCGCTAGATGGTGTGGCTGTTGGGCTTTGAGAACTGTTAGTGCAATAACCAAGTATGCAAGGTCATGGCTTTGCATGGCATACCTAGGAACAGAGGCAACTGAAGTGCTGATGACCAGGATGAATGAAGTCGGAGCGTTCACTGTGACAATACCGATACGGTTTGCTACTGAATTTTCTTCGGATATGGTGCTCGGGGCATGAGACCTAAAAGCATCAGTAATTTTAAGGTGCAAGAGAATCGTGCATGATACATACTGAATCGAGGCGATTGAAGTGCTAATAATAAGAGTGAAAAAGGTCGAACTTATTTGAGGCACGACCACTTTCGTGATCGAGATCACAGTCGAACTTAGGGGGGCCAGCATAGATTTAGAAGTCAAGATGAGATTCGTTTCAATAGTTTCAGTGTTACTGCTCTTTACTGTTGTAAAAATAGAGTTGATTGTACTTGAAAATAGATTGAAAGAAGTTGTACTACGTGACAACGGAGTAATGAGAACAGGGGTAACCACTGACGTTTGAAAGCTTCGAGACACGGGGACAGCATTAGCTGGTTTTTCAAATGTCGTTGAAGGAGTAGAGGATGTTTCCCTTCTACTTTCAGAAGATGAGACTGAATTAATTCGGTCTGTCAAGTTGGCCGAAGAGGGACTACGCGTAGAAGTGAAGTTGTTGGATGGGGTAGAGGTTTCTTCAGCGCGGCTCTTCAGTGATCCCAAGCCGATCGCAGTGCCTTGAACATTAATTCCACGGCATATGATTAGGGAAGTAGCCTTAGAACAGCTGTCATGAGCTTCCGATCTCGTCGCAATGGCTAGAGCACTTGATGAGGTGTATGGTGAAGGTGTTGTTGGCCAGGTCTGGATTTTAGTGACAGCCGTGAACTGAGTAATAGTGCTGTCTCCACTATGCGAGGGGTAGAATGTGACAGGAGAAGTTATTGCATGCAGCCTGTCTGTTGAGCTTGAGCCTGTAGTAGAGCTATGACTTATGGGATTCGTCGATGGCACGGGTGATACGTTTTCGGTGTTGTTGGCAGGAGTTAAATTCCCGATGTCCTGAGCAGATGATGTAGTCAAACGGGCCGTTGCGGTGCAATCCTTCGTGAATGTGTACCACTTCGAGAAGGAATATCCGCGACGAACCTGCAAGGCATCCTGGTTTAGGAGACCATCTGTTATATTCTTAGCATTGATTGAATGAATAGGCTACTCAAAATAGTTACCTGTAGATCGATCTGCCTTATGGCTTGCGCTCAGCTGCCAAAGAGATCCCAAATGCAAGCTGTAGACACTGCTTGCTAGTACAGCAGCGATGAATACGAACAGCTTCATTTTGAAGTTGGCCCTTTCAAATGTGAAGGTAGCTTGTACTTTAGGCAGTTATTATCTGTTCTAAAGCTGCTGTGTTGATTATTCAAGGTTGTATGTCGAGAGATCTCGATCCCAGGTGAGTGGTTCGGAAAATTTGAACAAGCCAAAAAGTGACTAATGAATGGCAAAGACAAGCAATGCTGATGAGAGGAAGGATAATTATAGTACAAGGGATGCTTTTTAGACTCTACCATCAGGGGATCATGAGCTGAAGGCGAAAGGTAGAAGGATAGAAGGATGAGTGTACAATGTTGGCGTCGCGCTATCTGCTCACCCTTAGATCCTTGGGCTTCTCCTATCACAATAGAAAATTCACCCAGTGACCATAAAATTCGATAACGGCTTGGAATTTCCAAGGCCATTGCGTACTTTTATTCAATATTTAACAGAATAGTAAGTTGGAAATTAACACAGCTTCTCTGCAACTCCAAGTTTACAATAGGAGTATAACGTGGTATCCTGCTGAAGATGGAAATTCATTATACAATGGAACATAAGATACCAATATAGATATCGAGTTTATAAACTCAATTTCCTGTAGCTTCAGCAATAAAAGGATAGCTCCGAATATAAATCCGCTTGAGATTTAAGAAAAGCAGAATCATTTCATTACGAGATATTAGGTCGTGGAGAACGGAGAACGGAGAACTTTCACGTGATAATACCACGGCATACATGAATGAAGCTTCCGTTATTTAACGCGTTTCGGCCTTAAGTCAAGAACCTCCCGTCGAGTAGGTATTTGAAAATATCATGTGAACTGCACGTGATCTCTGGGATTCAACACCAGCAGTCAACATCGAATTAGGAATGCGTGTACTGTACCTAGATATCTAGAAGGATAAAACGAGTCACAAGAATGGGTTACTCAGCTGAGTTCCTTCGCCTGCCAAAGTCTTGGAGTTCTCCAGGCCGTAGAAGATCATCATGCCGGAAAGACCGACAACCACTCGAAAATTTAGACGCAAGGAAAAACAAAGCAGAAATCAAGCAGAGCTCGGCAGAGAATATAATTAGCAATTGGCAACTGCAATTCGATCGACGCAAAAATACAACGTCTATCTATGAGATCCCGCAAGATTTTAAGTCCTGGTTGAGTAGAGCTCGAGTTCTCCCACGCATCTTGACGTGTCAACTTCCCAAGGCTCGATGCACGATGATAGCTAAACCAGAAGCAGGCCCAAAGGCATTCATGAACGCAGGATTTTCACTGATGGCATTTGCCATTGGAGGTTGTTAAGTTTATCATCCGTGGATCAAACATAGTCCCTGATGGTAGGAGTTGGGATGAAGGTGAGGTTGACGTTGACGTTGACGTTTAGGTTGGTCAGGCACTCATAAAACCTTACAGTACAGTAGCGTGATTCTCGGCAACGCGTCCTAAATCAGCAAGCTCATTGTACAACGCGCGATTGCCCTCTTGGTCTTCGCCTTCGTCTTTCGTCTTCTCCAACTCATTCCGTTCCACCTCCACCTTCAACCCACCGTCAACCTCCCCCCAACTCTCAATTCCAGAACTAAAGACGATCACTATTGACACACGGCGCTCTCTGCGACTGGCGTTACCAATTCAAAATGGCTCCGCGCCGCGGTGCGGAAATTGTGACGGAGGAGTCTCACGTGGGAGGATTGGTTTTCAACGAACCACTGACATGGCGCGCTGGAAAGCCCATTCCCACCGGTGAACTTTTAAGAAGGCTTGATATGTTGGCAACTGAGCTTCGGGACATGGACCAAGAGGAGACTGAGAAGGACTCGTTGACGCAAGTTGCAAAGGATCTTGCGGGGCAGAACCTCCTGGGCCACAAGGACAAAGGTGTTCGCGCATTCACAGCATGCTGTTTGGTAGATGTCTTGAAGATTTGCGCTCCAGATGCGCCCTTTACATCCATTCAATTAAAGGTAGCTCGAGTCTTGGCCTCGGTGGGATGCTGAGATATTTTACAGCCAGCTAATCTGTGCACCCCAGGATATCTTTACCCTCTTCATTACCTCCATACTGCCCGCCCTGTCCGACCCATCAAATGCATACAATACCCAACACAAATATGTCCTTGTGTCACTGGCTGAAGTTAAGAGCATCGTTCTCATCTGCGACATTCCCAATTCCGACCCTTTGATCATTCATCTTTTCAGTTCCTTTTTTGACATAGTTTCGGGTTCTTCAAAAGCTTCCACAGGAGAGCAGATTGCCAAAGATGTGGAGTACAATATGACACAGATATTGGTTACTTTGGTGGATGAAGCGCAAAGCCTTCCTGCAGACGTGGTGGACGTTGTAATTGCTCAATTCCTACGCGCTTCTGCTCCTGGTGGGGGCAAAGCTAAGCCTGGGGAGACCCTGGACGAGAAACAATTGACACTGCTGCAAAAGGAACTTCCAGAAGCTTACAACATGGCAAAGACTATCTGCAACTCTTGCTCCGAGAAAATGGCTCGTTACATCAGTCAATATTTCAATGACGTTATTATGAATGTTTCCGGTGTTGCGCCAAAAGCAAATGGGCAGCGAAGGACAAGTGACGCAGCCCCCGAATCTGATGATGAAGATGCACCAACAGGACCCACGGAATCCGATATGAGAGAACTTCGAAAGGCTCATAATCTTCTTCGCGAACTTTGGCGAGCTGCTCCTGCGGTCTTGCACAATGTCATTCCTCAGCTGGAAGCTGAATTATCAGCCGAGAGTGTGCAGCTCCGTCTCCTCGCAACCGAAACGTTAGGAGATATCATCTCTGGTATAGGAGCTGCTGGCCCACCCCCTCCCCCAGTAATGGACCCTGCTGTATATCCACCAGCAACGTTGGATAATTATCCCCAAAACTTTGATCCAAACAATATTCTTACTACTCCCATGTCCCCTCAATCATTCGCCCAAACCCACCCAACTGTTTACCAGAGTTTTCTCGGCAGGCAGAAAGATAAATCCGCTGTTATTCGGTCAGGATGGATTACGGCGGTTGGCCGAATTCTCATAACTTCTGCAGGAGGAATTGGGTTGAGTCCCCAGGATGAATCCGCTTTAATCCAGGGACTTGGTGACAAGCTCAATGATGCTGATGATAAAGTTCGTCTCGCTGCGGCCAAGGCGATCGCCGGGTTTGGATTTCGCGATATTATGATCAAGCTAGCTCCGAATGGAAGTGTACACGACTCTGGATCGGTATTGTGTAGCTTGGCAGATCGAGCTCGAGATCGTAAGCATGCGGTTCGAGTCGAAGGCATGACAACACTGGGAAAAATTTGGGGTGTTGCTACTGGAGAGATTGCGGCTGGCAACGAGACTGTGGAAAAGGCACTGAGCTCAATTCCGTCCAAGATATTCGATGCGTACTATGCCAACGACAAAGAAGTTAATGTTTTGTTGGATCATGTAATGTTTGAGCAGCTGATTCCTCTCAACTACCCTCCATCCAAGGTCAAGGGCTCAAAGGCTAACGGAGACTCACAAGCCCACACAAACGGCGATGGACCATTTGATCCTAACAAGATCCGTACGGAGCGTATTCTCCTTTTAGTGCAATCTCTAGATGCTAAGTCAAAAAAAGCTTTTTTCGCCATGCAAAACCGGAGAAAAGTCTTTGCCGATGTTCTTGAGTCCTTTTTAAAGCGGTGCGAGGAGTTCAACGGTGGCGTGCCAAAAGATAAGGATGTCCAAGGAGTCAAGAATAAACTTGATTCCTTGATTAAATGGATTGCAGAATTGCTACCTGATCCTTTACGCGCAATCCATGATCTCCATAAATATGCAAAGCTCCATGATCGACGAAGCTACCAGTTGTTACGGTTTACAATGACACCAACAAGCGATTTCACTACCGTACATAACGCTATCAAGGAATTTCGAAAACGTATTCAAGCGGCGCCTGGAGCGCCTGCGGGTCTCCTCGATACTCTAAACCCTATCATTTATCGAACCGCATGTCTTGTATATAACAGAAGCCACCAGCCGATCATCTCTCAATATGCTAGAACAGATGCCAATGGATTCGGGGCTACTGCGAACATTATCATGAAAGAAATCTCGGACCATCACCCCGCAATTTTTGAAGCCAGTGTTAAAGAGCTTTGCAAAGCACTTGAAGAGCAAGCACCCTCGCAGAAGAAAACAAATGACATGGGCAGTGTTGATACGCTAAAGGCACTCGCATCATTTGCCAAAAGCCACAAGGACAAGATTCCTAAAGAACGAAAATTCGTTCAAAGTCTTGTAAATTTTGCGCTCTATGGGTCACCTCCGAAAGCTGCGAAGTACGCGGTCAACATTTTGATGGCTTCCACGAATAAAAAAGAAATGCATGTGAAAGATTTACTTGATAAATCCGTTCAGGGTTGGGAATACGGTGGTGACCATTTTCTGACTAAGCTGGCAACCATCTGCCAGCTGACCCTTCTTGCTCCTGAGATCACCGAGGACATCAATGATGAAATTCTTGATATCACTACGCAACAAGTACTTCTTAAAACCCAAACTGCGAAATCAGAGGATGATCCGGATTGGCAGTCGGATGCAGACCTTGATGAGGAATGCCAGGCCAAATGTTGGGCACTCAAAACCCTGGTCAATCGGCTCAGAACCACAACGGATCCAGATATGGCAAAGAAACTTGCTGTTCCGGTCTATAAGTTGTTAAATGCTCTCATTACGAAGAATGGAGAATTATCGAAGAAGTCTGAAACCCCTAATCATCACAAGTCACGTCTCCGACTACTTGCAGCACAGCAAATGTTGAAAGTCTGCACAATCAAGATGTTTGAGGAACTTGTCTCCCCACTTGAATTCATCCGCTTGTCCTTCGTTGCGCAAGACTCGATACCGCATGTACGACGGGCTTTCATCGAAAAGTTACAGAAATACGTAGTAAAAAATATGCTGCCTCCTCGTTTCCTCACCATCATCTTCCTCACAGCATTCGAACCGCAAGCGGATTTCCGAAGTTCAATTATGACATGGATTCGTTCTCGTGCGAATGCATTGCATGAGGCGAAGAAAGCAACCCTCGAAGCCATATTTCCTCGCCTGATCCATCTTTTAGCTCACCACCCGGATTATAGTACCAACCCTGGAGAATTACTAGATCACGCGCGTTATATTCTCTACTATATTAACACTGTAGTGTCTGAGAATAACATTTCCTTGGTCTACAAGTATGCCGAGCGGGTCAAGCAAGCTCGTGACGCAATCCCAGATTCTGACCCAGAGAAATTATATCTTCTCAGCGACCTCGCCCAAGCCTTGATTAAAAAGTGGGAAAAGAAGAAGGGCTGGAGCATGCAAACATGGCAGCCAAAGGTCCCCATGCCAGCTGGCTTGTTTGCAGCTCTTCCCAGCCACGAGGTTGCTCAGGAAATAGCGGGAAATAATTACATGCCGGAAGAAATGGACGAGCTTCTGGACGAACTGGTAAGGACTGCTGACAAAAAGAAGGTGTGTTTCAATATATTCTGTTATGAGATTCGATACTGACCGCTACAAGCAATTCAAACAGCCGAAACAAGCGAGGCAGAAGCGCAAGTACGACGAACAAGATCATGATGCTCGCCCCCCGAAGAAAGCGAAATCGGAATCAAAACCAAAATCCGCAAAAGCTTCAACGGCGAAGAAGGAAAAGCCGGCCAAAGAGAAGAAAACTCCTAAAGCAAAGAAAGAGCGTGTTCCTTCCTCTGTCGAGCGGAGGAGATCTGGCCGTGGCATGAGTAGCAGGAAGAGTTATGCGGATCGAGATGATGAAGAAGACGATGAGGAGATGATGGGTGGTGTTGCATCATGGGAGTATGTCAGCGGCTCCGATGCTGAAGATGCCTCGGATGCCGAAACTGCCCCCGAAGATGAAGATGAAAATACTCCATCTCCTTCCGCATCTCCACAGCCAGAACCGGAGATGGAGCAGGACCAAGAATCCGGACCCGAGCCAGAGGAAGATGAAGCTGAAGTTGAAGAGGAAGAAGAGCAAACTCCACCTCCACAGTCAAGTGACAGGCGATCCCGTAGAGCAGCATCAGCACCAAAATCTAGTACCAAGAAACCTTCAGCGTCAAAATTTGCGACAGCAAAGCCCACACCGAAGTCTCCCCTCGTGATAGCGAAGTCGAGAGGCAGGCCGAAGGGGTCAACCGTCAAGCCTGCTTCGTCAGGCAAGAAAGCTGTGACTAGTGCTAAGGGTGGTAAAACAACCGCTAGAGGGAAGGGAAAGAGCAGAGCCAAGGATGTGTTTGACATGGATGAATCGGAATGAAGACCTTCCTTTAAAGCTATTTTAAATTCTGGATGGAATGGCACGGCGAGTTCATTGGATCGGCAAGGGGAAGTAAGGAGGTATGGGAGGAAGGATATCGACTGCTCATGTACAGATACGGATGGATATTTGACGCAAAAACTGTCGGCCTCGTCAAGGTTTATTTGATTACCTTCCTTACTGTTGCATCCCTGCTTTGGATGCCTTGTATATCTGCTAAATGAGCGAGCGAGCGATTTCGTCACTTCACATTTGGTGGGCTTGGAGAGTGGAATGAGGGATGGATGGATGGATATGCGCTTGATGTTAAGTTCAGATACCGATACCGATACCAAAAATGAATGAATGAATGATTGATTGATTTCATGGCTTACTGTGAACATGCAGATCAATCCGTGCAGGACAAATTTGAGCATCGAGATATAATTGGATTTTGCAAACCATTTGCCATTTGCCATTGATATTGGGATAGTATGAAAGTCTACCTGGCTAGTGAGCCAATATCAGAGCCTCACTGGTTAGCCTCACATCTTAACTGATCCCAGTCCTGCAGCTTGCGAACACCACTACTTCAAGCCCACGGAGATACAATGATATGGTCCACAACCCAATTGAGAACCTATCCAATCGGAGATGCGGGGTCAGAGGAAAGTTTTGTTGACACGTTGGAAGACATGCAGGCAGACCCCAGGTGCCACCCACCATGCAGAACAACCTGGCTGGGATGTTTACAGAGCCTCGTTGTCTGCATTCCATTCTTCGTCTCTGTTGGCAAATTTCTCCATTTCTAAATTCTTATCTCTTAAATATCTGTTCTTTTAACTTTAACTGATAAAACTCGTTCTACTCTCCTCATGGCTGAAGTTTTGGCTCTGGTCAGCGGCGGCGCAGGCCTGGCCTCTCTCGCGATTCAACTTGCTGATGTTGTTAACCGGATCCGAAAGCGTAGCAAGAACTTGCAAATGCTCCATAACGATGCAAAGTCTCTGATTGAAGATTTGGACCTGATTACCTTGGAATTAGGGAGTCTTGAGAATGGCCAGGCTGACAGTTTGCAATGCCAAATAGGCCCGATCTTACATGGCCGATGCCAGGCCCGCTGTAACGACGTGACCGAAAGGCTGCAAAATTTAACAAAGAGGATTCCCTCCGCTAAACCTTCGAAGCGGAAATTGGCAGCCGTGTTCAAATCCAAGGAGTGGAAAGACGAGCTCGGAGGGCTAAATAATGCTGTATTGCATCTCAAAGTTGATGTTTCGAGGTATGAGTTGTAAATTAAATTCTCCTAGTGCCTCTCTAAAAGCTACAGGCTTTGCACTTTACAACAAAATACAAGTTCACGAAATCATCAACCTAGCAAGGGTTCCGGGGAAGAGAGTACTGGCGAAAATAGTTCAAGTTCTCCCATGACGGACTCCCAGCCATCTTTCGAACCAAACGAAGCACAAACAACCGGAACTGGTGAAAATGTTCCCAGTACCACATTTGGAAACGCACACGGAGCACCTATTCCATTTATTAGGCGCCGAGCCGCTCAATGTAAAATTTTGAATTGTCACTGCTCATGCCACTTGGCGCAGAAAATCAGCCGCAGGTTTTGGTATTTGCAATATACTCCTTTGGCCGATTTATCGAAGAAATGTGACAACGCGCAGTGTACGGCACGTCGATATCGTCTGGAGCTCTGGGTTGCTCTGTCTCAGTTCAAAATTTCATGGGCTGTAATGTTTAGACTGGATCTAAGCATTGAACTCGGAAAAGTCAGCCTAAGCCCAGCTCTACAGTTGCATAGGGTTGTCAAATACACGTCAGCTGCCTTCGTGACTATCGTAAAATTATCTGAGAATAAACTGAAATGGGAAGATGCAAGAACTGAGCTCAGGGACCTTTACCGCACTGACCCAACGTTTATCAGTCATCTAGACCCTGGTGGACGGAGCTATTTGGAGGTAGGACACTCATTCATATACTGAATCTGCCTTGATATCTGAAAGCGTGCTAACGTTGCAAACAGGCGGTCTTGTTCGATGGAGCATGGGGTTACTTTGGTATTGGTAGGGGTGATCAATTAAAATTGCTGCGGCTTTTTATCGAAGAATTTAACATGAGACTGGGCCTAGACAGTCAAATGTATGAGTCCTCCTCTTCATATAAATTTACTAGTACTTGTCACCACTAAAATATGACTAGGTTTATGTACGACTGCGCTGATTTCATCTCGAGCCATGGTGATCTCGAGGCCCGAGAGACTCTTATTTCACTCGGCTGCGACTTCAGTAACACCGCATCTCCACAATTTGAATATTGGCCAAAACCTTGTCCTGAGGACCAAGGTCCGGAATTTATTTCAATCATAAATTCAGATCCATTCTTCATCGACTATCTAAAGGCGATTATCCGTACTAACCCTGGTGAGGACGATTTTGTTTGAAATTGAAGAGAAATTCTAACAGTATAACTTCGATAGACTTTGGAGGTACTCCTCTACTTCACGAAGCCCTGATTTATGGGTCATTTGAGGCTTTTGAGCTCCTCGTCCAGAAGTCCCAACCGCTGGAGAACAATACTAACTTCCTCGGTCAAACCGCACTTCACTTTGCTATCAACAACCCCTCACGGTTAAAAGTTCTCCTAGATGCAGGTCATAGTGTCAATGCACGTGATAGAAATGGTATTACCGCTCTGATGTACGCGGCTGCCATGGATTTGCTGCCAGCTGTCTCTATCCTCATCAACCGGGGAGCTGACCTATTCCTGCGCGACAACATTGAGAAGTATGACTTCATCATGTACGCCGCTATAAGGGACAATTGGTCTTTAATCTGGCATGTTGTTGATGCTGTTGAGTTAAGAGACCCGAACTTACTCCTACCAATCTTCTCCAGAATCATTTCTTCTCCAAGGCCAGGTGCAAAAGAAGGCTTTGCCTGGAACAAGGCGTTTTTGGAAATCTTTTTATTTAAAATAAAGAGCTACAACGCCTGTTTTGAAGATGGTTCAACACTTATACATATTGTCCATCCAATATTCGCGATGGTACTTGTTCAATCTGGATATTTCACTATCTTTAATCATCAAGACCAGAGAGGTGAACACTCGCTTTTTGCAGTCGAAAAAATGCTTTATCCAGAACTTTTGCGAGTCTGTCTCGACAAAGGTGCTAATATCAATCTCAAAAATTGTAAAGGCCGCACTGTTCTCCATCAAGCTGTGGATCGTCTGCAGATTCCACATGAAACAGATGTTAACAGGGTTTTGGAATCATTGGATGAGCTTCTTAAAAGCGGCGCTGACGTCACTTCCACCGATTATTGCTCCTGTGATTGTTCTCCCAATGGTTGCCTACCGGGACCGAACCTAAAACTCGATTTCTGTGAGATGCTGGGTACTATATACAACAACCCGTTCTGGCTATTTGAATGGCTATGTATTCTAGAAGATCGTGGTCAAGAAATCGAGGCACGAACCTACGCATTATATGTTCTACGATATGCCAAGTTCGAGGAAACTGGTCTTCGTCATACATGCTGCAGATTATCCATGGGAATAGAATCGTTGGTCGAGCAGTCCGAAAACGACCAGTTCGGAGATATTCCGGCGCAGATACAACTTGAACGTCTAAACGACGAAATGCGGATTTGGGAGGGCAGAAGCTACGACGAGATCAAGTCAGGACTTATTGCACAATTAAAAGCCAAACCTGAAAGCGAAGATCTGTCAGGTGTGGAAGAGGAACCCGAAAGCATGACACCTATGAAGCCAGTAAATCTCTCATGGCCTAGTTCCCAGAATAATTATGTGAAGCAAGAGCAAACATTTCCACAGTACGAGATAGATTACGAGAACGATTGCATATACTCAGGATTAGACATGATTTTCAGATCAGATATAAGTAAAGTTATGAACCCGTGGGATTATATGCATGAAGATCTTCGAAAAGTATGTTTTGAAGAGTATGTGTCTATCTTGCGTAAAGCACGTGGTGACAATTTCGCCGAGAGAGCGGCTTTGCTAACTCAGCTTTCAAACGCCTTGGATCTCTCACTCCACGTTAATGATTAACCAGAGATTTTGCTTGTCTCTTTCACCCGCTATGACTTGTTTCTCCTGAGCTTTAAATATCTCCAAGGCCTGTTAGCTAAGAAATAAGTCAGCATAATATAAATTCTCTGTTTGCTTTGAGCTATTAGGTGAGAATACTATTATCTGCCATCATTCAAAACAGTCTGAGGCAATTGACAAGGAGCTGTGGAAGTCGAGGTGGGGTAATATTTTAAATTCATAATTGATAAGATAAAGCCAGAAGATGGGGTTAAATCGATACAATCTCGTCGGGTACAATATAATACACTAAACACGCCACGATGCGCAATCGTTGACAGCATGCATCGAGGCTCTCGAGGTTGACTAGTTCCTACCGCTAGAAACTTCCCCTTGTCCTTCCTTTCTACTTAGCACAACCGGAATTTTAAAAGTAGTAAGGTTTTCGTAAAGTTGTCGGGTCGTTTGGTGTAGAGATCGACTACTATAATTAAGAGAATTCCGGCTTGTAATAATACAGTTAAGAGTACCCCAGCTTGCAATATAAATAAAGGATTTAAGTTATCTTGCTGTACGCCAGCGTATAATGCTTTAGACGTAACTACTCTGATGTGCAGCCTTGCAAGGAAATGTGATTGCAGCTACCGGCCTGTATGCATGCCTCAGCTTCCTAGGATCCAAAGCACCCTCTCCCTTTGAGCCTTCTAGCCAAGTGTTAACTGTAAGAGAATCGTACCTACGAGAATAAGACAAGCGTATGTTTTGCGGCTGTATTGATGACATGTAAGAGAGGGTGAGTTAGGATTGAAGAAACCAAAAGAGAGAGTAAAGAATACTAAGAAAATCACAGGAGACGAGATATCGACGGAGGGTATATTTTTATATGTTTAATTTTTTCACGAGTTTATTTAAATCTCTCCGTCTCCACTTTCTCCCCTATATCTTCTCCTTTTAGAAGGTAAGTTGGGGGATTTTACAGCCCCTATACGAGGGTAATCGTTCATTTCTCTCTGTGATAGATATCCACTTAATCACTCACTACTCTCTTTAAACCCTTTTCCGCCACATCCTTTTAACTTGTGACGGAACAAAATTCCTGTCCTTTCTCTCTTTGAATCGAAAGCCACATATCGTTCATTCTCAATCAATCGATCCTATCCTCAAAAAGCTCGAGTTTAGTTCGAGGTTCTTCCCCTTTTTCATTCTCGATCTCAAGGTAACCAGCTTATCACAAATGCCATGGGTATCCAGTGGGTATGAGAGTTTCCACTCGGAACTGGAAAACGAAGTGGAAAAAGCAAACAGAAAAAAAAAACAAGCAAACGAAAACGACCTCGATTTTAAATTCAGGGCCCGTTTCGTTGCAAAGCACCGTATCCCTTCCCAAATCCGACTCCGCCGACGCCAGTATGATGTGTGTCGATTTATGATACAATTACGATAATCCCACAGTATATGATTTTTGATGCTCTGCCGCTCCGTTTCGCTCCGCTTTGCTCGGCGAGAAAAAGAAAAAACAAGGAAAAAGAAAAGAAAGACACGAAGATTAGAAAATTCAGGCTAGGGCTCGAGGCACGTTTCTGTGTGGTGCCAAGTCATGCGTCTGCAGCAAAAGCGGAAGCTGCAAGAGGGGCAGCGGTGATTGGATCGAAGTGATTAGGCCAATAGGAATCGACAAAACTGCTTTGGTCACCTGACATATGCGTTTCTCATATCCGTGACATTTAGGCGAAAGATGGTGTGAAAATTTTCATAGGACTGTGCATCACCAGAGGTAAGGGCGGCACGTCTTCCACAAGACCGAGATGCAAGTTGTCTCCTTGGGGGTTCACAGAATCATCTCTGTATCCTCGGAACTCTCTCCAGGGATCGCCTCAGGGGTCCTCTCAGGGCTTTTCTTAGGGTCTTTAGGTATGCTCTCCGGAGTGATTTCTGGGCTGATCTCCATAGTTTTCTCTGCTTCGCCCTCTGCAATATCCTCTATGAGGTTCTCTGAGCTCTCTAAAACCTCGGAGTCTAGGTTTTCGAGGATCTCCGGGATCTCCGAGAATTCTGGGGTATCTGGAGTCTTTTCGTAGCCCTTTTCTGGAGTGCTCTCCCTACTTATCTCCGGATTTTCTAAGACTCTTTCAGGACTCTTTTCTGGATCCATTTCGTGATCCTTTTCAGAATCTGGTGTTGTTTCCAGTGCGGCTTCTTTCTCTACTGTCATTGATGGAGTCGGAGCCGGGGTCGGAGCTGCGACTTGCTCCTCCTTGTCGCTCGTGGAAAGCTTCTCGTCGATCACGGCCCTCAGTGCGCGCAAGGTCTGTTTCTCTGCATCACCAAACCTGTTACACTGAATGTTATCGGCCTGACCCTTCGAAATCAATTCAATCGCATCTGGTGGGGCTCCGACCTACGCGATTTGTTAGCTAACACTCATTACGTCATGAAACAGGCAGGTGAAACTTACAAGAAGAGCATTAATGAGAACTGCCGCACCGTCTGATGCTGGCCCTTCTTGATCCATGAGCGCGACTAAATTAAGAGCCGCTTGGTGTTCAACAAGGGAGCGAGGATTGAACGCTGGCTGCGCCCGCCTGGGTTTTGGTCTGCGTTGAACAGCAAATCGTCTCGGAGAATAGCCTCCGCCTTCTCTCTTGACTCTAATGAATTGTTAGCAACGTATTATTGGTAGGCATAATGATCTTCGTACTTGGAAATGAAATCAAGCTTGATACCCTGTTCGGGAAGCTTATACACGTGACCAAATTCTCGCCGTTCGTAGAACCCTTGTTCTTCCTCATCTTCGCTGGGTTCGTTCTCTATATCAATGTGACCGGTATTCCTGATGCCTCGAGAAATAGCAGGTTTGATTACTGATGCGCCTTTGATTTTTCGGAAACGATGTGCCGGGCCAAGAGCTGCCGGAATGATTGAGAGAAGATCATCAACATGAGCAGGACATTTCCATTGTCGGCCGGGTCCAGGTTCCTTGGCCATGGGGTTGGGAACACAGTTAAGATGCCAGTAGAGGCCGCAAAAGCTGCATGGGATGATCATGGCATCTGGTTGCGATGCGGCTTTGTGGCAGTGGTGACAAAGAATGGGCTTGCCCTTGGTATCTTTCAGCCGGTAGTAATCAGGTGCCTCATCGTAACCTCCACGACCCCTAATCCATCTTTAGTCATGTATCTTGGTGTTAAGATTCGGGATACTCACTTTGGCTTTGAACCACCCGATTCCTCGTACTCTCCATCGGCACCGGTCTTTACGCTCTCAAAATAATCACGAATTCCCTTAGGAAGAGTGAAAGCACTGGGATTCTTGCCCTCAAGTTGAGAAAGCAGAAGACCGAAGGTGCCGCCCGTTAAATCATCGAGTCGGCCGGGACCGTGACGTTCGAGGGATTGACAATGATTGCAAAACCACTCATCCGGGAGATTACCTTCTATCATGGGCGGATCAACACATTTAAAATGGAACGAGCGAATGCAGTGGTCGCAACAAACTAACTCTCCATTACCTCCGCACGCAGAGCAGTAGTCATCGTTATCATCCTGAGATAATGAGTCAGCATCTTTGATTTAGAATTGATGGAAAATGTAGGAAGCTAGATATGGTAAGGTGGCAAGGTTCGGTGATGATGTGGAATCTGTAGGAATCACATGGTTGGGCCGTTCGGTAAAGGCGGAATGAAACGCAGAGATTGCCATCCGGCTGTGTGCAGCTTTCACAGGCCACAGGCCACAGGCCACAGCAACCCAGCCCCAGAGAAATTATTAAACTTCTGAGGTCTATCGACGCCCAAACCACCAAATTCTCACGAAGAGATAGTTGATGGAGTAGGTCGTGATGATGAAAAATCGTCTGCGTTCAAAGGATTCTGAAAATGGCTTACCTGGTTTTGAGAAGAAGCACCGTTGCCGATCGGACTGTCTCTCTCACCGCTTGCCCTGGGAATGCCAGCAAGAGTGCCTCCTTTCTTCTTCATTGGGCTATAGTAGAAAAGCATCGCATTAGCATAGTTCATCGATAGTAATTATTAGGACAGAGTAGGTGGTGGTGGTGGAAATAAATGAGGAAGAAATGTGCGGTCGCATCGCGCGGAGGCTACCAGCAACTGCCAGAAGAGCTCCAGGCAACAAAACGTGACAAATCGATCACCTGAATAGAATGCAAATGACGATGCTCGAGATATCGAGCATCTCTAAGTGATGAAACTGCGTTGTGATGCGTGAAAAATTGATGACTTACGATGTTTTGACACGTAGGCCTTTGCCCGTCTTCGTCTTCCTCGTTGGTCGGTTTGAGAGATTCGGAGTCCCAGCACGAGACACCGCGACAGAACCAGGCGCGAGGTCTGGCTGGAATCCGAGCAGAGTTGGGGAGCTGAGATCATCAGAATCATATCTGATGCTCTGACTCTGGCGCGTTTCTCTGTTGTTGAGAAGTCGCACCTTGGGGCCCCGCTTGGAAGATTTCCTGGCCGCGACAAAAGCTTCACCATCGGACGCCGACTCCGTCTCGGGATTAGAAGAGACAGAGACTTGATGGCGCTCAAAACTGTCCTCGACCAGGATACCAGCGGTGGTCTTCTGCCTCGCCTGGCGCTTCAAACTTCGCGTCCTAGGCTCAAACTCATCCTCAAGTGGGACGGGGGCTTTGGCCGAATTCTTTGCCTTGAAAGAAGACGGCGGCGGCGCCGAAACAGAAGCGGAAATAGAACCAGACGATGAATGAGACGACGAAGCAAGCAGGGCCACCGGTGCCATAGATGGACTGGGCTTGGTGGGGGAGGATTGATGGTTGGCGATGGCGGTGGTGGTGTTGGGGGATTTAGAAGAAGAGAGCGCGAGGGCGGGAGGCGTCGTGGTGACGGTCGAGAAAGTGTACGTCCTGGGTCCTGGCTTGTGCGTCGCGCTGATTGGCCGGTTCTGATTGCGGACCAGGGTCTCGGCTGAGGACGCTGCTCGCTGGAAATTGTTGGCGCTGGCATAGGGCGAGAAACGAATTGGCGGTTGACCAGCTGCTGATGCAGATGCGCCTGCACCAAATCCAAATCCAAGCCCCGCTAATCCAAGGCCTGATGGCCCAGCCCCGACGCCTGCTCCAGCGTCAGTAGAAGGCCCTGTCCCCGGAACAGGATCACCAGTGCCATTCAAATGGCTGGCTCCCGGCATCGACGATGTCGAGATCGTAGAGCTGGAGAACTCGCCGTTGAATTGGCCCTCGTCGACTGATGATAATGATGACGAGCTCGACATCGAGTCCGATCGCTTTTTGCTCGGCGTTGATTTGGATGTCCCATTTGCATGGCCAGGTGACCCAGCCTTGCCATCACCGTGGACGCTGCCATCTCCGTTCACCTCGCCGTTCACAGGTTGGAAACTGTTGCTGCGGTGCTTTTTGCTGATGTGCGCAGGCTCGTTTTCCTTCTGGGGAGAGGCGGACACGGATGACTGGTTGAAGGACGACGCCTGTACTGAGCCAGACCGTGGCAAAGGGGTATAGGGAGTTTGGTAAGGCGTGGTCGGGGGGGGGTTGATAGCGTTGATGGCCGAGAGGAATGGCCGAAATGGTGGAGGATCACTTCCGTCGCCGTTGAAATAGTATTCGCCGGTGCGATCTTTCTTGCCCTCAATCTTCTTCTTCCGGAGAATACCCGCAAAGTTTGCCCGCTCCTCATCGGTGGCACGTTCGTTGTAGATAGCCTCAAATAACCGTACCATTACTGGATCTGTTCGGTGGTCGTCGTAGATTGTTCTGAGAGCATATGCAGTGGGCCATCTCCGGCGATCAAGCGCCTCCTGAACCGCATGCTCGACAACCCTATCCGTCTGATCGAGATTGATCATCGGGAGACCATCGGGGCCAAGGGCTGGGCCGGGGGTATGAGTAACAGGAGTAGGAGGTGCATGAAAAGGAGAGGGAGTCGGTGGGTTCACATTTTTAGAGTTGGAAACGGGGGACTGTTGTAATTGAAAGACTCCTTGCCCAGCAATTTGCGACCCCACACTTTGACGTCCTGCCGTCTTCCATGAACTTGTCTGCTGCTGGGGCGTCTGGGGCGTCTGAGGTGTCCGGGGCGTCCGAGGCTCTGGATCAACATCCTCCCCTTTGGCTCCAGACGTCGACCGCCGTCGTTCCATATGTGTAGGTGGCTCCGGGGTCACCACAGACTCGCTTGGGGTAGACACCGTCGACGCTCCTATTCCCCGTCTGCTGGACATGCGACTAGGGCCTTCTCCTTCAGTTCTCGTAGCTGACTTTAGAACCTTCGTGCTGGGACGTGTTCCCAGGGGCGCCATGTTCTGAACCACCCCATAACGCTCGATTCCTGCCTCCGCGTAACTGGGGCGAGGGGTCGGTAACGGCGGTTCAACCCACCGGTCCAGAAAGGTCTTGGGCCTCTGGGTAGCATCTGCCACTGTATTTTTTGGGTCGGTCGCCGCATTTAGGGGAGCTGGCACAAACGGACTCGAAAATCGAGAGCGTGTTGGCCGAGGAGTAGGGTTCGACATCGTCGGTGCGGCTGCGGGCCACCTCCCTTTCTTGCGACCGCGAGTCCGCCAGCCGGGTTCAACGTACCTGGCAAAGAGTTAGTTCAGGGGTCCGATGTGAAGAAGGCGAATTCAATACTTCTCTTGACTCTGACGGCATGCACATTTGATTTAGTCGCGATTCGGGCTGGAAGGACGCGTTGTATTCTGGTGAGGATTTGGGGATGGGAAGAAGGAGAAAGCTCTCGAAGCGAGAGTCGCTAGCCCCTGGAGAAAAATGTCGGGAAACTCCACGCCAAAACACCCGGCACGAGGGAATTCTGGAGCGAGATGCTGCACGGGGGAACGCCCAAAATATATATCGAGCTGTCAATCGGTGTAGGGCTCGCAGCTGGGGGCGTGGTTATATTTCCAGCCCAAATCCGCCCCAGGTGAGGAGAAACCACGCCTGTCACTGCCGTGGGGAGGTCCCTTATCGACGATATGGTCGGTTGGGAAAACAAGGGGCTTGAACCTTGGTGGGCGCTGTGGTTTTGACGATGTGACAGGTTATTCAGGCCACACAACCTGCTCCCCTCGCTTGCGCGCCGCACACAAAAAATATTCAAGGTATGCACCGGATCTCTGACGATTTCACTTGGATGGATTCTCAGTCTCAGCTATTTCTAATACTTAACTACCCAGTGGCGTTAGTTCTGCGTCATCCGAGCTTTCCTCCTTTCTTTCTTTGGTTACGCTAGCCCTTTTCATGCACTGCCGAGACGACACCGCTCACCCGAAGACAAGACATCGAAAGAAATGAAAGAAGACCTTGCAAGTGGTCACAGGCATAATGGTGCTGCATATCTCTATTCTTCGAGAAGCTCTGATGCTCTTCTGTAATCTGCTATACATCGTCCTGAGAAGTTGACATTGAAGAGTTCGCATAACAAGATTCCACACGTCCTCAAATACGAGGCCGAACAAGGATAGAGTAAAAGTTGCTTGGCAAGCCATATAGCAGTGTCCGCAGCATGAAATCAGAGACGCGAGGCTGGTACCACACACAGGAGAATCCCTCTGCCACCGCAAGCCGCCCCGCCTAGTCCTTTTGGATCCGTCAAAACACCTACTCATCATCACTACTGTCATCATCTTCATCAGCAGCAGCCGCGGCTTTCTTGGCCGGCTTCTTCTTCTTCTTGTTCTTTGGCTTGGTCTCTTTAGCTAATGGCTGTTTCAAGATCTCGAGGACTTCCTCGTCTGTGATCTTGTTGTCTGTCTTGAACTTGGTCAGGTCCAGGGCAGGAGGAGCTGCAATCTTTTGTAAACCATTCTTGGTAATAGCTGTCACGTGGATTAGTTTACCTCCAAATAAAATAAGATATCCAACTCACCAATTGTAGTCAAAAGTCTTGCAACCGGTTCGTTGTCCTTGTCCCCAACTACCTCATACTGTCTGAAAACATTGCCACGAACACATTCCACAACGCCAACTTTTGCGTCTCTCTCATCTTCTAGTTGTCGCAAGCTGAAAGGAAATGTTCCGAACTTCTTGACGACCTCATTTAAGACTTTCTTCGAGCTAGGTCGCTTCAAAGCGTATGTCAAAGCGGTACGTCTGTGTAGAGTTGCTCTATTCTCGAAGTTCTTGATTTTTCCAGATCCCAAGCTCACACCCATCTCAACGCCCCAAACATCACCGACTTCAGGGGTACCTTCACCTTTAGTGCCATCCCCTGGAGCCAAGATAATCTTTTTCTTCCCCTCAATCTCATTTCGCTCAAATTCCCAGCTGGTTGTGTGCTCAACGAGATTGCACTCGTAGCTCTTGACGACTTTTTCTAGAAGTGTTGTGATCTTGCTCTGGGTGGGCGGTTTAACTTTCGCTGCTTTTGCCTTTTCTTCGTCGGTTCCGGTGGCCAAAAGTCCCGGAGGGACCATCAAGCGCAATAGAAGCTCATTTGCATAATGAGTTGCCAATAAAAGATCGGCATCACGACCAGAGACCTCGCCTGATTTTTGCCCAGCGAGGATCGTATCACAGACAATAGTTCCGAACCCGTCAATTTGTGCACCTAACTGGATCTTGATAGCTTCTCCTTCCTTGATGGTGACTGCGGCTTCAACCTCATCTGAGGTGAGTGGGGTATATGGCGTGACGAACGAAGATGGAGAGATGGTGGTTGGATGAGCAATGCCTAGAAGGTGGTCAGAGCAAGTAGAGCCAAAGGGCAACGACGACGGTATCTACCTTTCGCGATTTTCTTTCCACGGTAGACTTTTCCAATCTCTTCCTCCAGTAGCTGGTCACCCTTTTCGCAGATTGTGACAATTTTCTCGCCAGCAACGCAAAGCTTGCTCACTGCCTCCAAGACCTTCTGGGAGATTTGGGCAGCGCTCTTGTATTTTGTCAGGGTGTCGGGGTTGTTGAGAGTGTAGTCTATAAAGACAAAATATCAGCATATATTTCTTTGGGATGTATGACTGCTGGTTGTGGAAAAACTGCGCTTCTTTCTGCCTTTCAGGTGCCCAGATGGCGGGGTATCCACAGCCCACCAAAGGAACACCGGCGACGATGGGCTGGACTGGTGACGGATACTTACCGATTTCCTGCTCGGTTTCCTTCTTGTCCGCCATGGCTGTAATAGTGTGAAAGGAGTGTAGTTGAGATGGCGGTGTTGAAGGGAGAGATTTTGGAGTTTAACAGTGGCAGATGAACTTGGATGGCAGCTCGAAGTGAGTGAGTTGAGTTGAGTTGTGTTGTGTGGGCATTTGGCTGCCGCCGCCTTCGCTTATTCAAGGTTGTGGGTGTCTCCGCGACCCACCGCCCGCCGCTTCCCCTTTTGCTTTGTTGACATTTGTCGCCTGCCGTATTCGCTCGTGCTGGTCACATCAAATCAAATCATCTTTAACGCGCTTGGAGACTCGCGCGCCTCTTGTCCGCACTGCTAAACTTAGGACTTGGCTTCGCGATCTATCTTCAACCTCCCTATTTCCAAGACCTGCTCTCTGCTACGTCTCCAACTCCACCTCCAACCCACCCCCCGCCCGGTACCCAAACACGGTCGCACAGCCATCGCGAATGTGTTCGCGATGGCTCCAGACCCCCAACAGGCATCCTCGGACGCCGAACCCTCAGCTGCTGTCGCATCCACCGTCTTAACCCATCGCGAACGATCGAAAGATGAGTTCGAGAAGATCCTTCTCGATCAGTATGTCAACCGGGACCTCATACACACGTCCGCCATTCTGGCAGACCTGGATAACCGGAAGAAGAAGTATGCGCAGATGAGAAACGAAGGAGAGGACTACCGAAAGATCAGGGCAGAATATCGACAGTGGTTCCCCCCTAGTCGGCTATACGGTCAGGGCTACAATGGATATGGCAATGGACACACTGATGGTCCAACCAAGCTGGTGTATCCTGGCGCGAAACCGAGATTGGGTCACAGGAAGTCTGTTCGACTTCGGATCAAGCGCAAGGATTTGCAATCGCAGTCCGATTTGGTAGAAGAACTGGTACCTATACGACTCGATGTCGATTGGGACAAAGTCAAACTTCGGGACACATTTACGTGGAACCTCCATGATCGAGTTGTTCCCCCAGAGGTGTTCGCAGCGCAACTAGTGGAAGATCTAGGGTTAACCTTACCAATGGCGAATCCAGTGTTGGAGCAAGTCCGCCAACAAATTCATGAACAGCTGGCCGATTTCTTCCCCCAGGTCTATATACCAGAAGACGCTCTTGATCCTGAATTGCCATTTTCCGCGTACAAGAACGAAGAAATGCGAATTCTCGTCAAGTTGAATATTACAATTGGACCACACACGCTGGAAGACAAATTCGAGTGGGAAATTAATAATCCACTAAACTCTCCTGAGGAATTTGCTCAGAGCATGGCTAGGGAGCTGTCGTTATCCGGAGAGTTTGCTACAGCAATTGCGCATTGTATACGAGAACAAAGTCAGCTATTTACGAGGACCTTATACATTTTAGGACACCCCTTTGACGGCCGGCCACTCGAGGACGCGGATTTGCAACAATCATTTTTACCGTCACCACTGCAATCGGTCTTCCGACCTCAGCAACAAGCTCGAGAATATGCTCCCTATTTGTATGAGTTGAGCGAAGCGGATTTGGAAAGGAGTGAAGTCATATACTCGAGAGAACAGAGGAGACAAAAGAGGTCGGTGAATAGGAGAGGTGGACCAACATTACCAGATTTGAAGGACAGACAAAGGACAGTGCGGACTCTGATCGTCTCTTCAGTTCTTCCAGGAGCTGCAGAAAACGTGGAAGACAGTAGGTTGTACAAACGAGTTACTGGAGCATCAGGAAGAGCAAAACGCCCCGGAGCTGGCGCTGGGGATCTATCCGAATCATCAGAGAGCGAAGACTCTGCCCCAGAGTCACCTGCCATGTCCAATTTACTTTCCGGAACTGCTAGGACGAGAGGAATGCGCGGTGCGGCAACGGCAGCTCAGCAACGAATGGCCAACCTTGGCAGATCAGAAACCCCAGAAGCAACCATATTGCATCATCATGAGACACGAACTTCGGCAAGGAGGTTTGGCCGTGATGCTCGAGAAGAGAGCGTAGAGAATGGAACGATGATTGTAAAACTTAAAATCGGGAAAGAAAAGCTCAGGAAGTTCCTTCGAGATCTAAAGGCTGGGAATAAACCTTCAAATTTACCGTCAACACCAAGTTTCAATCGGGCACAATCTTCACTTGGAACTCCGGCGCCAGGATCAATGGGTCCGCCCTCCACACCAGGCGTACAAAATCAGACTCTACCACCTGCAACAGCAACCACACCTGCCTCTCAAGGCCAAATCGGTCGAATTGATGCACCACCGCCGCCAGGCCCAGGACAACCTGCCCATGTACCGGTAAGTAATTAATAATTTCTTTTAAATGCGATATGGGGATGAACCCTTGAAGCAGAGCTCCAGGCGGTATTTACTGTTTCAGAAACTTAGCAAGGTTTGCTCTGAGTACGAAATCTTGAAAGCCTCCTTGCATCCTTGGGTTTCTCTCTCTCCTTTTCCAACATCAAGCCACAGTTTCAACGAATTTCTGCCATACACATATAAAGTATACCTTCAACTAACACCGTATAGCCGCCGCCACCAGCGTGGCTTACCTCCGGCCTCGCCGATCTTCTTAAGCAATACCCGAACGATCGGTTCGAAGGTGTGATGCGCTACTCGGCCGTCAACTCGACAACTGAAGTCCCCTGCGCCGCTCCACCTCCAGGCCAGCCGACTCCAGAAGGTATCAAATATATGTACTTGCCCCGGATACGATGTCACGACTGTCCTGGGAAATTGTATACCCCCGGACCAGAAACGACAGTGGGAAATTTCGAGGTTCATTTGAAAAATAGACAGCATAGGGAACGGGTCGACTCCAGAGTTGCAAACTCAAATGCAAGCAGTAGTGGGAGTGGTAGCGCGGCGACACAGAGCACTTCTTAATGTAGAAAGAAAGCTTGTATTATATTATCGCAGACCGATAGGAAAATGTGGTGTTAGTGGAGTAGGATACAAAGGCTGAACTTGAAATATATCACCTGTGTTTGGTATGACTGACTGCTCTTAGACAATTTACCTTACCAGTTCGTGGAATCACGTGATTCTTTCGTATAAAAGGGGGGAAAGATGATCTATTTTCAAAATAATTCTCGTAGTATTTGTATGTTGAAACATCGTGAAAATCACCCAAATACAAAAAAAAATGTGCCATTATTTAATCAATCTCGTCCGCACTTTGATCAGCCCTCCTTCAGGCTTGCCCGGACTACTTCAACTACATTCTCTTCCCTCTTTGCCATCAAAACAGCACTCCAAACATCCCCAACAACTTTATCTGCACCTTCTGTGACTTCTCCCAACTCCCCATTATAAATATCAACCAAGTCCCAGCCCGCCCTCTTGAAAGTCCTCCTAACTTGTTTGTTCATCCCTACAAATATAACCTCCAATTCCTGCCCGGCAAAAACCCGCAACTCATTCTTAGTGTCCCTCAATGATTGCAGCCCTGTAAAATCGATATATCCCACTTTTTCTAGATCCAAAATGATTCTTTTCAATATTGGGGGCCTTTGGTCTCCGGCTAAATCTCTCTCAACTTCAGGGCTGATAACTGATTGCCAGTGAGCGCTTTCATCATTGTGATCCAAAATAGTATCGCCTCTAGAATGGGAGCAGCGGATAGTATTGATAAGAATATATTTGGTGCGAAATGCGTTGGGGAATAGGAGACAGGTTCTGAATTTGAAGATTTGTGTGCCAGGTGGTAGATCCACAACTGATGGGTATGATACTTGTTGAGGATAGAATGTGTCGATATTAGAGGGCGTAATAAAGGCTAGACCTGTAAACATCTGTCGAAGTAGAAGATGTGCGACACTGAAACCAACAGCTGAAGCAACGCCGACTTCGACAGATACAAACAGAGTGACCCAGAAACAAATCATACTCGCAACGAAATCGGAAAAGGATACCCTCCAGTAAGAGTAAAATACTTTGACGGGCACGAGGATCTGACATACCGCCACAATAACAACAGCCGATAGTGTAGCTTTGGGAAGCCAGAAAAGAGCACCAGTTAAGTAGTAGATGCTGATAAGGACAAACGCAGAGGTTGCAAGGCCACCAAGGGGACTTTTCACGCCTGATTCATAGTTGACAGCCGTGCGTGATACTCCTCCACCGCTGGCCATGGTGGGGAAGAATCCATTGATGAAGTTTGAAATTCCGATGAAACACAGCTCTTGACTCTCATCGATAATATAACCATTGTTGCGTGCGAAAGCTTTCGCCATCGCGAGATGCTCGATCGATACCGCCACAAGTACCGTTATGCAACCGCCAGCAACCTTGCGGATCAAAGTCATAGGGGGAAGGACCGGAAATGAGATTTTCGTGCTTTTCACTTGTGCCAGAGCGAAGAGGGGAGTGTTGAGATCTTTGTTTAACGCGTAGCTGATGCCAGTAGCGAGAATTATAGTGACAGCGTTGCGGCAGATGCATATAAACC
The DNA here is from genome assembly GCA_037952705.1 of Haplographium delicatum. Lineage (NCBI taxonomy): Eukaryota > Fungi > Ascomycota > Leotiomycetes > Helotiales > Hyaloscyphaceae > Haplographium > Haplographium delicatum. The sequence goes on from JAPZPC010000043.1 coordinate 232,362, forward strand.
AGACGATTCGAGAGCGTTTCCCCCATCGATTGCCAACCATTTGCATCAGAACGAGGAGGGCAATGCTTGAGAAAGCAACAACAACTGTGGGCCATTTGGCCTGAGGGAGTTTGGAGAAAAGACTGTGAATGATATCACTTGTTGTATGCCCAATGTTCATCTCTCCGAACAAGGTGGGAACTTGGCCGAGGATGATAGTGAGGCCCACTGCGGAGAAGAACCCACTTAACACTGGGATAGATACCAAATTAAGTATAAAACCGAGTTTAAGGAGGCCGATAAAAAGTGCATAAACGCCTGTCACGAAAGCAATGGCTCCGCCTATGGCTTGTGGAGTAAACCCATCTACGCTCACTTCTCGTACAATCTGGGCCGTTAACAGTCCAATTATTGTAGTAGGGCCGGAAACTACATCTTCAATAGACGATTATCTCAGCGGAAAGTATATAAAATTGAGCGTGATATGGGAACATACCTTTTGATGTTCCCATAATGGCATAAATCAAAGGTGGTAGCCAGCTAGTCATGAGACCAGATGTCAACGGTATAATTGCAATCTTGGCATACGCCAGAGATTGGGGAATGAGCAACATCCCAACAGTGATGCCAGCGATTACATCGTTTAAAATCCATTTGTAGGGGTAATGTGATAACCATTGCAGTATTGGGACTTTGTCGCGGAAATATCGAACACTCCCTGAATGACAGGAGCGAGCTCCGCGACGAGTCAGAGCGTCTGCTTGACGTAAAGTTTCATCACTCTTTAACTCTTTTTGAAGGTTGTTGATGAACTTCATGATGAGTATTGAACGAGTTGCCAAGATGAGGTGTATTGAAAGACAGAAACCGAAGCGAAATTCTTGGCATTTTAAAGTAACTGATCGAAGAGAAATGGAGCGAATAAAAGAATAAATTAGATGAAAAATAAATTGGATAGATAACTTAGATTATTTGACGAAAGGCCAAGTTAAGTAAGGAAAAATTCATACCTGTTTTGAACCGCCGCTACACCGCAGGTCGTCGACTTGAAAGTCCCGAGAGATGTCATTTTATAATGCGGCATGTACCAACACCTCTGTTTATAGTAGGAAAAGTTTCAAGCTTACCAGCACGCGACGCAACATTGGACATAAATTTTCACAGCCTGAAGTTAACTCTAGACCAACTCCTAGCCTCCTTCTAGCCAAATTCAAAAAAGCGGGGCGCTTGTAAGCCCAAGAAAGTAGATATGTCCATTGCAATACCCCAGGTCAAATCGGCAGTTAGGGTTCGCATAAATCTGGCAGTTTAGATCGGCATAAAACTGGGCGGGTTAACGTAACGTTAAGATAAAATAATTAGACGAAAACAATTCCACGTGTCATGTGCAAAACGAGTACATCCATTTCTGCGATGGTTTCGAGCAGGATACAGACTTCCTGTTTTCTGGGCATTGAAATTTGCCAGATTCTACTGCCTGGAATATAAAGATCCCTTTCAAGTTTTCAATGTAGTCGGTCCATTTCTGAGAAGGGCACGGGGAAGTAAACCCTGCCCCGGTACCCGGTTTAAGGTTAAAAAGGGGTTACCAAATGGAATCATGATTCTGGCCTAGCGAGCAGACCGCTACCCCACAGTTTGGAAATTTCCAGAACATCTCTGTAAGGGAGGCCTGACCAGAACATTAGTCAAGTAGATAGGGAGGACTGTAAGAAATTAGATTACTTGTCATCCTTCTTGTTACTGCTTTTCTCACCGTGTAACAGCTAACCTTTCACTACAGCTTTACTAACATAGATCGTGAACGAATTTAATTTCCACATAAGGAAATCAAAGATTGGTTTTTTCTTTCCTTTTTCTCGGCGTTTTTACCAGAAGATGAGACGTCTCGCTTTTTAATATATTTTTTCTAAGTAGAATTCTTTTAATGAAGCCTTTCACTGTTACTCGCAGGCTGAGAGGTTGTGTTGGGGCCGACTCGTACTTTGATGAATCGATAAAGCGCCTTGGCAGACTATTTTTATAGTAAGTCGAATTAGCGCCACTCAGGAAATAGTATAAATCAAAAGAGTCTATGCCTTTAACTTATGTGGATGCTAATACCGATGCAGGTATATTCAGTTCACCAGTAAATACCTTTACCAGTTCTAAAGCTAGATAGCTATTTAAATCGATGAGAGGACCGTAGTATTGAATTATGGATAAACGTAGGAAGGGTATCATCACATGGACGGAAATTTCGCTGCAGGTTTTATGACACCTTTCCGCATCGTCTGCTAGATCATTGAGACAAAGGACAAGGCCTTTCTTGGCGGCCGGGGGATCTCTGAGGAGGTCGATAATATCGGTAACCTATGCCAGTAAGCAACTAGATATCCTGACGTGTTCATTAGTGAAGATGATAGTGGTAGCACACCTTACTGTCGACAAGCCGCGCATTCATTATTATTTGCATCATTCCAGACTCCCCATCACGAAATGCGGCGGAGCCAAGATTTGCGCGCTCGGTCAAGCACGACCGCAGCGAGGTATACCTAGAAATGGTTATAACAAGTCTCAACATGACCGGGGAGGCAACTAATACCTTAGCAGGCTCTTATCTCCTTTTGAAGGTGAGAGCTTTATCTTCGATGCTAAAGGCGCGGAGCTAGCTACAAAGCAGCATCCCATGGATTTTGCGGCTGCTGGCGCAGAGTAGAGCAATTCCTCCCATCTGCCCTAGAAAATTGCAATCGTTCTAATTTTTTCAGTCATGTTATCTGCCTTGTTGCTTTTCTCTTCCTGCTCTGCTTCCTTCTGACGCACAAACTGCATTTTCTCTTGGTCGTTGGATGCTGTGCCAACTTCTTTCTGAATATCAAGCATTTTTTTCTCTTCTTCGTTCTGCTTTTCTTCCTCCGTTCCTTCGTTCTCTTTCACTTCCGTTCCTTCGTTTAGTTTCTCTTCTGCTCCCTTGTCCTGTTTCTCTTCCTCTCCTTCGTCCTGCTTTTCTTCCTCCGTTCCCTCGCCCCTTTTCTATTCCTCTCCTTCGTCGAACGCCATGACGCTAACAACTTAAATAATACGTAGGCCTATTGGCTATAAGGGAAGGTCAATAATGGGGGAAGGTCTGGATGATAGGGGAACATGGTGATGAAGTCACTGGTATTTCATAGAGCGTAGCTATATTTATACAGCTGGACACTCTTATGCCATAGAGTAGTTTGGGGTAAGAGGCTAGCGAGCGACAATGCAAACAGAAAGCAGCATACTCATTGCTTCTGCTTCTGCTTCTACTTAGGCTGGCTAACTTTCCTAGACCGCATTCTCAGCATGCGCTTGCCACTGTCAGCCGCGGCCATTCGCCCTTCGCGGTGCTCGTGGCAGCGACGCAAGTCGGCCGAGGAGGGCATCCAGGACCACCACGGCAGAGACCCCACTTCGGACGACGCGGGGCAGCTGAGCTGAGCTGTAAGTCGCGTGGAATTGCAGGAGTCCGCAGCTGATGGATCCACATGAGTCTCGGACGTGGGCGCATCATGGCCGAACGGACATCTCGATCATTGTGAAGTGAGGATAGCGGGGCCCTGGTAGCAGCGGTGAACGTGGGAGGGAGTAAAGGCGTTAGATCAGGTAGGTATAGGTACAGTAGCACAACGAGGGATCGACAATGCCACAGCACATGTATACAGACGGAGGAAAAGTCCACTCAGTTCACACGGAGTTTCCAATTGAAGTGTTGCCTGAGCTTAACGTGCAGTGCAGGACAAGGGGCAACTTTGTGGCGCACCACCCCGGAATGTCAATGTTGCATTACATGCGCTTAGCCCGGGCTTTGTGCCCTACGAAGTGGTTCGCACACGAATCTGCATGGATGCGGGACCCGAGCCACCGGCATGGCGCATCCCACTACGGCGTTGTAAACACCAAACCCTAAGCAGCGAGACGTTATGTGCCTTGTCACCCTAATCCGGATCTGCGCTTAACTCATTTGGACAGGGACAGATGCAAGAAAGTAGTGCCTTCTATGTCTTGTTGGTTGATACCTGTCTAGGCTCTATATAGGTATATATATAAATATAATTATAATTATATATAACGTAGGTGCATAGCGAAAGCTCCAGCATAGCGAACGCTCCACTATTTCCTTGGCACTATATAAAAATCATAAT
>JAPZPC010000044.1:0-235910 GCA_037952705.1 Haplographium delicatum
GGGTGGGGGGGTGGGAACTGTGAGCGTAGAGATGCAATTGTAATAGTCATATAGACTGGGAACCCAATTGCCATCCTTTTCCGAATATAAAGGCTGGAGGCAGGCGTCCAAAATAAGCCTTGTCTGCCAAGTGGGACTATTAGAATAAGGAGTAATGGTAAATACGGTAGATTTGGGAGTTATGCATATCAAGTACAGAATCAGTGCTCTTGGAGCAAGTTCACCCCAGTTTCTGAAGATCATATCTAAATAAGAGTGAATGATTAGTTTTTACTGGATCGTGCGGAGTTGTAGAATCAAGACATTTTCACGTGCTGCACCACGTGCCGCCACGTGTCACCACCGCCGCCAACATCGCAACTTGAAATGCCGACTGCCCGTCGACACCGGAAGTCGGTGCAAACAACCAACGACTGATCATGTCATCATCCATGGACAATCATATTGATCCTCGATTGAGGGACGCCTCCGACAACGAGTCTTACTCCGGCCAGACACCTTCATCAGCCTCGAATTTCCATACCCCACTCGCCCCGAACAGCGTTCAATTGCAGCAGCTGCAGCAACAATATCAGCACACACCCGACACTTCACCGCCAAATTATTACCAGTCTCAAACACCTCAAGCCATCAGCGATCCCGGTGGAGCCGACGATGCTAATGATGAGAGTCATTCTGATCCAAAGCGCTCTCGCGCGTGCGAGGGCTGCAGGAACTTGAAAGTCAAGTGCGAACCAGATCCAAATAATAACGGTGGCCGCTGCAAAAGATGTGAAAAGGCCAACAGGCACTGTGTTGTCAATCCGCCCAATCGCAAAAGACAGAAGAAGACGGACAGCCGCGTGGCAGAATTGGAGAAGAAGATCAATGAATTATCTAAGGTCCTGGCTCAACAAAAGCCTGGTACCGTCACTGCCCCTCATGGCATTGACAATGGAATCGAGCAAGACTCAGTGGCGGCCCCGCCGCCCAAACGCAATCCATACCAGCAAGTTACCAATGGACCTTATGTTACCTCCATGTATGATTCTCGCTCTGATATGCGTGGGGATGAATGGCTTGGGCAACCTAAGGTGCCAGAGTTGGAACGGGGAAAAACTTCTGCTCCCTCGATCGTAACCGCGGGCATGAAGAGGAAGCACACCGAATTTCGAGAGGACACTCCAGGTTCTCATTCGCCTATGCCATTTAGTGTGGTAACCCCCAGAAGCTCTTCTCATATTCAAGATTCTAAGTCGTTTTCATTCGAGACGGGAACAAAGCCAACGCAAATGAATGAGTACGCCGATGTCATCGACAAAGGACTGGTATCTCCCGAATTGGCCACTCAGCTGTTTGATTATTACGTGGAGAAAATGGTCCCTCATTTACCTGCTGTCGTCTTTCCCGCAGGAACCACGGCAGCCGAAATCCGTAGAACAATGCCAATCTTATTTCTGGCTATTCTCAGTGCGAGCTCGGCATCAAATACCCCCAAGCTGCAAAAGCTTTTGACGAATGAGGTTATGGGCATCTATGCCGACCGAATCATCCGCAAGGGAGATAAATCTCTCGAATTGGTTCAGGCTCTACATATTAGCACGCTTTGGTACTGGCCGCCTGACCATTACGAAGAGATGAAATTCTATCAATTGATACATATTGCCGCAGTGATGGCCCTCGATATGGGTATGGGAAAGAAAAAAGCACCCAAGCCTATGGGTGCCGGGCTGTGGAAAGATTATCCGTGGCGCCGAACTCCTTACCCAGACCCGGAAAGCTTGGAATCTCGTAGAGCTTGGCTTACCTGCTATTTTCTTTGCTGTAATGCTTCGATGGGACTTCGGCGGCCTTTATTGATTCGATGGTCCCCATTCATGGCCGACTGCGTCGATATTCTTGAGAGTTCTTCAGAAGCCGCTCCTACGGATAAAATCCTATGCCAATGGGTACGAAGCCAGCATATTGCCGAGGAAATTGGCACTCAGTTCTCTATGGACGACCCCTCAGCGAGTGTACCAATTTCTGATTCAAAGGTTCAGTACGCCCTCAAGGGTTTTGAGAAGGATTTGGAGAAATGGAGTAACCAGGTCCCAAAGGATGTCCAGTCACGTATGATCCCATTCTAAAGAGACCTATACATATTCTAACAAACAATCAGCCCTCCTCAAAATGACAGAGCATATCATAAATCTTTACATGCACGAAGTTGCCATCCATGTTGATCATAACGTCGAAGAATTTAAACCTCCTTTCACGGAAGCGATCATAATCAGGGTAGGAAAAGAGCCTCATCCTACTCCATTGTCTCCTGCTCATAGGGCTGCTCTGGTTGAATGCTACAAATCTCTTGAGTATATTTTCCAGACCTTTCTTCAACTCGACGTTGAGACCCTTCGCTGTCTTCCAGTTTCCAATTTCGTCCGAGTTGCGTATGCCGTTGTTGTGCTCATTAAAATGTACTTTTCAGCAGCATCACCAAATAGCGAGATCGGTATATTGATCAGCAAAGACGATCTTAAAGTCGAGAGATATCTTGATGACCTGGTTAAATTGTTCCAGGCTGCTGCTGCGGAGGAAAAGTCTCGGCCATCCCACAAATTCTTGATGGTATTGACTATGTTGAAGACCTGGTTCCATCGTCAACGAGACGGAAAACAGAGAGCTTCCTTTTCAAATGCCTCTATTTCCTCTTCCAGGGGACCGGCAGAATCAATTTCTGAGGTACCAAGTGAAAAGGCGACTATGCAACGAGCTGGTGGACAGCAGCAAGGCTATGATCCTACGAATACACCAGGGCTCCAGCTTTTGAGTGAAGTTGCAACAGGGAACTCTGGAGGGCAGAATGCTTCTGTAAATCTAAGTCAATACCCTAGCTCTTCCACGGATTGGCAACAACAAGCAGCATTCACAAACTTCTCGCCACAAAATCCTGTCAGCATGCTTTACGGTTATGATATGCCCAATGTCGATCCTTCATTAGGGATCGATCTTCGTTACCAGAGTGGTGACGGTTTCGAACAGGCACTTGGCATGACCCTTGGAGTAGGAGACTTTGGAAATTACTTCAATGACGACACTTCTTTTGGTAATTACATAGGACCGGCGGCTGACAATTCTGGTTATGGATTCTAAGGGCATTTCTGTTTGCTCTTATCTGAAAGCTTGGATACATTGAGCATGTTTACATCATGATTCCTAATAGAGACTTGGATGAAGCTTCAGTTTGTGGTCTTGATCTTCCCCCCCCCCAAAAAAAACCCCTCTATCGGCATTTCATGGGAGTATGAATGTGTATGTATACCAGTGTTGATTCTGACAAGGCGCGATGAAAAAGCTTTTTGAGGGATACAATAAACGTAATGTAGTACGAATAAAATAATAGTAGTAAACAACTTTGTGCAGTGAGTGCCTGAATGATAGATGTCCCACGGGCCCTAGGCCAAGCTACTTATTAGCATCACTTTAAAAAGTAGAAAAATTGGGATATCCCTGACAGCCTAAGATTCGTGAAAATTTTCTAATCACATCATCGATTCCCCCCAGCCACATCAGATCTAAAAGCAACCTTCATTGCATAATAAACAGTAACCGATGTGTAAGCTGGCGCACAAAGCTATTGATGTCTTGCAGCGACAGGCTTTCCGGATGGCTGCTATCTCTCACGTCGGCCTCTCTTACGCAAGTAAAAAGCAAGTTATCAACCGTTCCTCTTGACAATCTGATGGCGCTTATCGATCCATCTAGTCTAATGTTGCTCGCTAATGCACGGGCCGGGGTGAAAATCCCATCGACCTCCGCTAGCGGGCAGACCTTTATCTCTGTCCACTTCCACTTCCCAATCCCCTGGCATTGATTTGCCCCATTGACTCGTGAGCAGAGGATTCTTTTCCTCCTTCCCCTCCCATCATCTTGTTTTTTTATTTCTATTATCCATATCCTCATCCTCGCCGCATATATATATCAATTTGGTTCGTCAGGTGCCACTGCGTACAGTTCGGCATCCAGTTGTCAGGGTCCGCCGAGTGACGCAGCTACCCCGCGTTTTTTCGCTGTGCAAAGCTGGGATCTCCCAAGATCGCTCACTGACTGGCTGCACCTGCGACTCTCGGTGGCTGGGAAACCTATATCACCACCACGAAAAGGAAGGTTCGCGGGAATAGATATAATTCTATATCTTTCGGATAGTTTTTGACTTTTCGCAATCATGTCATTATCTCAGCGTGTAACCTCTCTCGAGGCCTTTTCTCCCCAGAGGGGACGATCACCGTCTGGCGAGCCGTCGCCAAGAGATAGGAAGCTGAGCTTTTCTCCTCTACCAGGAACGTGGGAACCGCCCGTCCCGGTAGAGCATGTGGAACCCATTGGCGCTTTTGAAGTTTCAAAGTTCAAAAGGATTTGTGAGTTTTTCTCCTGGCTCGAGAATTCTTCAATTGGGGCCTTTTTAACTTATCGTGTGCTACGTAGTACAAGTGGCAACCGCCGTCTTCTTTTGCCTCTTCGCGGCCGGTATCGTCTTCGGATATGCAGCCCTCAAACCCGTCCTTATACGCGAACAGGTTTATAGGAATCTCTGCACGAAAAGTGAACTTGAGCGCGGAGTTCGGGTATGTTACGATCAGGAAATACACTTGAACTTGATGTTCACGATCGCCGCCGTGGGTACCAACGTCGCAGCTTTGCCCATTGGAGCTATTCTGGATAATTTTGGACCCCGAGTTTGTGGTATTATTGGAAGTATTCTACTGACTATCGGAGCTCTGCTCTTCGCATTTGCCTGGCAGGTTTCATTTGATGGCTACATACCTGGATATCTCTTTCTGGCTCTTGGTGGACCATTTGTTTTCATCTCCAGTTTCCAATTATCGAATACGTTCCCCAAGCACTCGGGACTCATCTTAGCCCTGCTCACCGGGGCTTTTGATTCGTCCAGCGCAGTGTTTTTGGTTTATCGGATTATATATAAGTGGAGCGATGGAACTTTTTGGCCTAAGAAGTTCTTCCTCGGGTACCTAGTGATTCCTCTTTTTATCTTCGTGGTCCAAATTTTCATCATGCCAAATGCCTCATACAAAACCGTTGGAGAGCTAGTGCAGCAAGTAGAGGATGAAACATTAGGGGATGAGGTTTACGAGGACCAAATGGATGAGCAGACAGCCCTCCTGCGTGATGAACGCCGCCAACACCGCCAATCCGTCGTTTCTGAGATCACTGAGCTTTTAGGCACAAAGCCAGGAAGCAAATTCGTCAAGCAAGAGGACCGTAAGAGCAAGATTTCCGGCGTCTGGGGTGCTATGCACGGCAAAACTATTCGGCAGCAAATTAGCTCCCCTTGGTTCATACTTATCACTCTCTTCACTGTCATCCAAATGACTCGTATCAATTATTTCGTTGCTACCATTAGACCACAGTACGAATACTTGCTTGGCTCATACAGCAAAGCAGTGGAGGTCAATACCTTCTTCGATATTGCTCTTCCGCTTGGTGGTCTTTTCGCTATCCCATTCATCGGCGTCATCCTCGATAACACAAGCACAGTCTTTGTTCTCTCTATGCTTGTCACTCTTGCGAGCATAATCGGTATTCTAGGCTGTCTTCCATATACCTGGGCTGCCTACGGCAACATCTGCCTCTTCGTCATTTATCGGCCGTTCTACTACACCACCGTATCCGACTACTCCGCCAAGGTCTTTGGTTTCAGAACTTTCGGCACGGTATATGGACTAATTATCTGCTTGGCTGGACTATTCAACTTCAGTCAGAGCGGCTTCGATGCGTTGTGTCATAAAGTATTTGACGGAAACCCAGTCCCAGTTAATTTAATGCTGCTAGTCACTGCGTTTGTAATTGGGACAACGCTCTGTGTATATGTGGGCGTGAAGTCATATCAAATTCGCCGCGATGGGTTGGAGATTGAGGCGGAATTTGCAGAAGAGATAACTATCCCCGGAGGAGAGGGTTTGTAAACTGTAACATCCAAGGAACTTTTTTTCTCTTCTTTTCACGAGTATAGGAATGGCATTTCTGTTTCGGAAGTATCGTTAGCATTACTTGGAGTTTACTGGATTTAGTCCTGTTTGTGGATATCTAGTTTGTGTATATCGGCATCAAAATCATAAAAACACTTTCAGAATTTGGCACCTGAACCTGTGTTTATTACTATTACGAGGGAAAAATAATTACTTTGAACTCTCTTAAATTCTGTGCTAGTTATGAGATATTACCTTCTCCGGGTCATTATTGAGAATCCACATATCTAGTCTTCCCTGTAGGGGAAATGGAGGCTTGATACTAGACCACCCCTTCTGCCATAAATGAGCAGCCTGACCAGCTACCGGATTTGAGTCTAGTAGCGTCTCAACCGCTGGTGCGTCAGCGAAAGTAACCGCTGTTGGTTTCTCAAGGCAGATCCGGACACGTTCGTAATTGCGGTCTTGTTCACCTGAGATCTCGCTCTGATGGACAGCGCCGAAGAAGCGGGGGATGAGGAGATATTTGATGATTCGCTCTCCTATAAGTGCGGCGAGAGCTTCAAGAGTTTTGAAGGAGGACTCTTCCATTGTCTTGACAACCAACTCTTCCAGTTCGTTGTAACAATCCTCCACGCTATCATACTTATCCAATTCCACATTAGCCAGGACAATCTGCTTCGCAAGTCTCTCATTCGCATTCACCCCCACCAGGGTGGGAACGCTTAAATTCCTCAATACCAATGCCATTGAAGATGCACATGGCCCTTTGTGATTAGGCTCGTACATAAAGCTTCCCTTCAGACTGACTCCGCTCCCCAGCAAACTAGCCTTGGGCAACAGCACCTCGATATCTAACTTCCGTATCACATCACAACTCAACACCGGGCCTCCCTTGCTCGCCCAATATTGTGCATCTTCGAAAAATTCCAACTTATTCGAGTGAGTGAGAAAAACATGTATGAACGCAACGAGAGTATATAAGCTCGTCGGGTTAGGGTAAAGGGTCTTTGAAGAGCCGGTACCCAGCTTGGTGAAGTCCTGGCATGCTTCTAGGATGGCTTTGCTGAGGATTCCATAGTGGATGGTGCTGGGGGCGACGGTATCTGTGGAAGAAGCGGAGGAGAAAGGGGAGAGCAGGGAGACCGAGGCGGATATTAGGACTGGTTGCAGTTTTCCTGACCTGCCCCAGGCGTCCCGTCCGACAGAGAGGGAGGTTTGGAGGTTTTTAACTCGGATCGAGGTGTGCGGTTCGCCGGATCGTTGGGCAATCTCCCACGTGCTTAGGAAGTCCGTCATAGTAGCTCAAAAGAGTGATTCCTTAGCTCTTAGAATGGAGGTTCTCAAAAGGTCGACGAAGGTGGGAGAGCATTTTAAGACGGGCAGAAATTCACCGCACTAAACACCGCACTAACACCGCCTTTAAAGATACACGGGTACATCTCAGGGCCTGGACGACACTGAAATCGTCTATTCAATGGATCTTTTCATTATGCTCTAGGTGGTAATACAAAGCTAAGAACCCTAATGTATGCCATCCTAAAGATGACGCCGGGCCGTATACTCACGGCCCTCATTAGATACAAGATACCAAATTTACGATCTACGGTAATCCTTCTCAAACGGGGTATATTTATGTTTAGCCTACTTCTTATCCGCTTTCTTGGTGCAAACAGGACAAATCCATATGCCTTCGGGCTCCTTTTTTAAGCCCACGCATGTCCAGTGAAACCATTCATAGGGACAGGTCTCGTTATCACAGGCTACCATGTCCCCGTAACTAACGCTCTGGCATGTACAGTATTTCTTATTATCTCCTCCATCGTCGTCATCAGCATCAGCCATATCTTCGTCTCCATCACCATCTTTTGTGGCGGGGGGTGTGGTCGCCTCGTCCTCTTCCACAGATCCAGATTCTGCGTCACTAAGCTCACTATCATTTGTCGACGAGGGAGAATCTTTATTTCCTGTCCGCTTGACTCTACTGAGGCCTGACTTTTTGGGCTTGCGCAGTTGACCACTCTGTCTACTCCCTTGAGGTGGCACTTTCTTGTTAGCAATAGTCTTGTGTGATATTCGAGGTCCGGCACTCCCAGCTCTGACCGCTCCGCCTGGTGTGCCTGCTCTTGGGGTATTTGGAGTCATTGATGATTGACGTGCTAGGCCACTCGGAGGGAGGACAACCCCTCCCGTCAATCGTTGCCGCTTCGTTGCAGCACCTTGTGAAGACTCTCGCGCTTGACGACCGATCAGCATGGAAGCGGCAGGCGTTGCAGGAGCAGAAGCAGATGAAACGCTAGCCATTTGGTGAGGTTGAACATGCGCAGGGATTGTTCGAGGTGGATATTGATTTGGATGTCGAGGGTGTGGCGTCTGGTTGTTGGTGATAGTGCTCAATGGAGTGGAAGTGACACTGTGATCGAGGTGAGCTGGTCTTGGGCGACTTGGTTCTTGAGGTTTGAAAAGTGACGGAATATCTGGATCATTAGGGAACTCCCCTCGGTCTTGTAGAGCTTTAATATGACCATCAATCCATCTCGTGTGCTTGTCTATAGCAATTTGTGTCTTTTGGGCCAACGCGAGCTTTTCCTCTTGTAGAATTTGAGCCTTGTCGTAATTTTCAAGAATAACTCTCCCCAGTGCCTCTTCTTTGGGGTTGGGAACATGACTGCCATTTATGCGAATCCATTTTTGGATTTGGTTGTCATTTTTGTTGATAATAGAAAGGCATTCTTGCATTTGCCTGTCTTTCTGTTCTATCTCCTCCTGCATGAATGCGATCTCTGCTGGCAGGTTGGCCACTCGGTTTGTCCACTCATCAAGAACGGCCGCGGCATCTTGATGCTCGGTCTGTGGCATCATGCCCCTCCTGCCGATGAAATCGATGCTAAGATCGTCTCTGGGCATGATGGTTAATGGCGATGTTTTTTGCAATGCGCCAAACAAGTCTAAGAAAGACAGAAGAGTGTCGCACGCCGTATGCTCACCTTAGAAGATAAAATTTGCCCTCAGCTGTCCTCGACGCAACCGACAGGGGTCCTCGCGGTTGGCGTATTTAAATGGGGATGGTAGTGAAAAAGGTTGAAATTGGGAGGCAGGGAAGATTGGAGAGAGGTGGGATTTCATCTCGTAACGAGGAGCAAATAAGCTAGCGTGAGGCGAATGAGGCACCAGTCGCCGCTGTGGTTTTTTGTCAGCCTTGCGCCTGGACGGGGGGATTCTATCGCGCACTGGCCATATGTTTTACATAAGGCAGCGCGTAGCTCCATGCGGCCTAGAACCGTACTTAGGACGACTGCAACATATACTTCGTACCAGACATTCAAGCTGTCAAACCTTCAATCCATTTTCAAGACCGACCTTATTTACCCTTATTCGTTATAAATATTCTTATCAATAAATCATCCCTCGACATTTCATGATACTCGTGCATCCGATTCCTCCTCTACGGATCCACGTGTTATTCTTCCAGATCTTCTCCCGATAGCAAGTATACTCTACCAATATATTTAGATAACGTACTGCTCCTTGAAAGGTAAGAGAGTATCCCGGCCGGATTTACTTTGCTCCTCTAACTAAACTGGGACTAACGCGCATTGTACCTTCCAGAGGAAGTCGTTTTAATCCAACGAATATACCACAACGCTCTCGCTTCGTCCTTCAACAAATTCCTCTATCGCGCCCACCCTCCTGTTGACCTCCCTGAGACGTATACTCGAAATACCCGGTCCCCATTCCGGATCGATGAGGTGGTGTTAACAAAATGGTGTTTTCATCGAACAATATTGTCCAGGAATGGTATCCTCTCGATCAAGAAGGAGATCCTCACTATGCATCACTTCTCCCCAAGGTAAGGAGGCAAATCATGAACACCGGGATTGTTCGGCCAAAAGGATACAATGTTTCATGGCATTCAAATCCTGAGATCGAGAAACATCACTTCGGGCATTCCCATCCGATGAAACCATGGCGACTCACTCTGGCGAAGGGCCTAATCATGGCTTACGGTATGCATGTGGGTATGGACACATATGTTTCTCGACAGGCAACAAAGGAGGAGCTGGAAGATTTCCACAGTGAAGACTATCTCGAATATCTCAGAACAGCAAAGGTTGCGCTACCAGATGATGACTACCCAAAGGACTTCAACTTGGGGGGCTCGGATTGTCCGATCTTTGAAGGATTATTCAACTACTGCTCTATGTATGCCGGAGCCTCGATCGATGCGGCGCGAAAATTGTGTAATAATGAATCCGATATTGCAATCAACTGGTCTGGTGGCTTGCATCATGCAAAGAAGGCGGAGGCGTCTGGTTTCTGTTATGTTAATGACATCACACTTGCCATACTTCAACTGTTACGCAAGCACCCCAGAGTGCTATACATCGATATTGATGTTCATCATGGAGATGGCGTGGAGGAAGCCTTTTGGTCGACCGACCGAGTCATGACTCTCTCAATCCATAAATACGACGGAATGAACTTCTTCCCTGGTACAGGAGATCTTGACCGGACAGGTCCAGATAGTGAGGGAAATCCTGGGGCTCACCACGCAGTTAATGTTCCTCTGAATGATGGAATTGATGATGAACAGTATGTCTGGATTTTCAAGACCGTTGTCGGAAAATGTGTCGAGAAATTTCAACCAACAGCTATTGTTCTTCAATGTGGTGCCGATTCACTAGCAGGTGACCGTCTTGGCCGCTTCAATGTCCAGGTTCAAGGCCATGGAGCTTGTGTTGCCTATTGCAAATCCCTCAACATCCCCCTTCTTATGGTTGGCGGTGGAGGTTATACACCACGAAATGTAGCAAGAGCATGGGCCCATGAAACTAGCATTGCTATTGGTTGTGATTCAACACTCGACCCAATCATCCCCCAACATACACCATACCGATCACACTTCAGGCATGACACTATCTTTCCCACGTTAGAACAAATCCTTGGCGACCCAAGGCCGAATAAGAATGGGAAGAAAAAGGTCGAGGATATAATTCAGTCTATTACCGAACAGTTGAGGTTCGTGAATGCGGCACCAAGTGTTCAAAGCAGGATTATCCCTCCGGATCTCACAGGAATGAAAGATGAGGTGGAAGACATGTTGAGAGAGACAAAAGAAGAAGAAGACAACTATAGGCGTGATAGAGAGGAAGGTTTGGGTGTCCCGATGGAGTTCTAATGAGGCATGACGAGTTTATCGCATACTTTCGAATAAATCGTACGGCGTATGGTGGCTTATTGACCGAACTTTTGATCTTTAGGGGGCGTTCTGGTTGGATCAGTTGGGAAAAAGATTAGGATCACCTTATGACCGAACTGTAAAGTATAATTCCATACTGTATAAAATGATACCAGATCAAATGAAATCTTGATTCTTAATATCTTATCTATATTCTAATTCTAGATGCGACCAGCTAAACGGGGTGTCAACTTGCAAAGGGCGAAAGCGGCATTCTAATTATTAAAGCCTCTCATCTTCTAAAAACGCTAGCAAACAGTTCAACGTGTCTATTTCGAGAAATGAATGAACTCAAACTTTCTGGCTCAGTGGGATATCGCCATTCGTGATCTCCTTGATGAATTCTGGGTCTGGATCATACAGCATCACATGGAAATGCTCTACTGCATGCACTGATTTTAGAGATTTCCAGTTCTTGAACCAAATCACCTACGTTTATATTAGCCTTCGCATTCTCTGTGGGTTGAACGCATTACACTTACGTTTTGACTCCCCACCTTCTTGCCAAATGTTTTGTCGACAAAATCATTGATCTCCTTTCTAGCTTGGTCTGTTAAATCATCTATGGCTGGATCATCCTCTAGCTCGAATTTTGTCCAAACCACTAAATGGACAACCTTTTCGTCGATGCCATACGGCCAATCGTTCCATAAAATCTTGATATCGGTCTCCTTTTCAAATGGTTTCGCTTCTGCTTTGATAGGCGCTTTCCATGCCAGTCTTTGAGACACTACAAACTCCATCACACTGCCATACTCCCTTTTCAGCTTCCAATTGTAGGCCAAGTAGCGCCTCAAATCAGATGGAACACGCTGAAATAAATCTATGCGGTTTTCGGTAATGAATTTTTGGACTTTTGGCCAGGCCAAGACCTGGAACTGTGCATCGGGGGTACTGATAATACCAAGGTCTTTGGTTTTGAGATTCTGCAGAAAAGGCGGACATTCTTCCTCGCGCTGGGATTCTGGAACATTGATTTGCCAGTATGGGAGAGGGGCGGTGTTAGATAAGGAACCCATGGTTAGAGGCGGTTTTGGTGGGTGGTGTGGTGTAGTGATGTGAATGCACTGGCTGGGGTTTGGATATTATCCAGAAATTTGCTACAGCGGTAATACCACTCTGTACAACCAGATAAGTGTGTTTTTTTAAGCTGAGCTTAACAGGCTCGGGTAAGGTGCGTGAAGCCAGGGATTGGTTGGGAGCTTTCGAACCGAAGGTGTGCAGAGTACGAGTTACACGTGATTTCGATCACCTACCCAAGTAATGCTTTGTACCCCATTTGCCATATATATTAGCAAAAATAGAGCATATTTCTCAAAATCGTTATTCTAGTACCAGAAACACTAGTCTAGTGGATAGGTATTGCTCAAATATGTACGGGGTATTTGAAAAATATCTCGCCTGTTTGCAGACAAGCTGTAGTAACCTTACAGCTAATTATCGTCAAAGCCCCTTTCACGGCTTAATATTTTTTTTCTATTTTGTCCTTGCGTACTTCATACACAAGAATACTATATTGAGAGAGTTGATCCGATTGTGATGCTCAATAAGATCTAAGTCTAGACTTTAAATTCGGTTCCAGTTGTATATGATACCTGTTAGCGTCTTACTTGTACACCCTAATTTCTCCTCTGTGCAGACATCGATCTTCCCATGTTTCCACCTTCACCCAAGGATATGCATCCACAGCAAATAATCTTCGCGCCATGCGTAGTAGCAAACCCGGCAGCGATCAATCTCGGCAATGGCTTGACGGCCTGACACAGCCTGCCGGATAGCTGCGTGAATAGCATTCACGACCCAGCAGGCATCTTCATTGGCCTCATCATTGCGAAAACTAGATGCAAACAAATACTTTAGCAAAACGAGTTAAACCTATCGTGTTTGCTCTATCTCCACAATGTTCCTGATTTTCTATTCGTTTTCCTGATAGAGGGTTTCAAAACACAGCGTGTCTGTATATTTGAGGCGTGTTTATATATGTGAAGCATGCCCCATCGTATCATAGAAACTGTTTCGTCGTTGCATGTTCATTGCTTGTATTGTTTTCATTGAACTCGTTCATTTACATTTGTTTTAGAAGCTTGCAGCTGATCAAGTGCTCTCTCTGGTCTCAAGTTTAATTCAGAACAGGTAGTATAGAATTTATCTCATCGCACTTTCCCTATTTACGTGCGAGAAACGTTATCGGTCAAAACATAGTTTTATCTCAGCGGCGAACGTTTTGTAGATCCGCGCGTCTTTGAAATATAGGACAGTGAATATCTACGTGGATGACGACCTTTAAAAATCAATATTTGTCGCCTTTCGACGCGCTTTTCTTAATCTCCATTCCAACTCTGAAGCCTCATCAAATCATTTCCAAAAATGGGAGGAAATCCAAAAGCTTTACAACCGCATGTTCAGCGGCCATCTCCTCTCCAGCAAGTCCACTCGTCAAGACCTCGGTCGCAAAGTCCTTCGACGCCAGACCTGGCTATAGATCCGCAGTTCTGGAAGAGGTTCTCGACCGCGGTGCATATGGCCGAGGTCCAAGGCGATGAGGAAAAAGATCACAGTTCCAGTGCAAGCAACAGCGTTCTTCCGAAGTATGCGCTTCTATTCTAGAACCTAAGAGTTTAGCTAACAGTTGGTAGAGATGAATGGCTAGCACAACAACACAGGGAAAAGAGACGCTGTCGGATTATGTGTGCAAGCATCACATGTACAGTAGTTGTGGTGATTGTTGCAGCGGCTGTGGTTGGATACTACTTCACGAAACTCCGCAAATGATTTGAGGCCAACGAGGATCGACCCATGAGACATAACGGCTGGAGGCTTAGCAGGGCTTATACAGCCAATCTAGAATAATGATGATGGATGATTATTAATGTAGAAGTTATCAGGCTTGGGATACAACACAAAAAGCGGTGGGATGCCGAGGAATACCACATTCGCAACACCAGAGGAGAGGTGTGGATGTGTACATACGGAATACTAGAATACCGTTCGGTCAATGCAACCTCAAAATGACAGTAAATACCACTAGAATGTTGTGAGTTAGTTCCGTCCAGTCCACTTAGGAGGGGTCGTATCGTTGGGCGCTGAAAGAGGGAAACTGTAGCCGACCACTCTCGTCATGTATATCCACAAAATGTATCCTTCGTCGTAGTACGAAGTCCGGATACATCTGAAGCCGAGCAAGGTGCGATGAGCAACAAAATATCGAAATTTGCCAATTCTCACGTAATATCATAACAATAGTTTTTCTATTGGATGGAACTAGTTGATATTCGGCAGGAGAAGGTTCATAGCTGCAATCTTGTTATTTCATTGGCGTCCTTTTCGGAAGGGTAAAACTGAGCACTATACTCTGGACATGATGTTTCCCGGTAGTAGAGGTAAATACTGAGACGAAGCAATCAGTATTCTATCAAACCTCTCACGCAGTTATCCAACTAACTGCAACATGTAAATTTGCTGAAAACGGCCGTCGAAGTGGCACCCCATAGTCTAATGGCATGTATTATGTAGCCTATCTGCCTTTTCGCATTATAAGTTCACTCAAAACTTATTTCAACATATTATTATCCTCCTCCGGACTTCGCAAGTGTGGGACGAACGTTTAGATATCAGGGGATACCAGGGGGGCGGGTTGGAAAGGGAGGATGAGAGGCGGGGAAACACGAGACGAAAAAGTAAGGGGGAACTCGAGCCGAGCCCATCTCAATTCCGACCACAATTTTCCATATTCCCACGGCCGGAACGGCCACAACCCGAGCACAGTCGCGATGTGCAACAAACGGTGGTTATTCTATGGACTTACTATTTTGGGGAGGCGTGCTGGCCTCCCAGCTTGCTATCTCTCTATTGACTGGACAGTTCCTTATCATAAGAGAGAAGCTGAAAAACTCTGCCCATCGTGCTTATATAAGTACAGGTCGACAGGCCTGCTGTCCCTTTTGGGTGGCCACTGACTTTGTCTGCGGCTAGTTTAAACTCTAGTTTTTGTTTGTTCATTTGTAGCAAATCTATTTCTGTCCCTGGAGGTTCGTCAGCAGAATTTTAAAGGGGGAATTTGCCATCCCCTCGGGGCGGTGACAGGTAAAATCCACTCTTCAGCGTGAGCCTCGAACCAGGTGGTTCGTTCACTTAGTTATCAGAGGAAGAGGACATTTTCTATTGTGTCTCAACAATTCGCACAGTTGAAGACCTTGGAAATAAGTAGGAACTTGTCCCTCACCCCACCTTGTTGTGATATTCCATCGGCACCCTAGTCACTGATTGAATCCTCTTTCCTCAGACTTAATAGAAACTGGGGAAGTCCCGGGAGCTAATTCAACGATCTTGATCTTGAAAAGGCTCTTTTAAGCCACTAGGCACCTTCTCAGCGCCCGTTGCCCACGCCTAACTTTTACTTTGGAGGATCCATCCTCCAGACACCCTCTCGCCCCTACTACAGGCGAACAAATACAAGTTTTAGGAGATGGATTGACGATCGACGCTGCGAGAAAGAGACAAGAGGAGAGAGAGATTATGATGCATGTGAGATAGGTACTGAAGTTCTGGAAGTTCTGGAAGTTCTGGGGGGTATCCTCATTTTGTCGCAAAGCCTGTAAAGGGTTTGTTCGTTAGATGGAAAGATAATGGGGTGGAACAAAGATGAGGAGCATCAAAAAGGTGAGGGCGGCCAATGGAAGAGACAGGCATAATGAAAATATACGGTTGAGAATATATTGAATATATGGATAACCCAATTCGACCAAAATAGCGGCTAGACGAAGGCATCAGAGGAAGAAATTAGAGTGATCTAGAAGTGATTGACAAATTCTAGCTATTTTATTTCAAACTGAATGAATAACATAATAATAGTACACTAAACCTATGCATTTGGTAATAAACTTACAGTCAAGCTGTTAGTCCGACGACACGCCATTTTATAACACAATCTTTCAAGATTAGTGATTCATCGACTGGAAACAACACAATCAACGAAAGTGCATAGCCGATTCAATGAAAGATTTGTAAGTCTTAGTAAAAGTCTCGGCAGCGTAAGTTAATAAATGGCTAACTGAGCAAGACTGGTACATAGAGAGAGGACATGAGTGAGCAGATTCAGTTCGAGAGGGAACTACTAGAAGGGAGAGCCAAGATGCCCATGAAGTTTGAACGTTATGACATTCAGTTAAATTATTTCACTTGACTGGTTTTTTTTTTTTAAAAAAAGATCACGAGTTGTGAGAAGTTGTGCTGATTGAACAAATTCCAGAGATCTTTGTGGTAATAAGGGGGGTTAGCTAGAGAGGGGATCCAGGTGGTTTGTTGAAAAGTAAAGTGAACAGTGAAATCAGACCGAATTCTCAAGATTTCATCTCTTATGTACCTCTTTATGATTGGTCAATAGTGCAACCCGCGTTCCATCTCAAATCATTTCTTCCTAAATTTTGTTGCACATCGGGTGCAAAGCTGCGACGTGCAACAAATTTGATGCTTCTATTCCAATTCACATGTGACAACGGATAATCACGTGCCGAACGGGAAATGGCTCGGGGAAATTAAAAAAATTATACAGAAGCATCTCGCTCCGTATAGGATGCAAAGCACCGAAATCTTTCGGTTTTCTAAAGATAGCTTTGTTAGACTATGTTTTTGATTACAATGCTTGATTCGCTATTAGTGAAGATGAGTAGGCTTGGAGAGTCTGCCTCATCAACTTTCGCAGATGCGGAGAGCAACCCACTACAGGACGGAACAAATCTGCTGGCTTAGTAGGGCTCGGGCCACCACCCATTTCTCTCAAAAGGGCTGGATATCTATACTGGGCAGCCGGCATGGCCAGTGTTCCACGAGTTGTAGTTTGTGCTTGTAAAAATGTATAGTACTACTGTTGGAATTGAGGGAGTAGCTATTGGGACAGGGTTTGACTGCTGGGAATATGATCAAATCTCTGATACTGGCCCAGTACAGTAACGACGGTCTCCGCCATTGGAGATAGATATCAAAGTAAACCCCCACGTGCAGAGGTTCAAGGGTCCTGCTGGCCTGACGTGTGTTACGAAGCAGACGGCATCTACCCGCAAGCAATATAAATCCGGCAAAGCCGTCGTGGCGTATTACAGTATCGGTTTGGCGTCTTGACAAAGATTATGATGCCAACCTACTTAAACTCCGCCTGTCAGAATTGACGGTATTGTGTGGTGGCCAAGTCGTACATAGGTTTACACCATCGGATGGTCAACACAATCTATTGCCAAGTGGCTGGCTCATTTTATATGTTCGATTGCGACGGGAACCACAGAACCGAACAGAATTGATAAAGAGGCTGAAGGGAAGATAATTACCCGTATTTGGGGCGTGCGGCTGAGGAGGTGCAGTACTGTAGGAGATTCTGGGTCTTGATTCTAGTTTCACACGAGTCTGTAAGTTGGCCAGGCTCGAAATTAGAGTTGGCGGTAGGGCGGGTCTTGAAGATGGAATGATTCGGTCAAAACCCAAATAGCAAACGCCCCTTATCCGGACCCGAAGGACGTTGACCGGTGGGCCTGGCAACCGGTGAGCCAGGGCCTATTTTGGGGACAATTTCTGGCGACTTCGTATGGAGTACTGGAAGTGAATTAGAACGCCATAGCAATTCGCGTCGTCCACAGTAGATGAGTTGGCTGGATGGAAAAAATGATAGCCACATCCATGTGCGTATAGGGATATTGGGAAAGAAAAAGAACAGCACGCACATTTCACCATGCAGGAGGAGCTCGGAGGGGAGAAGCAATGAGAGTCAACACAGAACAGGGAGAATACTGTACTTCGTCATAGCAAAAATCCTCCCCCCATGCCATATTATCCCATCCTATCCCATCCCATCCCATCCCGACCCCAATGCTCATCAATTCCCTTCGGGTTCTTTTGCCTCCCAACCCCAACAAACTCCGCAAAATTGGGCGACAAAGATAGCGATGTTGCCACTGCCGCCCAAGCTTGGCTAAGATCTTTGATAAAGTAGTTGGAGACATCCTTCGTGCTGTACTACTGTCTTCCGGCGGAGCCAGAAGGCACGAAAAATACCGCGGGCGGGGGTTTTATTGGAATTGGGGATATGGATGGGGACACCAGCACCAGCATCAGCCATCCTTGCGCCGGCGCCACGCTGACATCCCAGCAGACGCGCCAACCTTTCTCGACTCGAGACAATAATTTCAGGACAGCTAGGTATATAAGAAAAACATAGCGATCCCTTGGGTTTCTGTCCTTTTCTTGACGTCTGTGATTTCTCTGCTCTACTGTCTCCGACCATTGACTCTTTTGTACCGGCCAGGTCCAGGTATGTGAAATTCCCCGGCACAATATCAGTATGAATATACATACCTCCATACAGCTGTCCCCTTTTTTCTTGTATTGTGGTTTCCCCATTACGTCAACCTCCACAAGGGATCGTCCAGAGTCGGCTAATGCCAAGCTGTGCTCCATAGAAAAAGCTACAATACCTATCTCCCTCTCAGAGCATCTCCCACTCTACCACGACATCTTCTTCCACAAATACTTGACAGCAATCTGATACAATGACCGCCTCAATGAAGAGCGCGCTTCCAGCGCATTTGAAATCGGCTTTGGGCAATGGTGATGCGAATGCAGACTTCGCCCGAAAGCATCATGGGAAGACCCAATCGCACATGGTGAGTGGTTATTTTGTATCAGGATCCGCAAATGCATGGCAGACTTCGAGGTGAGGTTTCGACCGATATGATCAGCCCTTTAGCAAGGCTGTAGAGGTTCCTGGATTGCCCTTGTGCGCTTTCAAAGTGGAATTGAGTGAATATTTGACTGTCCGTCTTTCGAAATGTCCGACGAGCCTTCGAGTCCTCCACAATTTACATCACCACAGGCACAGCCTTACCACCCATGGCTGATAATAAAGAACGGCAATGGTGCTTGTACCTACCAGGTCATTGCATTCATGCCGTTCCTGCCTCTCCAAGGACCGATGATGAGGTGCATGTCGAGCGAAGGAATTTCGGGAAAACTCTCACCTTCTACAAAGTGACGCGCCTCTCCGAAAAAGAACCTCCTATTGAAAACCATCCTGGTCTACAACAACTTCTTGTTCCCGAAATACGGCCCTCGGGCAAATTACTTGCTCCAGAGGCTAGTTTGAACTCGGGCTCGACGGAAAAATCACATGTAGCACCAGGACAGCCTTCAATCCCAGAAAAATTACCCATAGATCGGGTTCCCTATTCACAAGAATTTTCATTGTCAATAGTGTCGGCACAACAAAAGGCTGAGTCAGGACGTTCTATCTCGGGAGAAACTATAGATGGGCCTTCTGTATCCCAGAATTTGAAAACCTCAAAAAATACCGTTCGACAACACCCAACTTCTCCAGATTCACCTGCCTTGGATCACTGTCTGCATCCCCTTACACTGGCAGAGTCATTTCGGCAATCTTTTATTTATAAGCATATCCAAAACTGGCATCGGTCTTCAATCGAGTACTTCCGTACTCCTTCTAACCCCTCTACGTTGTCTGCCATGCATTTGGAAACTCCTTCTCAGACGCCAACTCTTGTAGATTTAAAAAGGCTAATATCTGCTGAAAAGGCTTTCGAAAATACGTCTACTTCTGTCGCTGCCAGTCAAATGCGAAACGCTCTCAACAACCTCGCCGATACTGTCACTGATCCAGAGCAGAAGAAGGTTTGTCATGGACGCCCTTCTTTTCTCATAAAATGAGCTAACGGCCCCTAGCTCTTCGAGACTGAGATGGATAACTTCTTCGCCCTTTTCAGAAGATACTTGAATGATAAAGCGAAAGGAAATACCCTGTAAGACTTTTCGCTTGAAAACTCGGTGGAACATCTAACTGATTCTCATTATAAGTGACTGGGATCGCATTGCACCACCTGCTCAAAACCAGGTTGTTGACTACAACGAGCTTGCAAATTCCGAGTCTGTTGCTTTCCTAGGCAAGCTCGCAGTTCTCAAGCTCAATGGTGGTTTGGGTACTTCAATGGGCTGCGTTGGTCCAAAGTCAGTCATTGAAGTTCGTGATGGAATGTCCTTCCTTGATCTGTCAGTCCGACAAGTTGAATACCTTAACCGCACATATAACGTCAACGTTCCCTTTGTTCTCATGAACTCCTTCAATACCGATGATGATACCCAAAATATCATCAAGAAATACGAGGGCCACAATATTGATATTATGACCTTCAACCAATCTCGATACCCCAGGATCTTGAAGGATTCAATGTTGCCAGTGCCAAAAGAATATGATTCTCCAATCTCCGACTGGTACCCTCCTGGACACGGTGATGTTTTCGAGTCTCTCTACAATTCTGGTATCCTTGATAAACTTATTGAACGAGGTGTCGAGATCCTCTTCCTCTCCAACGTTGATAACTTAGGTGCCGTTGTTGATCTCAGAGTTCTCCAACACATGGTTGAGACGAAGGCTGAATATATCATGGAGTTGACCGACAAGACCAAGGCTGATGTCAAGGGTGGTACCATCATTGACTATGAGGGATCCGTCCGCCTTCTCGAAATCGCTCAAGTACCAAAGGAGCACACAAACGAGTTCAAGTCCATTAAGAAATTCAAGTACTTCAACACGAACAACATCTGGCTTAACCTGAAAGCTGTCAAGCGTATTGTTGAAAATAATGAGCTCGAAATGGAAATCATTCCGAATAACAAGTCAATTCCAGCTGATAAAAAGGGCGAGTCAGATGTCTCCATCGTTCAATTGGAGACTGCTGTTGGAGCAGCCATCCGTCACTTCCACAACGCTCACGGTGTCAATGTTCCCAGAAGACGTTTCTTGCCTGTCAAGACCTGCTCTGATCTGATGCTTGTCAAGTCAGATTTGTACTCATTGAAACATGGCCAACTTCAAATTGATCCCAATCGATTTGGCCCGGCTCCTCTCATCAAGCTTGGTAATGACTTCAAGAAGGTCTCAGACTTCCAGAAGCGTATTGGTAGTATCCCCAAGATCATTGAGCTTGATCATCTGACTATCACTGGAGCTGTTAACCTTGGCCGCGGTGTCACTCTCAAGGGCACCGTTATCATCGTCGCAACAGAAGGCAGCACCATTGATATTCCTCCCGGATCTATCTTGGAGAACGTTGTTGTTCAAGGCTCCTTGCGATTATTGGAACATTAGATGATTATTGTACACTTATATGAGGGATGGATGGATGGATGGACTTGCTCTAGGTTTATTTGCATGGAACTTGGCACGCTTAGGCTTTAGCATGTCAAACGCTGGTTGTTCAGCGGCAGAGGGCAGGCAAGATGGCCATGGCCGCATTCATGTGTATACAGAACACTTTTTAATTGAGCGGTGAATTACATAATAAAATCATGTTCGTTGATCGAGACTATATATTATTATGGTTGCTAATGGTTCTATTGATTGTTTTGTACCTAATTTGAAGAATTCCTTGTCATTCTTCGAGTGTAAGTGCAATCACTCAATTCGGATATATGGGTGCACGTGATTAGGCGAGTTTTATTGCGCCGACTTCAGACACGCCTATTACAACGTCGCTGGTGCCAACTGCACCTGTCACAAGGCGCAATATCTCCAAAAGGCAATTTAATGAATCAATTGTCAGCTTCTTATAACTAAGATATATCATCGTACTACAGTGTCGAGGCGTAAAATTCACGGAAGTCTAGAATATTAGCTGATATCGGGAATGTCAAGCCCACTTGATTTGCAGGTCTCGACAAATGAGACGTTTGACGACCTGCTGCATATTTGCTGGGGCATTCAAGAATGTTGGCAGTGTTTGGGAGAGCAAAAGGCACCCTGCAGTTGGTGCCCTACTGTAAGATCTAGATTCTCCTTGATATCTATATGCATTAGGTTTTGGCCATTGGGCCAATTGGGAGGCGCATATTCTACCAGAGAACTGATCATCTCACAGTCATCTACATGCGTCCCCAACACGGCAGCAATCCAGATCCTAGCACCCATCCGAAATGGCAAGATCTGCCCCCTAGAGGCCGAGAGATGGGAACTCAGGACTAAGTGTCTGGGTTGTCACGTGTCGACCATCACGTTGCTGACAAGTGTGATAAGCGTGTCGTCGACATTTTTGTTTATGGCGCTCATGCTGGGTGCCGTGAAATTGGGCCAATGGATAACGGCTAAGTGGAGGACGAGGAAGAAGGATTGGTGGAAGGTTTGGAGAGGTTGGACGGTTAGGTTGGTGGATATTCGGACGAGAGACAGAGATGAGAGCCAGGATGAACAGAGGCCGTTGTTGGATTCGGAGGAATGACACTTATTCTTATGCTGAAAATTCCCTTTCGAATTATATGCTTTTAAGGGCATTTGATACCCAGACTGCTTTCCCGATACCTCAAGCTTATCCCGTAGGTAAGAAAGGTCTCCTTGGCAGCCTCTTTGATCTAAGTGACTCCATGGGTTTGGGACAACGAATCAAAAGCCACATATCAACATCCCAGATGGAATATGGTAGCATTGGATGGTTCGTCCCGAATCCTTCAACCAGAGCTTACGGGGGGTATAATTCCTACTTCATCGCCCTCTTGAATGACTACACCGGTCTCGCCATCTTCCGGAATATCAACGTATTCTAAATTGACAGTAATAAGACAGCTTTCCAATACCTTTGTCTCCTTGAGACTGTCGTAACTCTTTTCAATCAATTCGAATAGCTTAGAGACTGGGAGTGGGGCTGGGAAGCTTTCCAACTCCTTGTTTGTATAATTGTCGGATACTGGTCCGAAGTACCGCACAGTAAAATGTCCAGGTGGAGCTTTGGAAGACATGGACGTGCTGATTGCCGGCGCAGGTGTACTATGATAGTGGTTTATGTCAGTTTCTAGAACAGGAGAAGTATGCCAGAACAATTGGGAGCTTCGAAAACACGAGTCAGAGATCTTGGTGTGGACCACATATCAGAACCAGAAACTGGTTTAGATTCAGGTAATACATGCTATAAATGTTCATCATTCTATTCAATGAAATATTTTGAGGACCAACGAAAAATTTCTCACTTACCAGATAACGCTGACGAGGGAGGATATTGTTGAAAATGCAAAAGCTTTGAATCGAGAAATTTTTTTAAATGGAGCTTTCCGGATAAGAAGCCGCGGTGAAAGGTGCACGGACCAATGTTCGTACAGCCTCGCGTCTCCCTTGGAATAAATTTATTTTTTGTGCTGGAGTCGCGCCGAATTCGCATCAACGACTTAGAATGCTATCTCACCAATCCCGGAAACAGGTGACTCGGCAACCTGTATGCTGGAGATGTCTTACAAGATCTATTTACGGCGCATCCAATATTAATGGATTACCACGAACCACAAATTCTTCTCCCCATGCCCTCTCTCAGATTTCAGAAGCAAGGCCTTCACGGAGATATGTCAGTGCCAGTAGAACAGTAATTCCTCCAAGTTACTCTGACCTTAACTATAATACTAATAATATATCAGGCTTGTGCCGACGTAGAATCCCTACCGATCGATTCCTTCAATTCAAAACCGCAACCATTGAAAAAGTTACCGGCAAAGTCGAACATCAGAGAGCGACTGCGAGAATGGAAGGCAGAGCACGATTCATCTGTTCTTCTGAGTTCTCTTTCAGATCTTCCACAGCCTAACCAAGTCATAAATGAACTAATTGGCACAAAAGATGACGACTTTATTGAGGCAGTGGATGAAGAGGCAATTCAAAACTCAACAGTATATGATGGTGGTGAATTAGTCAA
Organism: Haplographium delicatum; assembly: GCA_037952705.1. Lineage (NCBI taxonomy): Eukaryota > Fungi > Ascomycota > Leotiomycetes > Helotiales > Hyaloscyphaceae > Haplographium > Haplographium delicatum. The sequence goes on from JAPZPC010000044.1 coordinate 23,913, forward strand.
TGTTGGCAATCAACGCTTATTTCTACTTCCAGGCGATCTTATAGAGAATGCGTAGGCTATTTTCTCAAATCTTAATTGGACAAATGCTAACTTTATGCAGCCCTCGAGGTGGCGAGCGGCGGGAGTTAGCTATTTATGTTCGCGACCTGGATTCACAGGGGCAGTTCTACTCGATGTCAGGCAAATGGTTTCATAAAAGCAGCAAACAGGCCCAGTTCTTTGTCCCGGGCTTTGTCGAACCGCAAGAGCTTGAGGAAATCCTTCCATATCTTCCAGATTCCGATCTACCCCCAACCGAGGAGCACAAGCTGCACAATCTTGAACCATCTGTACCAAGACACGTCGGTAAACATCTTGTCGACAAAATGATTGATTTCTTAAACCAGGCAGATGCTGCCTATATAAAGGCAGTAGCAAAACTTGACCATTCACACGAAATGATCGCTCATCCAACTAAATTCACGTACGCTACTCTTGAAGAGATTGCAGAGAAACTTTTGTCTGGCGTTATTCCAAAAGGGAAAAAAGAAAAATATCCCAAACCCACTCTGTACGCGGTCCATCGGTCCCTGATGCAAAAGGGGATAGGCTTCCTGGCTCCAAGGAAGAGCAATCTACGAATTGGAGGCCAATACACAATCGCTTCCATTTCTGACGCTGAAAATGCCAGAGTTGTCAGCTCCCATGTTCGCCAGTATCGAGAAGATCCCGACTTTCCAGGAGAGGGACAATCTTTGAAGACTTTTGCGGAAAAGGCTCGTCTTATTATTAGACGGAGTCGAAGAACTCGAGAGTTCGTGTCTCACGGCACTATAGGACCCTATTCCGCCAACCTCCCGGGAAAAGATGTTCAAGTAGTATCCCGTATGAGGGAGAAATTTGCCAACGTAGAGCTCAGATATATCACGTTTCTTGAAAGCTGGGCTGCCCTCGGTAGCTTTGCCAATACTGTTTGTAACCCCACTCACTACCTTATTCAATTCTCACCCTTCAAGTCATATTTCGAGGCACAAACAAGCTCGCCAGATATGACTTGAGTTTTTGATCTTTTTGTTTAGGAGTGTACTAACTTAATTGAGCAGTCTCATCTTAATGCCATTGGTTCTACAATCTTACGGGTCATTGGCATGTATGATGATGAAATCGCCCTAGATGCTAAAACCGGATGGACATGCTTACAGGAACTTGGTATTATTCGGCCATGGCAGACTCAAGCTGAGTTTGATCTAAGGCTACCTTATAGTAGTTCCTCTATGAAACCTGAGCTTGCATATGCTCCCTTAGAAGGAGTGCGAGAAGACGCACTCATCGGTCATCGAAAACATTGGAGTAATCTCCCTGTGTATTGCATCGATGATGTTGCTGCTCATGAGATCGACGACGGTATATCCGTGGAAGCTACTGATGTGAATGATGAGTTTTGGGTTCATGTGCATGTCGCTGACCCTTCTGCTCACTTATATCCGAAAGGTCAAATGAGCAAGTATGCGCAACAACTGACAGAGACGATATATCTACCTGATCGCACAGTTCCCTTACTCGCAGATGATTTTGTCAAGAAGAATCTCAGTCTTGCAGCTAATAGACCCTGCTTAACTTTCAGTGCAAGAATGAATTTAAATGGAGATGTACTGGACTCAAAGATTACTCCTGGAGTCATTGATGACGTCTTATATATCACCCCGAGTACTCTAAAGGAGGCCACGACTGGTGAAATCCCGCCTAAACAAATTATTCACCGGGTAGGACCACAACCAAGTCCAGTACCGCCTTCACGGCCTCTCCGAAATGTTGACGAGTTATCGGCCACCCATAAAACAGATCTGGGGATCCTGCAAAAAATCGCTGTTGCCAGAAATAAACAACTCCGTACCAAAGGTGCGATGGGCATAGGGAAACCTCAGCCTTCTATATCTGTTTTTGGAGCGGATTTTCCCTATCCCATCGTCGACAAAGGATACATCTATCAGTATCCTGGTGATCCCACTATACAGGTCGGGATAGGCGAGGAAATAGATGAAACGACGTTATCTAGCTCTATCGACTTTGTATCGACCTGGATGCTGCTTGCTGGCGAGCTGGCCGCTAAATGGTGCAACGCTCGAAACATCCCAATTCCATATCGCATAACTCCTCGCATACCAAATAAAGAGGACCCCACTGAGTTTTTCTTACGAGAGCTTTTACCTAAAATAAAAGAATCAAAAGACTTGTCATCAGAGGACAAGGAAGCATATTTCTCACTGATGGGCCAAATTCAGCCTTCTATAACCCCTGGCCCGCATGTGGCTCTTGGCCTTGATATGGTGACCAGATGCACAAGTCCATTACGTCGATATACGGATCTCCTTGTGCATTGGCAGATCGAAGCCGCCTTGCTGGAGGAGCATCGTCTGGGGGAGTCCCTTGTTGGAAGCAAAAGGAATAAATATCTCCCATTCTCCAAGAAAGAAATCGATAATCTTTTGCCAATTCTTCATAATCGAGAGATTCTAATCAAGAAAAATAAACGTCTGGCAGACAAGCAATTCTTTTGTCAATTTCTTGTTCGTGCTTGGAAATTCGATCAAGCGAAGTTGCCTTCTCCTCTCATGTTTACAGTTAACTATGTAAATGCAATGCAAGGCAGAGGGGTTATCGGAGAATTGAACAATTTCAACGCAAGCGCCAATCTCGAAATTCCGAGCTGGACCACAGTAACTGACATTAAGATTGGAGATAAGTTTGAAGTAGAACTTGCTGACGTCAACATTTGGGCTGGCGAGATAACTCTGAAAGCCGTTCGACAGTTGGAATCCTGAGAACTCTGGAATTTGGCTAAATCCAGAATTATTGGGCAATTATATGTATATATCCTATAGATAGCCTTGGAAATTTGGCATCTGTGTATTAGCTAGACCTAGATGTACTTTATTGAAAACCCCCCAGAGAGGATCCAATAATGGTTAACGCCTCACTAGCTTTCTGCTCCTTCACATTCCATTTTCAAATCCGAATCAAGGACGGTATTGAAAACCATTCCTTACAGGCTGCTTGATGTTATCATTAATTGCATGGAAACTTTGGTGTATGTTTGTTGAGAATAATTTTTGATTTTGCTTTTATTATATGAACTTGAGGTTCCATTTGTATTTTATCATACGTCCATTATTTTTTAAGCACCTTCTTACTAAATAATCCAAGACATTTGTCAGGGAGTTGGTACCGTTTTTCTTCCCCTTCCATCCTCTCTGGGAATTCTACTTAATAAACTTTCTGCTTCCCTTCGGTTTGGCTGCCCAGCAAACTCGAAGAATTAGAACTATTAATAATATGATGGCTGAAGTCTACTTCTCCAACCAGTTCTCTCACAAGCTCCAGAATCTTCGCGGCAGAATCGACGAGACATCCTTGTGCGACCTCGATCACAGCAACAGCGCGGAAGCCCTGTTTATTTATATTTTTCAAATCAAGTATGTTGGTTTTGGGTCCAACGATTTCATTGGAAAGGCGGAAGTTAATAGGGTCTTTGATGTAAGGAGGTAGTGCTTGAGCATTTCGAATAGAGGCCGAAAGGAGAGCAAGCATAGAGGTAAGCTTGTGGGATTCACTTTCACTTTCGGTTCTGGATTCGGCAAACTCTGAGATCCATGCTGAGGTATCAGGATCGAGATGTGCCGCTGAGAATGATTCGGAGGCGTAGGCGATGATGGCAAGATAGTTAAGTATACTATATGTCATGTTGCGGTTAGTTATATCGTTCTCCAAACTGTAGTTAGAGATCTGGAACTTTACTTTTGAATCTCAGCCACGATTGATGCATAGATATCTCTGGGAAAATCACCCCCTAGTCTTGGCTCCCAAGCCAAGAATGTTAGATTCTGTTTCATTGATTGTAGTAGGAGTATCAGTTGTGCTGTAGTTTTGTGTCGTAGTTTTTCAAGTCTTCGACCTGGGCTGCTGCTCAAACTCATATCCCCTTCCGTCTGCGCCAGTCGTTGATTCACAGTAGCAGTGACTGCACTAGTGTAGTTTGCCAGTAAGAATAGGGAAATGCCAAGGTCCCGGCGAAGCACAGAGACCTCGGTGATTGGGACTGGAAAGACCGTCCAAATGTATCCGACAATCACGCCTCCAGCAACTGTGAGAAGTCGGTACGGTGCAAGTTCGTAGATGGGGTAGTATAATTGTCCCGTCGCTGTCGCTTGTTTTAGACCTAGCACACGAACTTGAAGCTCATATCCTTTGGAAGGTCAGCATCGGAACAAAATGGGACAGGGAATGGCAAGAGCAACATACCAATAACCAGGACATGAGTCAGTGCTCCCGCAACAATGGCTACCAAGAAATTTGGGTACTTCGCAGCAAAGTAGAAATAGAACAAAAGGAAGAAGAAAAATAGCACTATTATTCCAGAAGTTTTTCCATCAACGATGTAATAGTTGAGAATGGCTCCAATCATTCCGAAAACAGTAAATACCAAATTTCCAAGTAGATTGAAGACGGCCATTCCGGATGTGGGGCTCATGCCAATCGATGTCATGATGAGGCACCATACTATTCGTTGCTGAGTGTAAAATACATGAGTGTTCTTCAAAAATGCCATTATACCAATGCTCATGACCGCAACACTAACTCGAAAGCCAAACCGCACTGGACCCGAGCCCAGAAACTTGGGAATATTTCTTAGGTAGTTACCATATACTTGACGACGGTTCTTAGGAGGTAAGTGCTCAGGGTCTTTAGGAGCCTGGAAAGAATCTCCGAGCTGTATTGGTTCAATTTCGTTGATCTGCTCAAGTTGCGGAATGGAATTCTCGCCGTCGAATAGGCCCTTGACCAATTTCATCAGAGTCTTAAGAGCTGGAGTTATAAGTCTTTGGTTTTTAAATGTGCCATCCTCGACCTTGGATTCGGCGAAACGGACGGTTGCCAGAATAGCCTTCCCAGACGTGTATATAAGGTATTCCATGTAAAGAACGAGATGTAATCTCATCGAAGCCTGCATCTCTCGAGACAGTGTGTTGGGATGTTTACCATCCTGCATTATCGTTCTTGGCGGAACAGTGTGTCCGGCGGTATTTTGGAAAACAGAATTGAGCCCTCTGGCGTTGGCCCACTGCTGAAGTTCAACAGTCCGGTCTTCTCGCAACTGGTTGATACGTTTGTCGAGATAATTACCGAAGTTTGCATTGCCAGGCTGTGGAGGGCCCGCGTTTTTCTCGATATCATCGCCCTGCTTATTCTTGACAGCTGGAATAAGCCTCAGGAGTATCAGGATATGCGAAATGCTATCATCCAGCACCTCATTAAAAGATGCAAAAGAGGCAAGTAATGTGTGAAATAATTCCTGCCATTCTTTCAAGTCATTTTCTCCCTCTCGGGTCGATTGAGACCTTGGCGATTGTTTATCTTTAGGAAGATGACAAGGAAGTTTTTCTGAAATATCTGCAATAGTTGACATGCCAGAGATCGGCACCAAGATATCACGGAGGAGTCGATGCAGTTCATGAATATCTGTTTCACGAAGATATCCATATGCCAACTCACGCTTGGCAAATACAACGTCTTCCCGAAGTTTAGCTCCGAGAGTTAATAGACCCGCTGAGGTGGCCTTCAAAGTAGATAGTTTTTGAAGGTACAGTGCCTTATTGTCAGGCATATTTTTGTCGGCTTCAATTCCCTCAGGAGAGTTTGAGTCCGTGGCAGTACTTGTGTTCAAAATTCCATGCTCCAATAACTTTGCAAACTCCAGCTGAGCCTTCAGCAGCTTTCGGCATGTCTGTAGAAAGCCGGTTGCCTCCCCGAAAAAGACCTTTCTTGAGGATATGGGAATGATGAGAAGAGATACCGCTGTAGAGATACCCTGTCCCGTGAGGAAACTATATAGTAGCTCCTTGACAATTTTTTTGCTTGAGGCCTCCGTAGGCTCTGCGGGACCAAAGGAAAATCCCACTAGAACGAATACTGTATATTGAATTCCCGGAATGCTGAAAGCTGGTCGATATGCCCGAAGCACGTTGATAAGAAAAACGTTGACCATCATGAAAATAGCATTGACGACTGAGGCCGAAGAGTTATACCCACTCGCAACTGCAGGTGACGCACCTGCTGGAGTAGTATGTTGTCGAGCTTTTATGCCTGCCCATTGGCCTAATGCAACCATTCCAGCAGCAAAACATGTTAAAAACTAGATTTTAAATGATGATTAGCTCTAACCCTGTAATATACACCAGGAATTGGGAAGGGATGGCACAATCAATGTATTGTTGGTCAATGAAGATGAAAGGATTGTTGAAACTCACTACGGACACAAATAAATTTAACAAGAATTTCCCACGAGGAAGAATTGGAACTGTAGTGACAGATACGACTATAATCACATATCCGAGATTCAAATAATGAGATGCAAATGCTTTGCTTTGATAGAGGGCAAGGCTAATTGTCGCAGCAATCGCGGGCTTGACCATGATCATAATTACAAATGGTGTGAGACCGAGCTTCGCCATTGCCCGCTTGAACAATGATGGCCGTTGCGCAGCCGGAGCTGCTGAAGGTTCTTGATGGCCATTGGTAGGAGTGGACTGAGAAGGCTTTTCGTCATGAGTTCGCTGTTCTGTACTCGATATTCCATGTGAAGAAGCTGAGACGGTTTTGCCCGGCGTGTCTACTGCATCCGCATGTTCCGAGGCCGCTGTCATAGCTGCTTCTGCAGACGTCGGATTATAATGTTGTCCAAAGCCCCGCAGTTGTCAAGCATTGAATATGAACAATAAACATTGAAAAGTAAACATACTTAACTTCAGAAAATATTTAGCATACTCTGCAGCTGGTACCCGTGCGCCTATTAAGCCTCGGAAGCTCCCCCGTTTCTTATCGACGAAGCGGCGGCCGAAATCAGACATACGACCATGTGGCAGACAGTAGTAGTATCACGGTATTGGCTGGTAGTTTATGATTACACGGGAACATGCATCAATTTCGTTTTCATTGCCTCCGGGATGTTAGCACGTCCACCAATGTCCAGATAGGGTTGGCTTTGTCAGCGGAAGTTGATGACTGTGCAGGAGTTAGAAACAACGGTCGCCCAGGGGCTTTCACAGAACAACTTTAAGCAGAATAAACATATATATAGGCTCCTAGAATCAAAGCCTTGCTTTCTCATGGATATACTAGAAAGGTTGCGAGAGCTTATCCCAGATGACTATCAGAAAACAACTAGGCCTTCTACAACTTCTAGTGATAATTATATTCTTTCCCAGCCTTCCCGAATCCCGAATCCCGAACCCCAATTTATTCTGCCAGCGCTGTATTATGATGAATGGACCTGTCAGGCGCGCTGGACTCTCTCTGTGTTGTATAAGGTTCAAATTATATCCGCCATTTAAGATTAAAGACCACAGCCATTTCTCACATTCGTCCCTCGAAGATCTACAACATAAAGTGGAGGGAATAACAATGCAACCAATCACAGTAAGGTGTCTACGAAGGGAAAATGCCCCTACTGTAAGTTCAAGCTTAGATGGCAAGCACAAAAACATATATTTGCACTGGATAAATTGTCTTGGCTCCATCTCGGTTACCGTCTAACGGGAAGTTAAATGTCGAGTTCTTGTAAATACAGTGAAGCCAAAACTTCTTTCTCACGCTTATGCGCTAAATCAAACCTCAAATAACGTAGGTGGTCAACTTTAATTCCATTTTTGTGTTCGACCCAGATGTTTTCACGGTGTAGGTGCAAGTGCATGAAGCTGGATCTGGATGATCTATTTTGAAGGGCTGCTATAAAGTATATAGAACGACCACCTTTGAATCTCGAACGCCAGAGGCCACTATATTTTCAATAATAACAGGTTGTAAATTTGAAAATTACCTCAAGCATGTTAGTCTTAGGTATTTTTCACTTACTACCTCTCTACCTATCCAAGACTTAGAAAGCACGTATAGAGTTTTTAATACCCGACCAATTTAAGCTTATATATCCACAGATACGCCCAAGTGTTTCACATTACCACTTTTTAGTTATTATTTGATTGAGCCACACATTATTAATTTGCTTGATTTTTCTAAGACACAATTTTGGTCTTTTTTGGGTCAAAATGCTCAACTTGCTTGACATACTTCTTCTCCGTCCGGCTATAAATGCTTTTATGTAATTCCAAAATGCCCAACTTAGGGAGGTCGGTGAAGTAGAAAGGTCAGATCAAAGAACTGAAAGAAATTGTTGTCGAGTGGTAGATTATATGTCCTTTGTAGATATTTTAATCGGAGAGTGTATATCTCTTTGCATAGTTCCCAATGCCAAGAGTATTAGGTGACTTTTATTTACAGTAATGATTTGTGTTTGTAGTATTTGGTACTTTCCGAGCTACCTAAGTGGCTGCTCGCTTTTGTATCTGATACTTTTTACCCAAATTGGGTTATACTTTGTTTAACCAGTTTGACAACGTTTACAATTTTTATATAAGAGAAATAAAAGCTACAGAACAAAAGAGTTAAATTTGAAATTCTCTAAATCTAAGACAAAAATTATTAATAACGCTTCCATACCTGCGCAATGATCTTTTTGTCATGGGCACTCGACCTCTCCTAAATCAAACTTGAGCAAATTTCCGCCTCCGGGTATCGAGGAAGCATAAAGCTCTTCATTGTTGAACGGCTGAAACCCAACAACAAAGGACTGAATAATAAGCCGTAACTTTCAGCTGGAGCTCACACTGCACGTACGACATGGGTTCACAAATATAATAACGTAGTACGAAAAAGAGTGAATTCCATCACGTGATATATTGTGACAAATAGTCGGGTGATAAGTAAGGCTGAGGAATTGAAAGGGACAATGAGGGCAGGAAATTGACAGGAAACTCACCGCCATTTCCGCCCACGGGCCCTTGCTTATTCTAATTGCTTCTTAGGACCGTCGAATATGATACAGCATAATCCAGGGATGTGTGGGGAAACTGGGCTTAACACTGACCTTAAAGGAAAGCTGCAGACGTAGAAGCCGAGAGCCGTGAGGGAAGTCCGTCAGGGAGGATCATTTGTCAAACCCGACGTTTCCCAAGGATACTAGTCCAAGCCAAAGGAATTCTGTCAGATTGTGTCCAAGTGGGTGGGTTAGTGGGCGCATATCGCGTGGAAGGAAGGTTGCTTGCTTTTTATTCCGCCTCTCTGACAGCGAATGTGACATCACATCACCCTTTTGGAAGACAAGAAGCGTCGGACAGTGAATGTGACTTCTGCATAACGGATTTCGACGGACGGTCAATACCTGGTTACGGTTTTCACTAACCAACCTTATGTACGGTACAGTATATACTACGCACATTATACTTTCTACGTTAGTGGAGTGTACGTCTGTGCTTCGTATAGTACTAGGTAGCTTGATAGAGAACGTAAAGGTACCCTATCTGACCTGACTGTACGTATGAGTATGAATACACGTAAAGGTATCAATGGAGAAAGAGCGTAAAAAAGCGGCTTCCTCTTGAAGTTTGCATCACCTCACCTAACGCGGCCCCTAGACGTCCCGAAAGGGAAATTCTGAACGACGTGAGGACTTCGTACTTTTGTTCTCATTTCCTCTCCTCTCCCTTCTCTTTTTCTTCTTCCTTTGTGCCTTCTCCTCTCCCTCTTGTGCAACCTATACGCTGGAACGCTTTGAATACTATCAAAGAACGGGCTGCACAGGACGCCAACGCGGCAGGGATTACCCCACGGTGATACCAAACTGGCTGCATAGCAGCACCGCACAGCGCAGACTGTACAGCACACCACGTTCGCTCCCACTGCCACACACCAAAATAGCTCCGAGGGTCCATTGGGTCCATAGAGCTGGGTAGCCATCCGATCATTATTTGCGAGCGTGGCACGGTCGAAGGACGTTTGGAGCTCGCAGGTCTGGGTAAGCTGCAGGCCATTCCTCTTACGACTAGAAGGGCCTGCACCGCACGAGATCGGGCATCTGATGCGGGTCATACAGTAGAACTGGAAGGATGCTGATAGGCCCTCCCTGTGTGAATTGGGAATAGGCATCCCTGTAGCACTGAACGACATCTGTGTTGTCTGACCTTTGGAACCATCGGGGCGGGGCGGGGGCGAGTGACCTAGAGTCGGAGGGGAAGGTGGGTAGAGAAAAGGGAAGAACAAGAGAGAGAGATTGAGGCGGAGAGAGGCAGAGAGAGACAAGTAGAGCAGAGCGACAGAGAGGAGAGGGACGGAGAAGGATATGCTATACGATGCACAGAGCAGGGAGCGCCAAGTGTCGTCAAGGTCTTGACAATAATAGTGGTGAGTGAGTGATTTAAACGCGAAGTCCGAAGTCTGTGTGCCTTTCCGGTTCAGGAAATACATCAAAATCCAGCTGGAAATACAGGCGATTTTCGACCGGACATGCATGCATACATATATATGACTGGTAATATCTGGGTACAAGTCCTCGGCGAGACTTGGTTGCTAACGGGGCTCTAGACGAGGCGATATTCTCCCCCCTCTTCACGGCTGATTGACGGATTGATGGATGGATTGATTGATTCATTGATTGATTGATTCCTCGGGATTTCCTTCGCTATTCAGCCACCTCGACGTGCTCGTAGGCCGTCCACCTCTTTCACATCCCACGTTGCCCTTCAAACCTTACCCCACCACTGAATCTTCCGCTTCCGCTGAAGACCGGCATCAACGCATCAACGCATCAACGCATCAACCTCATTATTACGTCGCATCACATCGCATCGCCGTACCGTGCTGGCTGCGTAGGCCCCTGTTCCTACTACTGTCCTGTACAAGAGCCGGACCAGAGAACATCGCCGTTGCCGCCATCGCCATCGCCATCGCCATCGCCATCGCCATCGCCATTGCTATCGCTATCGCCATCGCCATCGCCGTCGCCGCGGACCCTTCCTACCAGCCGTGACCGACCTCCCCACCACACCACCACCATCCTCAGACCGAGAGGTCCCCAGGCTTAGTATAAAATCCTGCCCAACCAAAACAATATCTGCTCCAACACTGACTGGACAGGACCCTTCCCGACTCGGTCGGCATCGTTTCTGGTTTGTGCTGCGTTCCGCACTGTGCGCCCTTGCACTCGACTCCAGATTTCTCCTCTATCCGAGCTACACCAGACCCATATCTATTTTACCAGCGCCTGTGGCACTTACTCCTTCACTCACGTCACGCAACGCAAGACCAAACGTTCAACTTCACATGGGAGGTACAGTTACGTAGAGAGCGAGGAATCCGAGCAGCCGAGCAGCAGAGCGCAATGCTCCCGAATCCCTTGACTCCTCCTAACGAATACTCCGCCGAGGTTGGCAGCTCCGATATCGATGTCGACAATGGCGTAAGTCTGACTGCCCAAGGACCAAGTGGTAACCCGACACAACTCTTTGCGACGCCCATGAGTAATGCCAGCATGGGTTTTGAAGGTGGGGACGATAGGGTAGACATGGACGAGAGACCAGAATCCTATAATGTTGGCGATGAAGATCAGGACATGTCAGATGGCGGCGCTCCATTAACGATGACCCTTTCACACGCCGACCAGTTGAATGCTGAACTGGATTTACTTGATGCCGAAGTTATGGGCCATGACAATCTTTTTGAGCTTTTCTACGGAGATCATTATCCATCCGCGTTCGAGGAATCCGATCAGTCCACAGATGATCTTCCAAGCCCAGGGCATTATGTGGAACAACCTCCGAACCAGCCTGACAACGAGTCGAGTGATGTAAATATGCACGGAACAGTGGATGCCTCGAATCTGCCCACAGCCATGTCAGAGGTGTCTCTTCAGTTGCAGCACATTCAGGATGGACAAGAGCATGCGGAATCCGCAGAGGTAGCAGATGAGCTGCACACAGCTTTCATGAACAACAGTACTCCCTCCATTCTCTTAGATCTCTTTTCATCTTCAGATTTCAACTTCATGCCCTCGGAGAGTACTTCGCAGGCCGACTTTGTTTCGCTAGCTGAAGTTTCTTCTGTGAACAACATATCGGTCACAGCGGGGTCACAAACTGCACCACATATGTGGAGCACTGAGGGCTGGACACCAAACCCTACATTGGATGTTGTGGTGGTACTTCAGAACCAACACCCTACTACTGTCCCTATTGGAGCTTTGGCCTCGGATGATGTATCTGAAACTGACCAGAATGAAGTGGAAGACCAATTCAACCTGAGTCTAGGAGATTTCCTATTCAACTGGGGATCTTCCTGGGGGCACAGGGAAGACTCGAAAAAACGCCCTAAATGTCCATCCTTGACGGCGCTGCACAAACAGCGGTTTGAAAAACTCACTCCAATCCAACGAAGTGATCTTCAAGGTGAGATGTGTGATATACAGAGGATCAACTGGGCAAATCTCGGAGTATCAAGATACGAGGCACGGCAACTACGACGGTCAAGTTACAAGAACTACACCAACTTAAGGCTTTCTCTTCCATGGCATGTAAGTAGCTTCGAGTTTCCTTTTAATGCTCTCCAGTCTTACAAGTAAAGCCACGCTTGATTGGTGCTAGATTAGCAGATGATCAGAACTTTTTTCGCTTTCGAAAGATGGATTTCGACCATGATATCCACCTGTCACATTTTCAATTGCGAAATCTTATGGCTTGTGCCTCACGGGACCATGTCTTCTACGCTGGCCGATCAAAAATTCTGCAATGGAATCCTACACGCTCCAAAAGTTACGAAAAACATGTACCGCGTGTGGCTATGGATCTTACTGACCCTATAGTGCAACCTGCCCACGCTTTTGTTGGTGGTATTCAAATATCAACCTTGACGGTGGCACATGATATCCTCGTTGCTGGCGGGTTTTGTGGGGAGTATGGGTTGGTGAATCTGAAGGCGCCAAAGCAGACGAAACACACAGAAGGCCTAATTACAGACCATCTTAACAGCATCACAAACCATGTTCAAGTTCACCTATCCAGAAGCTCGACACACCCATTGGCTGCCTTCGCATCAAATGACCATGGCATGCGAATTCTTGATATCAACACCAACACGTTCGTGGCCGAGCATAAATATGAGCATGCTATAAACTGTAGCGCAATTTCTCCAGACCAGCGTCTTCGAGTTCTAGTTGGCGACACTAGATCAGTCATGATCTGCAATGCCGAGACTGGTGAGACTATCCATAATCTCAAGGGACACAGGGATTTTGGGTTTGCATGTGACTGGGCAGATGATGGCTGGACAGTTGCGACCGGTAACCAAGACATGCAAGTTAAAATCTGGGACGCGCGCAAGTGGACAGACAGCTCAGGACATGGTCGTCCTGTTGCTACGATTGCGGCTGAAATGGCTGGTGTCAGAAAGCTCAAATTCTCTCCCTTAGGCTCAGGAAGGAGAGTCTTGATTGCAGCTGAGCCAGCTGATTTCATAAGTGTGATCGATGCCGAAACATTCACAAGCAAACAGACACTAAGCTTCTTTGGGGAAATTGGAGGTGTGGATTTCACAAACGATGGACAAGATCTTTTTGTGGCAAATTGTGATAATATGAGAGGAGGACTGATGGAGTTTGAGAGATGTGACTTCGAGAGTGAGAGCCTTTACTCTATTAAAGAATATGCACATGAGGACGGAGAAAAGAGAACAAACTGGCAGATCGAGGGTGAAGCGGGTGAAATGAAGAACCGTCGATATCGAAATACGAAGAAAGCCCAAGGATATGACTGGATGGCCTCTGACCGGGAACTCGTCTATCATCCCAAGTCAAGAGGGACCTTAGAACAACGTCGGAGGAGAGCAGCAAGATTGGGAGATACTATGGGCCACTTCTAAGTACTGAAGCAGCATTGTACAGCCTCCGCTGTTTCATAATCGGTAATCGACTGGATTCGGTCATTAGATCGAAAATTTTTTACAACATTCTCTTCACGAAACGCACGACACATAAGCTTTTTATTTTCAATGATACCACGGAACTGGACAGATGGGACGGGTTATTAGATGGTACGGATGCTGAAATTCAGATAGGAGTGCCGGCATGGTTTCGTACAGCGGGAGTACAAGAACGAACATTCTTTTCTTTACGTTATTTACCCTCTAATCATGAATGTGTGTTTAGGAGTAGCATTGTTTTGTTTAGCATTTCCATGGAGCCATTCGGTTTTAATCTTTTTTTCTCCCCCCCCATGTTTTTAAGGTGGATATCGTCATGGGGAGTGCATCATACGATATGGCACAGCATGGGCTCTGCATGATGAGCGGTGAACAAGAGATTTCCGTGCCTGGAATGATATTACCGAAGACATCTGGATATGGGCTTTTTGCATTGTTATTTTAGCGCGGAGTTTGTGGAAGGCACTGGAGTGATGGGTCGGGTAGATGAATATGTCTCATGGTCACCGAGATACGAAGCATACGGGGGAAGGGAAGGGTGTCGCTTCATCAAATCAGTGATGGAAAATTGTATGTTTTCGATGGTGGAGATCTATCTAGAGGGGTGAAACCGTTATGATGCTATAATGACAATGGAGAGAGAGGTGATTGTAGTACATAGTAGCTAATGGTACAAAGCCTTCTTCTTCCATGACCCACAGTACCTGGTTAAGTGCCTCCTCGCCTTGCCTTGCCTTTGAAGACTGTGTGGCGCTTTGCCCCTCCCCCTTTTTTCGCCTCGCTTCCCGTCCGACCCCGTACAACACGCATTTGCCACATGAGAAACGGTTCTTAGTCAAGCCGGCACCAACTTCAGAAACTTGAAAACCCTTTTTTTTTCCGACCCTTGATTCAAGATCAATGTTTTTTCTTTTTCTACGGGGCGGGTCCGACAGTGTGGGCAAATAAAGCATACTTCTAGAACCTCGGCTTAAGATTTCTTTCATCCGTTTAATTATTGTCTCCGAGAAATCATTTCCCGCTTGTTTTAACCATGCACTCGTCAAAAATGGAAGAGAGGGTTGCCAACCGACATACGTATACTGTACGATCGACCGATCAAAGTTAATAAACACTAGAAGTTACAATGCAGTAAGTTACAAAACACATAGGAGTTTCAGGTCCATCAAATCACCATTCATCCATACCTACAAGCTACACCTATACTGACATGCCGCCATATACACTACCAATTACCTCCACACATACCCCTCCAAATCCTCAGAACTATTTCAAACCGTCCATAGCCCTCTTATATCTCTTATTCTCCATATATTTACCTCCTCCTTATCCTTCCTCCCATGATCGACAAAAGAACTTAATATACTATTTCACAAAATTTGACATGTTTCTAAGCGCTGTTTCATATTTCGCTTAGAAAACACTGATACAACCCCAAGTTTGCTCGCAATCAAAGTCTCCAGAAGCCTTCCAGAGATCGTTCTCGAATGAGAACATAACGGACTTGCCTCCTACAGCTTCAACGATGGAGAGGACGGCTGTAGCTTGGTTCTCTGGGCTGGGGCATGCTGCGCCGTTACAGCTTCCACCTGAGGGCCATCCAGTCTCTAAGTTGATACCAGACTTGCCAGGGCAGAGACCGTCGACAATTTCAAGTTGAGATGCGGCGAAGCTACCGGCTGAGGAGGCATCGACGTCGGGGTTGAAGAAGGGGTGGATGTTGCAGCCTACAATATCAACAACTTCACAGAATACATCGGTGTTTGCTTGCCAGATATTGAGGGGTTCGGTGGTGGTGCAAGGGCCGGAGTATCCTGCACTTGCGAAGGAAGATTTGCAGGACGAGATGAACGAGGCGAGTTCACCAGCGGAAGCAAAGCCGTTGAAAACAGCTTCATTACCAATAACGACAAGTTCAACAAGGGACCATTGACCCCATGAGATAATATCGGTGACTTGTTCTTGGGCTCCAGAGCAACCAGTGTCGGTGATAAAGATGCCGAGAATCATCTTCATGCCGTTGGCCTGGCATGCGGCACCAATGTTGGGAAGACTGGAGCAGTCGGTGCTATAGACACGGACGCTAGTGAAACCTTTGGAGGCCATCAACGTGATGTCGGTCATAACATCAGATGCTCCCTTGCAGTTGCCACTGTTGTCATACGGGGAGTAAGTCATGGCCCACTGGTTGCCGGATGATCCAAGGCTGGTAGAGCTTTGGACCTGAGGGGCAGGAGGAGCTGGAGCTGGAGCAGCTGGAGCGGGAGCGGGAGCGGCAGCGACAACAGGAGGAGGAGGAGGGGGGGCAGGAGTCTCGGTCGTATATGGGCAGAAGAGGACATAGTCGGTCTCGGTAACCGTGGTCACAACCTCGACTTGAGTGTAGGTTCCTACAGGGTATGATGTTGGGGTTGGGTAGATCCAGATTGTCTCGGTTTCACAGACAGTGGTCAATGGAGCAATGGTGTATGTACCGGCGGAGGGGCAGACATAGGTGGTGGTCTCGATGACGCTGGTCACTACGCCTCCTGCTGTGGAAACGGCGGCATATGGGCAGACGACAGTTGTAGCTTCGGTAACGACGGTTGTGACACCTCCAGCGGTATATGTTCCTGGGCCGACGGTAGTTGAAGCCGGGGCGCAGACAGTTACCTCCTCGGTCAGAGTGATGGTCGTGGCCGGGACGGTATACACGCCTGGGGTGGGGCAAGTAGTTGCGAATGGGGTTGGGACAGGTGCACACGATGTCGATGGGGATGGAGCCGGAGCTGGGGGAGCTGGGGTCGACGACGGTGGGGGGGGCGGCGGCGGCGGCATCGCGCTCGGGGTCGGAGGAGCCGGTGGGAAGTAAACTGCATTTCATGTTAGCAAAGTGTATTTCCCTGTCATGCCAAGAAGTGGTTTCAACGTACGGGTTCCCTCTCCAGTGACGGTGGTGTAGATGGTGGTGCATCCACAAGTTGGCTCTGGTCCGGTGCCGGTGGCGGCGGTTACCAACAGGTTTCTCTCCATATTGTGGAAGGCCTCATGAGCGTGACGGCGAGCAGCATGTCCTCCTTGTGCGGCCGATACGCCGGATGCAATCGCCGCAGCGACTGCCAAAACTCCCGCCTTCATCCTGATTAGACCGATTTCCTCGTAAACTCCTCAAAAGTCGTAGAACGTAACAATGGATCGATCGATCGAGGTCGATATGGGGAATAGATTTTAATATTTAAGATTCGCGTAGAATCGATTCAGTAACGAATGCCCGCTGAAAGAGTGAAGCGGTGGTGATGATAATTGGGGGGAAGGGGAATGGCGACGAAGAATATCACGACATCAACATCGAAAAGAAGAAGAAGAAGAAGAGAAGAGGAGAAGAGAAGGCGTGGGTGGGAACAAGTAGAGTCAAAAGTGAAATGGGAGTCTTGGCGCAAACGGGGATGCAGGGCAGGCGCGAGGGAGGTGATTGGGTGCCGGAAGCAGCAGGCAGCGGTGGATGCGGTGGGATGCAGGTACCAGACCGCACGGACAGGGGGGAAGGAGCGGGACGGGGGCTGTGGTTGGTGTTGGTGTTTATTAGCTAGTCGCTTAACGGTGCAACTTCCTCCTCCAGGACAGGCGAGTGCCAGTGCCAGTGCCAGTGCCAGTGCCATTTCGTCTGAATGATATTACCGTCCAGCACAGTCAGTAGTAGTACAGTAATTCTGACCAACTTATACTGTACACCGTTTGGCTATTTACGCTGTGCAGAACGCACCAAGAACACCATCCCCAGAAATCAAAGGATCTTGGACCCCACACATACCGAACTCCAACCAGAGCCACATTATTCAGTCGGCCGGTCAGTCGTCGATACTCGAAATACTGCACACACAATACCTTCATTATTTCCTCGGCTGCACTGTCCTTCAACGCCTCCCGGCATGATTCAATGGCTCCTTTGATGTTTGTCCTCCCGTTTCTCTTCTTCTTCCTCCTCTTCCTCCTCCTCCTCCATTCCCCTTCCTTTTCCCCTCTTCCCCTCGTCCTCCTCCACGCTGATATTGCTCGGAGTACGCATGACAATACATTACCGTAATTCAATCTACCTCACCCCTGAAAGCTCCTGGATCAAATGATGATCGCGGTCGCTCATCAACTTGCGTTCGCGCCGTCACCGCCAACGTTGAGCCAGTCGGAGCTTTGAGTATCCTTGGCAGGCCGCAGGTAATTTGCGGGGGAGGAACCTTCAAAGGCTTCTCGGCGTCTTCGCAGGCCCACGCCAGTGGAAGTTGGCCCCAACTAAAGTAGGAACTGGCACGCGAACACGGCTCCGTGGCATTTGTGGTGGAACCACTGGATAAGCTCGTGGAGCGGCCCTCCACCTCGCGCCTGCTCACAGCAAAGTCTAATTTCCTTCTCGTGTTTACCCAGTTGGCAGAGGCCGTGGCGCCCGGGGTGGCAGAACGTAGGGGGTCAAGAGGTAGCGAACAGGCCCAAACAAGGCCGAGGGAAGGCCAATGGAAAGGGGCGCAATCCCGCTAAGACTGCAAATCAGTCTTTTTATGGCAGCTCTGAGCCGGAATAATTTCCCTGAGAGCATGAGCGAGGCCATTCACAGCTGGATGCCGGGGAGTTTCTGTCTCGAGTCTTGGGCAGTGCGAGATCAAGTTTGGAGAAGCTGATGCAGTGCCTACTACCAAGTACCGTACGGTGTCAGGAGTACCGGTTTAGTAAGTACTGTACTGAACTGTATTTACATCACTCTCTGATCATGCTGTACAGTACGGAGGTTCCTATCTGATATGTATGCCGTCATGCTTATTTTATATAACCTATTCATCGGTATTCTCACGTCCCGAGGCACTTTATTTTGATCATGCACCACATCATTTCATCTATTTAATCTATTTCATTTATTTCATTTATTATTTCATCCCATCTTTTCTAGCGTCATGATGGCAAAAGGTTGGCCTCCTTTTCTTTCCCGCCGAAATCACAACGATTTGACGTCTTGTTGACAGGTGCATTGCTAGTCAGGAACCAAAGCGCATGGTTATTCTCCAAGATCGGCACAAAACTGGACAACACCCGGGGATGGAACGCGATGAAGAGAATCCACCATAGCAACCTCGTATTTCATAGTAGTCCATATCTAAATCTGTCACAATGATTTACTACATACAGAGCACCGTCTATTCTTCCCACAAACTCTCGAAAGACTCAAAAAATTAAAATAAAATCGAAATAAAACAAAACCTCCATATCCTCTCATCCCGTTCCTATGAATCCCATCCTTTCCCATGATCCCACGATGGAACGGTCCCATCTTGTAGAAGCCCCTCGATCTAATTCCAACTTTAGCCCATTCCAACACACTAATTCCAACCTTTCCAAGCCGCTGATGAACGTCTTGGAACCTAGATAGAGAGCAAGATCGCCTGCCGCCTCCCTCCCTCGCGCGCGAGAAAAAAGAAATTGCAATCTTCCCGAAGCGAATGTTTATGCCGCCCGTGGCGGCATCGCCGCCTCAGGTCCGGCTGGCCCAAAACACGACAGTTGTACATTCGTACTTCGTACAAGGACCGTAACAGCGCCAGCACCGTAGCTGATGGACCGTAACAATGCAGTAATTATGAGCGAAGGAAAATCTCTCAGGAATCAGGCCTGAGAAACCCGACCAGTGGGAAAGCCTGGAGAGGCCTTTGAATCCCTCCCCCCCCTTCACGGATACTTCGGTGCAGTTTTTTTCTCAAGTTGCAAGGGAGGGGGCGAGCTGAAAGCCTGATGGGGGAGAGGAAGCCAGCCGTTTCGCTGCCCCAGAGAAGTAGTAGTAGGCTTAGAAGCCAGGAAGCGAGAGGATCGGAGCACAGAGCACTTCGGAAATGGATACACGTACGAAAGCAGGCCTCGTCGATGCTGATCGTTGATTCACTTATTATGGTATGGTAATAAGGATTTTAGAAACAATCCCTCTTTCGTACATATACGAAGAGAAGGGAGTCAAATAGGAGATGAAAAGGGGGGCAGGCCCCAAAAAAAAACCTTCTGAAAGTTTCATCCCTCAGTTCTCTCTCATCCATCCTCAATCAATCACTCATATCCCCCCTAAATTTACTCCTTAACCCCCAAATATTTCACTGAATCTCCCTTTTTTCTTATTACTGCTCCCCATATCGACTCACCTATATCTCTCCTCTACAGCATAGTATTGTACAGTATCTACTCTTATCTTCCCCTTTCCCCCCAAAATTTCCTCCTTCGGAAAGGAAACAGAACGAAAAGAAAAAAAAACCCCCCTTCTTCGCGCAATTAATTTACACCTTTATCTACTGTAACCCTCTTCCCGTGCGTAGGACGAACAGAGCCAACCCAAAATTGATAAAAACTCCCCACTCCCACCCCTCCCTCACCGGGCCCGTCGCCCCGTCCAGGCAGAACGTCTCGCCCACCCCGCGCGCGCGCGCGCGCCTTTGCGCTCAAAGATAAGTAAAGTAGTAAAAAGAAACTGTACTGTTAATCGCTTCTATATAACCCACAATTTTCCTGTTAGTGATTGATCTGTATCCGTACCCGTTTCGTATGGTACTGCATGCAAGTATCGTACGGTAGGAGGTAGGAGGCGGGCTGAAAAGTACGAGATTTGCATGATGCAGAATATTGAATTTTGTGATATTGATTAAACATGTTCCTGTTATTCTGCTGCAATCGTTATCACACATGGATAGAATGGGTCTGTTTGAATCTGGGATTACTTGGGGGTTTTAAGGGTCTACCTGAGTGATAGAACATGTCTATGTCTGCGTACTCTCTTAGACCTAACAAATTCGCACCATCTTTATTTTCTGATTCGGCCACTCTTAGTTGCAATGCAAAATCAACTTTTATTCTCCCTCCTTTTCCTATCGGAGTTCTAGGGTGGGACTTCTATCGATTTACTTGTGCTTTACTCCATATAGTGCTAGGGCATGAATAAACAAAGATACTCATCCAGCTGAAGACGCCAAGATGTGGCTGGCTGACTTCGTTGAGGCCTCTTATTTCGTTCCAGTTCGATCGAGTTTATATAGACAATACAAGACGAGAATACTTTGAATTGATGACTTGATCAGAAAAATATGCATTAATACCATTATTGGCAGCCAACACCTATCCTATGCGCGAAACGACTATATCAAAATCAAAACGCCTTCCAGTTTTTCATGCTTTAGGTTCAACTCGACCTCAAAATACATCCGTAACGCAATCTGTCTGTCTACTGCGCACATTTAGGCATCGGAGTAATCGTCATACCCATTATGATGCGGCATTGACCAGGTCCCTCCACTCAAGTTGCTACCCTCTTTACTTCCATATCCACTACCCCACCCATTTTGAGTTCTGAGCCTCCTCTCTTTTTCAAACTCACCCCATCTCTTCATGGTGATCTTCGAGCTATCGAACTCGCCCTCGTATTCAATTCCTCCCTTCTTGACCTTTTCTCCTGCAGTCTTACGAGTCTCACCCCAGGAGAAGTCATCGAATTTCCAAAAAGCGTATACCGGGAGGACGAAATTCCAGATTGGAAGTGAAAGTAGATAGATGAACATCCAGACAACATATGACCAGCGGTGAGCAGTCAAAACAATGAGAACAGCCGGGAGACCAAGAATTAAGGCCAAAAGTACAAGAGGAATGATTTGCGGTGGCGACCTGACGATTGAGATAATAACTAGATGCAGTTTTAGCTTGGGCTCTAATACAGGGAGAGGGATAATCAATATATTTTCACTTACCAACATAGAAGGTGAATGCAATAGCGGCTGGTAGAACCAAGGTTCCAATAAGTTCGATGCCAACAACGAATTGCATACTAAAGCAGAAAGTACCGCAGAGATCTCTGACCAGAACGAGTTCCATCAGATTGTGCACTGTACTGTTGATCCATCTACGTCTCTGAGACAAGAGAACGTTGAAAGTTTCTGGAACAGTAGTCTTGCACACTGCTTGAGGGACAAAGACCTGCTTTCTCTTTGGGAAAGTTCGAAGCATAAGGGTGGAGAGATAACGATCTTCACCTAAGAGAAGCAAGTTCTTCTTGTGCAAGGTATCGACAACATTCTCCGAGTAGTGTTCGACGACATCCGGGTTAGCAAGAATAGGAACCCAGTAGTTCTGACCACCCTTTGGAGCTTTGATTCGGTACATGCAAAAGCATCCAGGAAGACAAGTTACACCACCGAAAACAGACTCGAATGATTTCGACAAGTGATGCGAGATAAAGTATTCGAAAACCTGAATAGCTGAGACCCATGAAGCACGCTTGTTGGCAATCTTGGTCTCTCCGCAGAGGCCCATGATATCGGGGTCCTTAACCATGGCAGAAACCATATGGGTCAAGCTGTCTGGGAATACTTTTGTATCAGCATCAACCATGAGAACAACTTCATAGAAATCAGGTGACACTCCAGTCACTTTCCATAAGCCATTGAACATTTCGAATTCCAATTCAGTCATACGTTCATCAAACATGACCTTCTGTAAGAAGGACATCAAGATAATTTGGCTGTCGCGCTTTCCTCTGTTCCCCGGCTTGCTCTTCATGGCCTCGTCAGGTGTTCCACATTTAACAATGCACATCATTGGGACACGCTGCTGCCTCTCTAGGGGGATAGTGGAGTCTGCTCCATAATCATAGAAACCGGAGTAAACCTTTGCCATATTGTGTCTCTTGGATCCACTGGAGACAGCAACATAAGAGAATGCGGGAACATCGTCTGGGAGGATTGCATGTTCTTTCATCATGCTAAGAACAATGTCTGGGGTGGACATTGTCTCTCCTTTACCCTTAATTACACCATCACAAACAACCAAGATGGTCTTGTGACTGTTAGGATAATCTGTCATAGCA
Source organism: Haplographium delicatum (assembly GCA_037952705.1). Classification (NCBI taxonomy): domain Eukaryota; kingdom Fungi; phylum Ascomycota; class Leotiomycetes; order Helotiales; family Hyaloscyphaceae; genus Haplographium; species Haplographium delicatum. Next base: position 46,603 of record JAPZPC010000044.1, read on the forward strand.
ACCGAGTCCAGAGTTGTTCGAATACCAAGTTCGCCTTCAGAGTATGCCGTGACAAGACAGATAGCATGAGCAAGAGGATAGCCAAATGGCTGCCAATCGGCTGGCGGTTGGGGAACGACAGCTTCGTGGATAAACCCTGCGGGGCCTGGACCTTCATAGTCACTTGCAGCTGCACTGTAGCCAGAGGGATCAGGTCTTAAGAAACTTGTTCGGCTACCATTCGGTTGCCTTAGGAGAGGATTTGGAGAAATTAGCTGGGAAGTTGAGGTCTGGCTTGCCATAGTTGTGGGGAGCGGGCGTCCAACTCTTGATGATCTGTCTCCAGCATAGGGGCTGGTGAAACGAGAAGTTGTGGGTAGGAAAGTGCTGGCTCTCTTGCTCGTTCTGTCGGAACCTAGAACTGTACTGCCATCACCAGGAATCCTTGGAGGGGCTCGATATATATCATCAGACCAGTCCTCAATTTGCTGATTCCGCTTCTTTGGGTTGGAAGATTGTGAGGTTTTAGACGCTGCAAACTTTCGACTGAAGAACCATTGGAACAGAAGCGCTAGAACGAACTTTGAAACCACAATAGATAAGATGAATACCAAAGATACGTAGAGCACAACTTTTGAAGCAATGCACCCGACAGTCTCGGTATCAACAGAGCCGACCTTGATGATTTCCTCGAAACATTGAGCTATCGCCCTGTCTTCGCTGGTCTGGAAAGCATGTGTAACATCATTGCCGTGCACAGCAGCATTTGCTGTGGTTGTCCGATCACTCAGCTGTACGAATCGGTCTGGCACCGTCACCTCTGTTCCATTGAACCACTTGAGAAGGTCAAGGTCAAGAACATTTCCAGAATATACCATCAAATTTCGAGAATTGTTCTGGATATCATCCCAAGTGTAGTAAACATCACCAGCACTTCGGAGACCATAAAATGCGTCCCGAGCACTTTGAATGGTGTGGCAAGAATACCCCAGGTAGTTAGGAATTGTCTTATTAACCGGGCTAGATCCATCTTGGTTGAAAGTTGTACACGGGAAATACCATGCTAGGTCGTTGGCAGAATTTGTTGGAACATCTGACCCTGGGCTCAGAGTGATCAAGTCCTTGCATTTACCATTAACATTTTGGAACAGGAAGCTTCCGTCCTGACCTCCGTGCTTCTGGGGCAGATCATACAACACGTTTGAACCAGATGGAATTCCAAGCGCGGCAGGGTGGTGTGATTCTGACAGATCATAGGCACTTCCATGGAAAATCATATAACCTTGGTCGACATGATTAACCCGCAATCGGAGTCCAGGTTGACCGCAGACGACTTGAGTAAATCCAAATGTCAGGAAACCCACGAAGGTCATAATAAGCAAAATAAGACTGATAAGGCCCATCTTCTCTCTCCAAGCTCTTTGTTGTTCCTTTGCCGGCTTTCCAAAACATCTCAGTATAAAGTCGGGACACCAGAATGTAATAATAGCGCAGTAAACATTCCATAAACTAGGAGGCCTCACGGCATCAAGAGCTTTCTGCCTTTCTTTCTCTTCCTTAGTCGGTTTTCGCGCCCTCTCCCGAGTCAGCCTCGAACGATGCCGAGCTGCGAGACCAGCCTTCTCCGTCGAGGCGGTATCTTCAGGTCCTGCACCATGCCCACGTCTGCTCTTCTTAGGAGGAGGTGAAATATCGGATTCTGCTTCTTGGGAAGTCCGTAATCCTGATGTCTCCGTTGCAGTGGCATCAGTTTCTAGATCTTCGATGATGGGATCATTGCCTGTGGATGAAGGTAGCACATTCATATTTGCAGCATGTTGTCTATAATGATAGTTGGGGTGGTCTCGATCAATCCTGTTGCGTTCTGGCCTAATCAAACTTCTCTTTCGGTGGATTTCATTTCCTGTGGGCTGTGCAGATCGCGTTAATGGCTCGGTGGTGTGAGTTGGAGTGAGCGGTGTGGAGAGAGTTTCTACAAAGGATGTTTTCGAGGGCCTTCTGTGATGTCTTGAAGGGGATGACGATGCTACATTTGCAGGATAATATCCTGCTTCCTCATCTTGTGGTTGCCGACGACGTGATGGGGAGTTTCGATAGGAGTTTCTCTGCTCCCGAGGCGACGACTCGGTCGCGTCAGGACGTCTGGGTAGCGACATTGATCTGAAAGAGATAGATAGTCAGTGATTGTTCGAGAGAATCGAGCGAGACGATGTGTTGTTACTTGAGCTTGGCCATGCTGACTCGTGGCTGCGGCTGTGTCCAGAGCAACCACGCTTCCGGCTGTCGTGTTTTGCCCACTTCAGTCCAAAAAAGCAGTTACCGACACTCAACAAATCGGACTCATGAAATAATTTTGAAAAAATAAAATAAAAAGGGTATTCAACATACGGTGAGAATGATTAAAAGCGATGGTCAGGAGAAAAGAGGGTTTGTTTTGTCGATATATTACCCTTGCCAATATTCATCCAAGCGAGGATGCGTTCCTTGGTCGACCAGAAATCAAGGCAGTGCCTTGGTCTTGAATCCCTCGCAGCAGCCGACGTTCAACGCGGTAATGTCGTGTATTAATCGTGAGCAGCGGAGGGGAGGATCGCTTTGACTTCGAGGTTTTCAATGGTCTCTATCCCCAACGAGATTTGGGCCGGTAGCTCAGGTGGCCCGCGAGAGCGTTCGTTTCAAATACAGAGCGAGGAGGAGCGAGAGTGACCTGCCTTGAATGGGCAAGTGGTATGATCTACGAAGTGAGAATTCCCTTAAACGAATGATGAGCCAGGGCAGCGAGCGAGAGGATAAACGCAAATCAAAAAGCGAGAGTGGAAGAAAGAAAGACAGAAGTGTCTCTGCCGACAGCAAATCCTCTGATGATGAGGCTGTTGGAGAGAGAGTTTGTGAAAGCCTGAGCCAGAGTCGTACAATCCAGAGCAGTACGGCGCACGGGAGGGACTTTTGTCGCTGTCGTCGGCCTTTGTCCCTTTCTGTAGAGGGGACGGCCCCTTGGGGCAGGAGGCGAATAAGAACGCGAGGGAAGGGGCAAATGCAGGATGTTTTGCTCGCCTCAAGGATGCGCCAGGCCCGATCGGGGCAAGTATGCTCACGTTCCGGTTAAGCCAAGACCCGGATGACAAGGAGCAACCCACCAGGGAAAAAAAAACTAAAAATACACGGTCGACTGTACTGGTACTGTAGGACCGTACGGGTACGGGTACGGGTGCTCCACCCCCCAGCAGCTCAGTACTGAAAGGGACTGTGCTATCCCCTATGTCGTATACCGTGCTCGGTACTACGTATCTCTCCGTACAGTCCAGAACACTCCCTCCTCTCCGTTGCCCCGTCACCCCCATACATCCTACAGCGCTCTACTGTACTCTGTACATGCCCTGGGACTCGACTGTACTTTATCGACTGCCGGTAACCGTGGCAGCGGCCGTGAACCATGTGCCTGGGTTGGGCGCCGCAGTGGATCACCGCTCTGCACTGCGACTGTGCTCTCCTGTACTGTACTGTACTCTACTGCACTACGACTGTAACCCCATGATCGATCCGATCGATTTCTCTTCTCCATCATGGCGCTGGATAGGCCTGTCATTCCCAGGTTACGCTGTGACTTTTGGAACAATTCGTCTTCCACACGCGCGAATCGCACTGCGAATACCGTGAAAAGATCCAATGAACCACAGTTGCCAGAATGCTCCACAGCCCTGGCACAGATACGAGGATTTTCCTTCGCGGCGTGCATTGTCTCATGGCTGACGTTGTGAGGTACAGGTTTGGGACTCTGGAGCCCCGATGGCCCGATAGACAGCTTCGTGCCTCTCCATGATCCGTCTATCTGAAATTCGGGACTTTTCTTCCTGTAGCAGATCAGGGTAATTTATTTCGCGGCTATTCCAAGAGGACAGGATTAAGTCGGTCATTATATCCTCTATGCAGTTTCAATAGCTGCAGGTGCCACCCGGCGGATCAGTTTATTAAGCTCCTAGAAGCAGGCTTTAAAGTGATCATGATCGCCCCTCCAGTTTCACCTTGAGAATAGCCTGGACCCCGACGCCTGGGACAACTGTGACAGCTTTGAAGAACTCCAAACATCTCCGAATATCTTATTGGGTCTTGATTGAAAATTATGACTGGCTCGGTGTTCTTTGGAGCCTCAAAGAGATGATGGCTGCACGCTGTCTCGGATGGCGATTTTCATGCTCTCTCAGCCGCCTAGTTTAGAAACATCTCAAGTATCCATTAGACACGAGATCTCTCACCGGATTACAGTAAATAACTAGTAAGTAGATAGGTAGCCTTCAAAAGCGCCTGATGCTAGCTGGGTTGATCAAGGAATCAAATCATTAGTGTGGTCAAGACGAAGAGCCTTACAGTAGCACTTGGAAGTCAAGTGGCCTGTGTGGCTTCCCGAGGCCGAATGATCGACAGACATCTCGTAAGAAGTTGGTTGTGGTTCGCTGACTCCTTTTGAGTACGTATTATTTGTGATTCCGGCTCGGAAAGCCTTGTGAAGTTCTGACCGATTATCGATTTGAACATGGATATAGTAGGATCCGAAATTGATGAGTTCCCAGTCTCTCAGCCATCTTGTTAGAAGGCGAGCTTGTCTCAGCAAGATTGATGATCTTATTTTCTGAATCACCTGCGATTTACAATACAGTACTATTCCTGGCAATGTCGAAATGGTTCTTGTGACGTATTCATAGCATCTTGTTCCAAGAGGAAGGAAATAAAGTTGGCATCAGAGAGGAAATCGACCCAAAACGTATACGAATATTGATCGACGAAGATACGGAGTTAAGCACTTCACGGACTGTATCACACACGCAACTCAACCTCCGAAATGGTAAAAGAATCCCTAGAAGAAAATAATTCAACCCAGTCAGGACTAACGGCTCCAACGGCTGACACTGCGATAAATTGCTCCTCTCAACATGCTGCGCGAACGCACGCTCTAGGGAGGCGTTTAGCATCGCGGGCTTGGCACAATTCAGCTCCAAGCCCAGAAGAATTTCCATGGAACCTCATTGGAACCTCAGCACTCAACCAGAAGCTCTCCAGCCGCGGTAAAGCAGCTAAATGGTCCTCTCGCAACGTCTTACTGGATGGGGGGCCGACGGACAGAGAGAATATGCTTAAAAATCCATTTCCTAACCCTAGGCTTCTTCGGAATCAGATCAAGAATACGAACTAAAAAAGACCCCCCAAAAAAATCCCGCACAGACATGTTGCTTCCTTTCCCAGGGCCGCATCATACGAGAAATTTCGAGGATTTTCAAGATTTTATACGAAGACTAAGTTGAACTTTCGTGGTGGTGTGGGTTTTGTTAGAAAGCGGATGCCGCGGTTTCCACAGGTCCTTCAGTTAACACCTCCGAAAACAAGGCAACACGTAGCCATACCTTGCTGGAGCTCGGATTTCTAGGGGCCACTGCCTAAATATCTTCTGGGTGGAAGTTAGTGCCTTGAAACGTATCTGTACATACATTCCAAGATACTGCTGGCTAAGAGTACCAGTACCCTCCGAGTTCTCTTCATCCTGTTTCATCACCGACTTGGACTACAACGGCTGAATCCAAACAACTGTGCCCTGGCGTCAGAACCTTGTCCTCAGCTATGTCACGGTTTCCATTGTATTTTGCAACTATTGCATGGCCATATATTTATTGATTATTGTGATTCCAGAACCCCCCCTTTTCTCCAACTCTAGACCACGAGACCCCTGGGTGGAAGAACCCTGTCCACCCATTTTCTAGAAAAAAATACTGTACTGTCCTGTACAATTGGGCGGTTCACTGTAAATTCCGCTGCTGGCACGGTTTGCTTGCCATACTTTCCCATTCCGGAGATTATTTTGTCTCTCGATCATTTCAAATGCTATTGTTATTGTGCACGAGGCTGGCTGTGTTCATCCAGCCTCTAGGACCGTCGTCTGTAGCCTTCTCCGATAGAGCCGAAGCACTCTTGTCCCGCCGGTCTCCTTCTCGAAATTAGATAGAAGGCCGGTTTCCCCACAGACTGAAGTGGCCTCATTGGGATGACGCTGTATTGTGACTAGCCTGGCATTGAAAGCTGATATTTGCGGCAGGGGATCGGCGAGCACAGCAGGAAACGGCCTCACGGCATCGTGCCAGCGAGAATGTCCGATGTAACCTCCAGGTTCAAGGGAAGGCCGCTAACGCGAGACAGCGGCAAGGAAGGCAGCTTACAACTGGAGTCTGTCGTTCAAGTCCAAGAAGGCGGCAGAAAAGCAAAAACCGATGTCCTAGAGATGTCGTAAAGCTGAATAGTACTACTGTACGGTAGAACATCCAGATGGCGGGCAGGATAGGCAGAAGCAAAAGCAGCCCGCCAGAGTCAGAGATAGAGTCAGAGGTAGAGGCAGAAGCAAAGCCAGAAGTGAAAGCAAAAGACGGACGAACAGGAAAAGCACCTTCAGATCCAGATCTGACGTGCTAAACATCCCGCCCGGCACGCCATCTCCTTTCTCCTGCTCAGCTCGCTGTGTGACCCGGTGTGACTGATCAGTTCATCGTACACTACTGTACACTGTACACTGTACACTGTACTTCGTACTGTCCGAGGCCCGCGGTACTGGGCCCAGATGTACATATACACGAGACTCTGCGGACAGAATAGAAAGCAGAGCGATCATTGATAATTGGAGATTGTCGCCGCCGTCACCGCCGCCATAGCCAGCGCCGTTGCCATTACCATTCCCATTCCCACTCCGGCCACAGTCTGTGTCACTCCAACCCTTCCTCTCCATATTTTTGCCGTTGCCACGCTTCAGTCTCCTTTCCCACTCCGTCCTGTACTGTATACTGTATGGTTCAGCATCGTATTCTTCGCGTCATCGTCTTCCGGGCCTAGCGAGGGTCTCCCCAAACTCCGAGAACGAACCCCTACTTTTGTAGTGCGGGACTCTACTGTACTGCTGTACCGTCCTGGCCGGCGGCGCTGCTGGTGCATCATCGACCGACCGACTGCTTTACTGGCGCCAGGGTCTTGGAGCCCAAGGGTGTTGATCGCTAACATTTTGCTGTACTTGAAACGAGGGTTGGCCAGTCGTTGTACTTCCTACCTAGGAAAAACCCTCAACTACAGTACTATACGGTACTAACCTCCTCACTATTGACGACCTACAGTACCTTGCGCACTACGGGACTCATTTACAGTACGGAGAACTCCCTCCCTCCCTCTCTGTCGCACTCGACTTGGCCTTGACAAGAACAACAACTTCGACAACCAAACCAGGCTTACTTCAGTCCGCATTCAAGGCAAGTCGGGGCATGCAATTCATCGGCCACAGACACCCAGAAAAAGCTTCTCTTCCAGCAAAGTAGGATTTCACAACACTTGGCGCTTTCAGCCTTGGCCACAACCACCCCTTCTTCTGGTTAGTTAATCCCACACGGGTAAGACATGGGAAATCAGCCCGGCCAGAGGCCAATGTTCCTTTAAGACGATGTTTAACTTCTTCAGACATATACTAATTTGTGTTTTTCACCGCTCAGATTCCAACCCAACCCTCTGGCGAAATACCGCCTCGACGCTCGTTTTCCCTGCATAGCAGAACCGTATTTGCAAACCCAGTTTTTCGGGTGGCGATCCCCCACCTGTGACCCCGTCTCACCTCGACGCCCTACCGCGAATAATTCGCCCTTGGTGATCTCAATCAGTGGCTGGAATAAAGTGGAGGAAGTTTGTGTTCTGGCAAAATTGCAGAGGCTCGGAGCAGCTCTCTCTCCAGGTCCTTGAAGACGGGGGATTGTTGCTAGCCTTCCGCCGGTTATAAATCATGGCATCACCAACCTCTCTTGATCCAGTGGCGGTGCCGAGAAAAGAATTGCCTGCTGGCTCGCTGTCAAGTTTCTCTACAGATGAGGGCAAGGAAAATGTTGGGGCTATCGATCGAAAACCATTACCTACCATTCCTATGCCGTCGACAGGCCGGATATACGGAACACCTATGTCTCCAGTCAAAGTCAATGTGCAGCCAGAAGATTGGGCACCGCGGGCTTCAAGCGCTATGATCGAGGATGGAAATGGACAGGTACACGATGTGTCACCGGATTCTGAACAATCAGCACCCCAACTACCCGAACCAGCGATACCTACAATTCCTGTCACGCAAGACATTCCCTACAGACCTAATGTGGTTATGGAAAGGGCAGGACCGGTTCAGCAACCCCAAGCAGCTGTTCCTTCTTCTGGAGACAGTTCTGGTTCAAGATCGCCATCAAATTCATCTTCAGGTTTTCAGATGGGGGCGCGGCGAGCACATCCTGATCGGATAGACGAAAATGGAGATAATCCATCACCTCAGCCTGTTCCCAGATTTCAATATCACCACCAGTCGCATGCTTCAGAGGGTGGAAACAATCGCAGTCATTCAGCTACATACCCAAGTCCACTCCAGACCGATCTCGTAGACATTGGGCAGTCTATAAATCGGCATTTAACGCCAACTACGCAGGTAGCAAGAAGAACTCCCATACAGCGGCCCATGTCTGCTTATTCTGATATGGGCCCTCGAGGCCGTTCACCTGCCATTGGGCTGCCAGGATCACCAAACTGGGGCGCGCGAGCACCTTCTGCACAGTCTGGCAGATCTCATGATTCTCGGCCCCTTTCCTATATTGATCTCGCAAATGTATCTTATCCTCAACCGCCGCCAGCTCCTATTTCTCTAGATAACTCCCAATTACGATCAGCTGTAGGCTCAAACGCCTCGTTGCTCAGCATGGGAAAGACTCTTGAAATGTATCGACAAAATGTGAAGAAGCTGAATGACGCTGAAACACAATATGCCTTTGCAATGTTCTTGATTCAAGTTGCTCAAGAATCAGGACTTGGGCAAGAGGGTGATGTTTCACCGAGAAAAAGCCCAAAACCAGGTGTACGAGATCTTGACAGCCCGTATATTGAGAAGGCCCAGTCCACCCCGCATGAACTTGTTGCTGAAGCAAAACACATCTTGCAGAAGCTCTCCGATCGAGGTTATCCTTTTGCTCAGTACTACTTAGCTGATGGTTATACATCGGGGCTTTTTGGGAAGAGAAAGGATGATTACGGGACAGCGTTTCCACTGTTTGTTGCCGCCAGCAAGCATGGACACGCGGAGTCTGGGTATCGAGCAGCATTATGTTACGAATTTGGGTGGGGTTGCAGAAAGGATCCAGCAAAGGCAGTTCAGTTCTACAGACAATCGGCATCGAAAAACCATCCTGGTGCAATGACCCGTCTTGGACGGGCATGTCTCTCTGGAGATCTTGGGTTGAATAAATATAGGGAAGGCCTGAAATGGCTCAAGAGGGCAACAGAATCTGCAGACATGCAGTACAATGCTGCCCCTTACCATCTCGGTCTCTTATACGAAACTGGCTATGGTGATGATCTCTTCCAGGACGAGGTATACGCAGCTCAGCTGTTTACGCAGGCTGCAGACTTGGGACACCCAGAAGCATGCTATCGTCTTGGAGATGCCTATGAGCATGGAAAATTGTCATGTCCTCGCGATCCAGCTCTGAGCGTACATTTCTACACTGGTGCGGCGCAACAGGGCCATCCCGCTGCTATGATGGCATTGTGCGCGTGGTATATGGTTGGCGCAGAGCCCATTCTGGAAAAGGACGAAAACGAAGCATACGAGTGGGCGCGCCAGGCGGCAGAGTGTGGTATGTGTCTCCTCTCAACATCTTTTAAACCCGGCTAACATTTTCTACAGGCCTTACGAAAGCAGAATACGCGGTGGGGTACTTCACCGAAATGGGCATTGGCACTAGGCGAGATCCTTTGGAAGCGAATGTCTGGTATGTAAAAGCAGCTGAGGGTGGTGATGAGCGGGCGAACCATCGATTGGCCGCTATTCGAGCTGCAGCGAGTGGTGGAACAGCTATGGAAGTCGCCTCTCCCAGAAACGGCAAAGCCAAGAAGGGCGCGAACGAGAAGACAGAGAAGACAGGCAATGACAAAGACTGTATTGTCATGTAAGAAAGAGCAAGATTCGGCCTGCTAGAACTCAACACATGGTTTTAATGTGAACCTCGGAGCCAATACGAGGTAAAGAGCGTACGATATGTCTCACGACAAACGAGCATGATGGATGAAAAATTGTGAGGGGCGGGGATAAATAAGAGCTGCCGCACTTAATGATCTCAATTGTATATAGCGAACTTCGGCAGCGAGGCATTTTCATGCCCGGGTGGGGAGCGTGTTTTCAGCCTTTTTTTTTCAGCATCTTATTATACATTGCATGACTTGTGGAAACGCGGCGTTTTTGTTTCCGCTGTTTCTTTCTTGGTTTTGATTCGGCATAAAGAGGGTTCATGGGAATAGGTGGTTGGTGCATTATCTATCGCATGGAAAGGACCAGTTCCGGGTATTTTCTTTTAAAATGTTATGTGGAAAGGTTGGACTTCGAAGAGTCCGTTGTCAGAATCAGAAAGCAGAATCAGATGAAGATAGTAATGAATAATATTTGGAGACCGCCCTCCTTGTTCCACCCCTTTTTAGCCTTATCGTCAGACTCGAGCTTCTTAATTACTTATTACCCACTAACCCCATCTCTTTCCTATGTCATTTGCTTTGAATTGTATCCCTCCTTGCGTCCCGCCATCGCTCTGCAAATAAGGTAAATATTAACTGCTATAGCTTTTATATAGCTCCTCTCAGATTTATTCCTTGAAGGGAGTCAGTACTCCTTTGTGCCTTTAAGTGAAATGAGAGAGTACCGTTTAAATTCCCACTATATAAATCACACCTCGCTTACCTCGCTTAAAAAAATTGCCATAAGAAAAAGTGATATAAAAAAAGAGACATCCACATTTCAAAGCGCTGAAGAATACGCCGTAGAGATGCCAGAGGATACCTAGGTAAAACCTCAACACCCCATGACCATGACTTCTACTAAGAGGTATGTGGGACACAATTTCCCATTCTAGACAATGCTTATTACACACATAACGTCTGCGAGAGGTATATGCTGCGTTGGTTGCCAACCCCGTTTGTAGGTCCCAACAAGGGGCTACATTCAAGATTTTTCGTTAGTAATAGAAGCTGGGGCTTTTTGGAAAAGGGCATACTTCTACCACTAAGACAAAGTAGTTGTGTGTGTTGAAAAAGGTAGGCTTATTTCAATATATAAGGCTTTGTCGTGTTAAAGTGGGAAAAATTCACTCTCCATGCTGAGTTTGAGTGTGATTACGGGGCTCACCTTTAGGCTTGTTCCGCCTGCTTCGAGGCTGAAGCTCCTGTGATAGTAGGAGACTGCGTTTAATTGAAACTACTACAACCATGAACTGTCCTTTTCTTCTCCCAATTATTTTCAAATAAGATATTTGGGCTCCTCTAGATATTCTAAATCGATTCTTCTTACCAATTAAATTCTCGAGAGCTATCTTCGTTAAGAATCAGTCTAGACCTCTTTTCCTAGCCCTACTCATAGGAATATTAATTCCCTGGTTAAGTTTCCACGCATTGATCACAAAAAGGATTGAAAACTTTGAAAAGATATCTGAATTTCGCTATAGACCAAGCTTGCTAGCGAACCTTCCAAGTAAGCTCCAATGTGCAAATTGCTAATGCCATTATCACTGCTAGGCAGGATTGAGCACTAGGCGTATGAATGTAGGCATAATAGTGCCGGCAAGGCAATGTAAAATCAAAAGCCCACAATCTTCGAAGAAAATAAAATACGCCGCCAGCACCTGAACGCTCAATACTATGCACCTAATCATTCATGATTCCGTGAGCCCTTAAACGCCATGATATGGTCTAAGCATAAGCATCCACCAAGTCATCATTCTGTAACTTATTGTGGTCAACCTCAAAGATTCCTACTCCATTAAAGTAGTAGGAAAATTGTCCACGGTAGGAAGTGGAGGCCTTGATGGGAGAAGAAACCAGCTCGTCACTGAATATCCGCGACAATATCATCTGGCTTCCTTGGATTGAACCACGCAACCTTCCTCTCATCACCGCCAACAGCACCAACTGTCACCCAGACGTGCTTATATGGGACTTTTATGTTGACAAGCTCTCTGTTCCCATTCCACCTCAAACGACCCTCCACGGTCATATCACTTTTGCCCAATCCACCATTAGTAGTCCATTCTTTGATAACAAGTCTAATGAATTCGATTTTTCTGCGAAAATCGTTGGCCTGTGGGATACCTTGGATCATAGGATCGATCTCCGGTCGCTTGCGAGTAGTGGATTTGACTGCCCGAGAAGGCTTTGACATGAAATTCAGTAGAGTTTGAAGTGGATAAGAGAGGTGTTGACGATCATCCAACGCAGATGGCGAGAGAGTCCCCTTAACGGCAAGGTCTCGAGCAGCTTCAATAGGAAGGTGATAAAAATCACACCAAGTACCATCCGCGGAAATGACAATCTTTGTGTGGTCTGGGAAGTTGAACTGGTAATAATTAGTGTTAAGTCATAAGGTAAGAAAAATTATTGAGTTACCTGGAAGTGGCCATCGCAGAAGCCCCAACAACCAACGTCACCCCATCTCTGATAGAAAGTCACAACATTCCCAACTGCTACAGTTTCTGCCATCCTGCCATGAGGAGTTCGAGCAAGAGCCTCATCGTAAGGATAGTCCTGATCTCTCCCAAATGCAGTCATGTAGTTCGCAAATTTCTTCCAGAGCACAATCTTCTCTCTCTTGCGATCGTCCCACTCATCCTGCCCTCGAGAAAGCTTGCCGACTTCCCCTTTTGAGCCAACTGAAATCTTATAATTTTGTGGATTAACCTTGCCCCGGAATACTCCGTTCTCAGCTCTATTTTCATAAAACTCAATGTTTGGTCCTGAAATTGGCACCAGCTGGTGTCGGTCTACATAGGCCTCATTGCTTCTGTTCTGCAGATGTCGTTCTGCATCTCGAACAACTACACATGAGGGGGGGATATAACCTTGATTCGGATCCGAGGAATTAGCAGGTGTAGCTTTGAAAATGCATCCGACACTGCCATTGCTGAGAATGTAGCCTAAGCCAAATTTGTTGGTGTAGTCCACCCATTTCACGACAATTGTAGGGCTGGGTGGGCGGGATTTGGTTTCTATCGCTATGGATCTGCTGTTGAGTGCTCGTTCTAGTTCAGATTGTAGGCGTTGCAGGCCCTCAAGGACGTGATCTGGTTTCGTGCTTGGTAGTGATTCGAGTCTCTCCCGCGGGTTGAATAACGAGGCTGAGAATTCGAGTGAAATAGTTGGCGCGTTGTCTTCCTGAGATTTTCTTTCAGCAGCAGCAGAGTTCAACTGTTGTACCAAGTCCGCTGCAAGTCTATTCTCAACATCTTCAGCTTCCTCCGGGGCTCGAGTTTCTATCTTTCGCAAAGTACCCTTAGTGCTACGGTTGGGGGGGTTAAGCATAGGCCGTGAGCCACCATCCAGAACAGGTTGGCGTGTCTTTGCTGGACGGCTTGATATGTTACTCCCAGATGCATGTGATCTGGCCCGCTGTTGAGCTGCAAAACTTTGCGGTGCAATTTTGCTGCTGGAAGGTAATAGTTGATTCTCATTCTTGGCGGTAGTAAGAGGTGTCAAAATTTTCTCCACCACTCTCGCGGAAGAGATATTGTCCTTTCCCTCATCCCTCATAATCATTGCCTGCTCTTCTAACCACTCATGAAACGGCCGGTATACGACATCCTCGGGTAGAGGTACGGCTGGAGTAAGGCCAGCCTTTTCCTCATCTGATACTTCTCGATATGTGCTACGGAGATGTTTTGGTGAAGAGTTCCAAGGACCAACCTCACAGTTAATGCACATCTTCTTCAAGTTTCGTAGGTATAGGTTTGATCTACCAGCACGGACACCAACCGAGGAGAATTGGTTCGGCTCCGGGTGCTTCTCACAAAGTGCCGGAGTCATTTCTTCAGACTGGGGCAACCACCCACAGGTGAAAAAAGGATGCTGTACGATGGTATCAGGGTCAGGCCGCTTTTCGGCAGCTTCCAACAGTAATGACACTAGATCTTTAGTCTCTTGTGATATGAAATTCTCGGAAGTATCCAACTTTGGCCAATCGTATTCGAGCTCTCGAGCTCTGCGATATATTTCATCGGTTGTTGTAGATTGGAACGGTGGCTTGCCCGTGAGCATAGCAAATCTGAGAAAGTCAGTCATGTTATAAAAGAAGTAAGAAAGAGCGTACATGATAATACCCAAGCTCCATATATCAACGGCATGGTCATGACCACCTTTGTCCTTTGCTAGAATTTCTGGAGCAATGTAATTTGGAGTACCGCAGAGCGTTGTCCTACGACATGCCTGAATATCCGTACCAGACATCAACAAGGCGGCAAGACCAAAGTCACCAATCTTGACATTCATGTTCTTATCCAGGAATATGTTTCCCATCTTGAGATCTCGATGAATGATGCCCTTTGCATGCATATATTTGATAGCTCCAGTAATTTGAACTGTCCAGAATCGGACCTCTGGTTCAGTAATGAATTTCCTTCGTTTTACCATATCCATCAAGGATCCATTAGGGCAAAGCTCAAGCACTATGTATGTGCATTGCTCATAAGAAAAAGCTCGGTGGAATTGGACAATGTTCGCATGTTTCATCTTGGAATGAATTTGAAGTTCAGTTTGGAACTAAATTAAAGATTAGTATCCGACACATGTCAGCGATGAATAGTCTGACCTTTTGCTCCATCTTCTTTTGTGGCATGCGGCTTTTCACAATCTTCAAGGCATATCTTTGCTTTGTGCCGGAAAGCTGTCCCTCATAGCAAATTGCAAACCCGCCTCTACCTAGTAATCGGCCTGTTTGGTATATGGCTCCATTTTTTCTGTCCGAGCTGGGCGGCTCTCTGACTTCTCCTGGAGGCGGTGGTGGATGGTCCTTCTCTTTCTGCGTTAACTTGGCTTGAGCCTTTGGTTTAGGCGCTGGCTGTTTGGATCGAATGTGAGCATTTGCATCCCTGGGCGAGAGTGCCTCCATGTCTATGCCTTCTAGGAAGATAAAATCCCAAGAAACTTGTGATTCGTCCAGAACGAAGCTCCTCTGCCCTCGTCGTAAGTTTCCTCGTCGAGTTTATTGTTCACTTGTGTAAGTCGGAATCGAAGGTCTTTCACTGCTAGGTCAACCACAGACTTCTTCTCGAGAAAGCTGTGGCAATAATATCTGTATAGCACGATAATTAGTAAATAATAATCAATTGTATTCTCCCCCACGCAGCAAGTTTCGGGAGCGGTCCTCAGGAACTTCGAGCTCTTGACACAAAATTTCCCCTTGAAATTGACATAGATCCAATCATTAAACTGGAGTTCCATAGAAAAGTTCTGACGTATAATATCTCATTACACCAAATTCGCGAGTCATCATCATCGGTAGATGTATGAGGCTCATTTAGGTACTGGCTCGAATGCCGGTCAAGTCCATCCCAGGCGTATCATCTCTCCAAACTCCTTAATGTTTCGAGGGAGCTCGCTGTTCTTGGAAATCCAATCTATTGGATTGTTGAAATTAAGATCCTCCATGGCACATCGTGACTGATTTGTGTAGCTTTGGGGAGGGTAGTGAGAAGATGAAAGAAGGGAGCTTACAGTCTGGTTTGGTGAACAAGACAATATCACACGCAGGCCTTTCTCAGAAACGTCGCTATTGAGAGCCTGAAAAATGGACACCGAAGCAATGTCAAGACAAAACTGATTTGTTTGAAGTGTCGTCGGCGCAAATCTTCAATTCAAGTCCAGCATGTCACGTCGTCTTCTTGCTGCGAGGGTAAATAAAGGTTGAGGTCGGCTAGCGCATTGGCCGGGCAACCACCCCACGAACCAGTCGTGCATAAATATCAATGCACCTAACATCTCTGCCTACGGTGCAATGTGAATCATATGTACTCCAGGCCCTTTTCTTGGCTATAACTTCTACAAAATGACCCCGGCAGGTTGGCGCACGGCGTTCATATCGATATATTAGGTTCTATAAAGTTCCTAGGTATTAGATGGTAGAAGCTGCGGAATTTCCATGCAAGCTCCCCTAAGCTTCCAGCATGGTACCTCTTCCTTTGTTCAAGTTTGCGGCTCTTTTCGTACGGCATATCTCCAAATATGGCGCGGTAAGTCTGCAGATAGGAATCTGTAAATTTCAAATATTGATATTAGCTAGAACTGGATCAAGGTCCAAGCCCATGACCATCCGAAATTCCGGACGATCGCAGCAAGATATGGCCAAACAATGCACCAGATAAATATGCGAATGGCAGTGACTCTACTCCGAGATAGGGCAGCAGAGAAAAGGGCAAAAGAAAAAGCAGAGGCTCCCACAGTGAAGACAGAGGAGCAGATGAAGCTTGAATTGGCGCACAAGGAGAAGCAGGCGAAAGATAAAACAGCCCAACAAGACGCTCCCAAGAGCGTGTGGAGACGTAAATTCCGGCCGTTACCAGAGAGCAAGGCTGTCGATCTATTTGCAGATGTGATTGGAGATTCATTTATTCTTCTAGTCGCTGGTGGATTGATACTCTACGAATACGCTAGGGCCAAGGGGAAACCAGATGTGAACGCCGAGAGAATTGCGGAGCTCGACGAAAAGCTGAAAGAGCTAGATAGGAGAGAGAATGAGTTAGAAGAGGCTGAGAAGGATCAAAAGACTCGAGTCGAGACTTTGGAGAAAGCTCTCCAAGAAATGAGGAAAGGATCTGGAAGCAAGGCTTATTCACTATCATGATATAGTCAAAATGCTTTCATGTGGGCAGCACGTAGGCTTCTTTGCAGTGGATGACTACTTGGGGAAGAGGGCATACAGAAATTTTTGTTAGAGAGACCCATATTGTAAGATCAGATTTATCTAGAGCTTTTAAAATCGCAGCAAGTTCCCAAAAGATGGGAACTTCGGCTGCTCAAGCAGTGCTAGCCTCAAAAAAGTCGGGAGGCCATACAACCCTGCTCTTCAAATGTATATTCTACTCCAGCACAATAGAATCTCAAAATTTCCAAATGAATTCTGATTGATTTTCTGCCTTTTTATTTGTCTCCACTTCTCCTAGAATCCCAAAGTGAACATAAAAACTGGTAGAGGCTCGACTCAGAAACCTCCAGCGTTCTTCTCATGTTTTGCTCCAGCTTGAGGAAAAGGAACGAGTGGAAATCTGTTCCAGGGACTCTTCTCTCTATACAGCCATCAGAATGGCAAGGCAAGTTTGCTCGATTCGCCAACCTAGAAACTGGCTAAAAGGGACTTCAGAGGGGACGCTCGAAACGCACGACTTGACCATCCAACTATCAGAGCAGAATCAGCAAGGCACTGCTGAATTCTTTCGTCTGATTCTCCTCTCACCGACAGATGTCCAACCTCCTGCAGCCGCGATGTCTCGTATCGAAAGACTATACCATTCAAATGGAGGTGTAAACGTAGGAATTGTCTTTCTCCTAAATGAGAAGCTACAGAATGGCAATGGCACAATAAGCCTCATGAATCTGCAGGCGAAGTAGTTATTCTAACTCCAATACACTACTCAGCTAACTGAATGTAGCCTTTGCAACCTGGAAGTGCCAATTATACCGCTTTTCACAGTCTCGTCTCTACAACAAACCCTTGTTGGGTTCTGCAGACAGCTTCTCCACTCGCGATCAACCATTCTTCACCCCGTGAATTCTGTCATGCATATCCTGCCGTACTGTTCGATTAGCCCCCTTTCAGAGCATGTTAGAAACATCTTGAGCGATATTTGCCATAGCATACCAGATCTGGCTCAGGCTGCTACAACACCGGATGGCCAGAATGTTATTCGAAAATACTTGATAGACAGAGCACCGGGAGCAGCCGAAGAGATCATTGGGTTCTGGGATCAAGAGTTCTTGGTGGAATAAGTTTGTTTCTAGGAGCACAATGAATAGCTGGAGGGATCATGAAGTACCACTGGCCAAATTCTGCATTGTTATTCTCGCCTGTTGACCTGGCACGCGTTGAAGATTTGTATATTTTTTGCTGCGAAGTCCACCTTCCATTTAGAGGGTAGGAGAGGCTTTGCAATATTGATTCCGGCGCCATATTAATGAGAACGACGATAGAGTTAGCCGTACTGTCATACACGTCCGCTAGATGATCAATTGATAATTTGCAAGGTATTCTAAGACATCTTGAAGTTGCTTTTAGTGATCGTAGCCTTTTACCCTTACCTATGATGTATTCGAAGCTTTGACCTCAACATACGCGTACTTGCACAGGGTCCAAACATTCCTAGACACATGACGTATTTGCAGCCTCAACGCCATTACAGCGAAAAAAACAGTTTTAAGGCCTAAACGAAAATACAGGCATCTGCCATTCAATTTTGCCCAGCCAAGCCAAACATAATATACGGCAAACCATGTAAAGTTGACCGCCAATTGCGATAAACGCAATGTCGCGTGAGCCAGACCCCTGTCATATGACGTCGTTGCCGAAGCTAAAGCACGCCAGGAACCTCTTAAGTCTCCTTACTTAAAGACTCTTCCTCATGATCAACGCCCTTTCTCAAAGCTACAAAACCCCAGCTGTCCTCCTTTCAAATTCAATTCACTTTAAGATCTATTCATTGAAGAGTCCATCTACGACAAACAACTGACCGTTTAAGCCCAACAATAAACCCAACATCACCCAACCCCAACATACTTTCGTACCCCGCAAACATGACGCGCGGAGAAGCACCACAGGTCAAGGTCCACTACAAGGGCAAGGACGGCGAGGACTTCGTAATCTTTGTTGATAATGCAAAGTCTGCCCAAGAATGGAAGACTGATAAAAGCATCCCTTTGGCACAAGTTGTCAGTGCCTTTAAAGTCTTCACTACCCACAAGTAAGCGTTACCCCTCATTTCTACTTGGTACGGATTTTGCCGGATTCTATCTAGCACAAGGCAACATAACCCTCCCTCGCCACAAGAAGTCGTCTTTTTCGTTTTAGAATTCATGTTTCGGATTTTGTTGGTCGCTGACTCGTTTCTTTTAAAAAAAATTAGGCAGGGAACCCAAGGTCAATATGACACACCCTCGAAGCAAACTTTACACACTGAGTTCGGAACGGATGTAAATGAAGACGTAATCATGCAAATACTAGAGAGAGGTACAGTCCAAGAGACCGAGGTTCGTTCTTCCCTTCCTTCAATGTCTATCCGATGTCTCCGCCTGTAGATTCCCTCTTTGATGTCATACTCATATGCTGATCCAACTTCCAACAATCCAGGGCGCAGAGAGACAAGGCAGCAAGAACGACAGCATGGGTGCTCGTTCTGCCCACTAGAGGATCACCAACTTTGTTTCTTTTCAGGTTGGGACAGCCGGCGAGGTTTGGCAGAAACTCGACCATTTCCATTTCGCACGCATGATATTACCGATCATAGGAATTGAAATGCGGGGAGAGGAGATTTTTGGGCCAAACTGACGACGACAACGATGATGATGGATAGCATATGGCAGAACACCTTAGCTGTCTGGATCTCATCCTCACAAAAATAAAAAAAATAAAAAACTTTTTACCTGAAGAATCTCCTGATATTCGTGAATTACCGTAGCAAGCGCCCTGAGAATCCCGTGATCTTAGTCGGCGAAAATGAAACTCCAACTGTGGCAGGCATCTTTCGATATATTTGGCCCAAGCGCCTACTTGTAAACACCACAACCAACGATCATGACCATTGAGCGTGTAAAGAAGGAAATACTGAGGAAAACAGCGTTAAGACGGCACCGGGAAAATAAACAAAGTCGCCCATTTGCCTCCCGTCAGCCAGATGTATTTGAGGTTCACGCCTTTGGGTATGTCCATCCTGGATTCCTAAAGTCAGGTAGGCTTAGAATCAAAATGTGGCCCTCGACACAGCCCCTGATTTTGTCATCTTGCCTTTCACTATATACTTACCGGCTCGAAGAGTTTCACTTTAAAAAATATCACACGTCAAGCGACGGGGGATAAGGGATAGTTTTGAACGACATCGATTGAGCGATAATTGACAGGATAGTTCTTTCTTCTATTTCAAACATCCAACGCAGAATTCACTCCAACCTTCTTCTATAAGAAATACACCCCCGCTTTCCACCCTAGAGACTGTCAAGCGTAGTCTAGATTGCTCCCTTCTGCGTACCCCTCGACTATTATTGAGGAGGGAAGTACCGAATAAATAATAAAAATGCGCCGTCGCCATGCCTGGAATTCGACATCAGATCATCCCCAAAAGTATATGTATATATGTACGAGTGCAAGTTCATGCCAGCTTCCATGGCCAAGTGGCTGAATTGAAGAAAGGTTAATTAAATCCCTCATCGGTTGATTGACATATGCACATGAATAAGAGACCCGCGGGCCATTTAGACCTTCCCAGGACGGGATCTCGTTGGAAGGGACCATGGCTGTGCCACCACAACCTTTATATATGTTAGCATTCAACGTTGCTTGTTGGAATCCTGATGGGGTACACACCTCTCCTTCACTATAAGCCCAAAAGTACACAACCATTCCAATGGTATAATAAAGTGCCGGGTTGGTAGCTTGGTACAGCAGAGCAGCGGCCAATGCAGCTAGAGGAAGCATAACCAATCGCAGTTCGATACTTCGGTGCATGGCAGTGCCAGCAATGAATCCAAGTGGCCATTCCCACGCAAACATAACTATCCCGAATACAATATTGATGATCTGAAGAACAGGAAAAGGCTTGACAGCCATATCGAGGTTTTTGGTGAGGAAGTCCCAAAAGATTTTCGGCCAGAAAAAGCCGTGGACACCAGCTGCTACTTGGTCTACGTAAATTGGGTCAGTAAGCATATCAGAGATATGATTCTACGGAGGAAAACTCACAAACAGCGGCAGTGAGGATTATGAGACGAGCCCAGTGGTTCTTGATGAGTTTGCCCATGGTTTCTTTTGTATGATCTCTTGCCGAATTTTCAAAATTGTCCTTCTTGTTATCCTGTATCCCTCTTTCTCCAGTTCCAAAGAATGTAAAAGATGGGCGAAAAAAAAGGATTAAAGGATATACCGTCCAAGAAAGGAAGCAAAAGGGTAATGCAGGGCAAAAAAGTATCCGAGCCTGCGGACGGGAGTAACGAAGGTGAAGTGAATCGTTGACCGACGAGAAAGAATGCTATCGACGACGACGAGTGCACAGCGCTGTCGAAGAAGGCTATAAACTCGGCGTGGGAAGAGATAGTCTATATCTCTGGGCACCAGGATCAGGGTCACTGGGCTTGAGAAGGAGATCCGCTTCGAATCTTGTGTCAGGCCTGGTCCTCCTACTACGCGGATACGGATTGGAACAGTTTGTTTTTGAAGGAACAGACCATAAACTGGTTATCTGATCTTCTATGACAGCTGACATCCGAGCGGCGGGAAGTTTGATCGAAGAGGGAGAACAGGGCACTGTTAGAGTAGTGGGTTTGCCGGTTATGGCTTGCAACGGAACATGTGGATCGATGGTGTCACGCTTTAGATGGCCAGGCCAGATTTGGTTTTATCTGATGTAGAATTGAGATTATTTGGACGTGGGCCAGGAACAGGCTGGTGTCGGATCTTCAAGTTGAGACGTCTTGAGGAGTTTCGACGTTACGGATGAGTGTTGCGGGTTAACACGATCTTCAAATGATGCGGGAGCTCAAGTTTAAGGACGCCCTGGCGGAGGGGAAGACCAGGGACATGGGGGAGGCTGGCCGTGCCGAGTGTGACCATCAAGCCATGCCATGCTCCTCCAGACTACACCTCTCTGGTCGCCATTCCGTCCTCGTTTGGGTCTGTCCTGTAAATGCAGCTCATATGGCGCCTGCGCGGGACGAGCAAAGCCAGAGCGGTCTTCGGGCTCCAAAAAGGAAGAGGTCAATCCGGGCAATTCGATGGCAGGCCCAATGGACCTCCATGTTGAACGATATTAGCCTCGAGTGTGACCAGAGAATGCTGTGAGGTCGAGGTGGCTTCCACCAGACAGCAGCCATGGGCTGGCGGCAACAGAAAATTGAGGGGATGCTGGGACGCTGATTGGCGAGGCTGGAGAGGTGGGCGCGTAGAGAGTCGTCGAGAGCCCTGATGGGGCAGAGGCGGTATCCAGGGGGAGCCTGATGGGCCAGGGGAGCTGTGACCAGGGCGACGCATCCATCACTGGAGCCGAGTATGTGTCCTGGACGTACATTGGCAGTGGTCCTGGCATTGCAGATGCATAGCGGGACGGGGATGCTTCACTGGAGGTAGCGGTGGGAGTTGAGAGGAGAGAAGGAGAGAGATCCCCGGCCTTCGCTTACACTGCCCAGAGGGGCAAGGCGCTGTCATCTGCCCACTTCACTTGTGAGTTGTGACAGTACCGGAGAAGCGACCTGCCAGAACGGCACGAAGTCGCTGTCCCTCCCAGTGTCCGATCTCCCTCGGTCCAAACTTCACGAGTTACAGCCTCAATCGCAATTACAATGCGACAGCCCGAATGCATTAAATGGGCGACCCTTCTCATTCCATCTGTTCCGATTAGCGGTTTGATGCCGCTGCCATCCGATGGAGATCGCAGGGGGTGAGACGAAGCCCGAACACTCGGTGGTTTGATCTCAACACCCTCAAACGGAGACTGTTAGAGAGATTAGATAATCGGCCGAACGCACGCACCACTCCACGAACTGGCCCCCCAAGCCCACTAATAATACAGGTCACCGCCCCTTCGACATCGCATCAACACTCGCGGTCCACCAGGAAACCGCCCACTGCATTAGTTCTTCAGATCAGATCTGCTATCACTGCCATCTGAGCCTCCCTCTCGTGACACTGGACGTAATAACGAATGTACCGCCCAGCACCCCGTACCTACAGGACCGCGTTCAAAACCAAACGGGCGGCCGCCTCCTTTCTTTGCATCATGAGAATTTTGGTCGTTCCTCAGGTCAGATCCTCCGCTCCCTTGATCGTCACCGGCCGTGACCATGGCAGTGTCGGCCGCCGTTTCTAAATCAGAGCCATAGCCACATCAGTCCAGAG
The DNA here is from genome assembly GCA_037952705.1 of Haplographium delicatum. Lineage (NCBI taxonomy): Eukaryota > Fungi > Ascomycota > Leotiomycetes > Helotiales > Hyaloscyphaceae > Haplographium > Haplographium delicatum. The sequence continues at coordinate 69,521 of JAPZPC010000044.1, forward strand.
TCAAAACCAGATGGCATTTGAATCAGAACATCAGGCCAGCACGGTGACAAGTGTGACGAGATCCAATGCCTCCACTGGAACTGGTCGTTGGTGAGTTTTCTCCCGTCATGGAGGCCATCCGGATCGTGGCTCGTGATCCTCAACTTTTTCCTTTTAACGCTATCACTGCCTTTCCCAATAATGTGATTTGCGACCACCCTCCGGATTATGTATGAAAGAGCAACTAGCACGCTCCAATTCACAATCACTATCACAATCACAGAATCAATAGTTACATTATGGAAATGTGACGATTGTGACTTTTCGTGCAGCACCCACCCGACTTTCACTGCAGAGGCGGCTTCACGATGTCAAGCTAGTGCATGAGCCGAGGGCTATTTTAAGAGTCCCAGTGGAGTCGTGGCGAGTCTTTGTCAGCGGTGAGCGGTTGCACGCGGCTTGCCATTGGCTCCGACCACGGCCCCGGGCACGTGCGTCTTAGCGTCCTGGGCCAGGCGCTGGGGATGTGGCTTTCGTGCATATTTCGTATTTCAACCGCCAGTCTATTTTATCGACTACTGTGCCCTTTTCGTCCTCCACCCTTCTCTCTGGAGCGATTGGTAGCAAGAAAGCCGAAAGCAGATGTTCCCGGATCACGGCTCTTAATATATATCTTCATTTCTAAAATGGCCCAATCCAGAGGATCCGATACGCCTCAGCTACCGGTTGGGAAGCCATCTGCATGCATGGCCCTTCGCGGGCCTTTGGCCGCCTTGGGAAAACCCATTTTCCTCCCCACATATAGTTCACAGACATGAGCATCTGTACTGTGACCCCAGTGAGTTCACAGAACAAAGATCATATCTAATCCATCGAATGATTCAGACCGACCGTGAGGCCACCTCAGCCAGCGGCCATCTGTCAGCAACCTCATCCATCATCCATGCTCGTTTCTCGAAGCGCTTCCTCCGGAACTCCGTCCTGTATCAAGATCTAAAATGCGTTCCAGAATTGTAGAAGAGCCTCTGTTGTACTGGAATAATGACCTCTATTCTTGGGGATTTGACCTACCGGAAACAAATTTGTTCCGAGATGGATCTGATGGATCTGATAGAATGTAGTACCAACTTGTCCCTGGAGCCAAGTTGCGTCAGGCAAAAATCGATACCATGTGAAACTCGAGCTTGATGTTGAATAATGATCTGTTTAGTAGTATATACATATTCAAAGCCGCCACAAAACTAAAAGAATTGACTTCACGATCCGGTACGAGACTGTTAGGTGTAGTATCCATGCATTGCTCTTAACAATATACCAAACGAACATATAACCAGGTCATGGTGACCAAGTACCAAGCCCCATCTCTTCTTAACGGAAAAAATTACGGAAACCTTCAGCGACCCCGGCTCTACCTCGTCCTATTCCTCTTCCTTTCTTGTCAAGCTTCTGTATCGTATGTTCTGTACGGGCTGTGTACTGCTGTGGCACATTTTCTTTGTCCTCAGTTGCGAGGTCCGCGAGCGTAGAGAGTGGCGTCACTCGAATCTGGTTCGCACTGTTGGCACTTGAAGTTCTGAGTGGGGGGGTAATCATCCTCCGTCTATCAGGAGCCCAACTATTCTTGGCTCTCAGTGTTGCCAGCCTTTTCATCGTGCTTTCCGGACTACTAGTCGAACTAGACAACAGTGTGACAAGAAGTTCCGATGAGTCCTTCTGTTGTACGGTCTCTTTTTCATCCTGAATGACTGATAATCGTGATCTTGCTCCCTCATCCGGCTCTGGAAGTTCCCATGCGTCGCTAGATAGCAGGCTTGGAGCCCCTTTTACCTGATCATGCTCTACGGACCAACTATCTTCTGCGGCCTTGTGTAAACTAGCTACGCTCCCCGATCTCTTCGTAAAATTACTGGCAATGCTCGCAACGCTAAGCTTCCGCATCATGGAACTGGCAGAAGCACGGACTAAATGTTCACTTCGCGCTCGTCCAGTCATGCCTGGAAATGGTAGAATCTCCCGAGTCCAAACATCTGCCAGGAGAGTTTCGAGTCGAATACGCTCGGCACGGGAAGGCGCCAGGACTGCAATGCGATTTGTTGTGAGGAGAGATTGTGATCTATTAATTGATGCTGATGATGCTGATTCTTTGAAAGCGGTTGTGTTTTTGATAATGACTTGGCAAAGCCCTGATATTGGACCCACAGTAGTTGCTCTGCGTATTGAAATTTTTCTTGCGATAGTTCCTGTGATCAATTAGGGCTTTCTTCCTATATCACGGCCGAAATTTTTGGACAAGATAAGTCTTGACTAACCTGGTTTCCCAAAAACTGTACCCATTGGCTTGATCGAGAGAGATAAAGATGTGAACAGCGCCTGTTCACCTCCGTCATTCGACTCTCTGCAAGATCGGTCTGCCAGGCGACTCCGCCATTCAAGTTCTTCTTTTGGGGAGCATGCACTCATTGTGATCTCATATAAATGATGATCACACTCGAAAACCAGTTTCCACGAAAACGGGGCCGTGTGACATTGGAGACCTATAATGTATTAGTTAATTATCTGGGTATAACTTGCGAGGTTAAAAATTGGCTTTCCAAATCTAGGCCCATCAAAGAGAAAGGGGAACTTTAATGAATAAATGAAATACATACCTCTCCCGTTGTCTACTTCCTCAACCCCGAGCTCGGTCAAGCCAATGCAAACCTGTACTGTGTATATCTGATCCGTTTTAGACGCTGATGCCAATAAAAGGAAGTCACGGTACAAAAGGCAGATCAAATATTGCCCATCGACATTGTCTCGAGTCTGCCACGACACGTACAGCACTCCACACAGATGGATATGCCCAAGTGCGCGAATGGAGCTTTTCGAGCCCACATCAAGCTATGGGACAATGTTAGCAAAAAAGTGCTACCATTGAAATTGCATCCGTCATACCATATTGGGAAAAAACAAGCGATCTTGTAAAAGCCATGTCTTCTCCATTATAGCTTTCATCCGCGGGTCATCTGTTGCTCGGTTGATTTCAGTTGTTGCCTCTCGAAGCCGAATAAGAACATTTTCGATCTCCATATGAGAATCGGGGCAATCACAGACCGGCGTTTGTTTTAGAAGCTCTGAGAACAATAGTGGGTACTTGCAAACTCTTTGTATCGGCTGCTGGGGGTGAGTAGAAGATAACAATCATGAAGAGCAACTGACCTTAACCAGCAGATCGCCAATGGTCAGTGACTTCCTGGAATTATCATGCTGACTGTTAATCGAGGCCAATGACGATGCCAACGCCTCAAGTCCTTTCTGATAAACTTCCCACTGAGGGATGGTTCGATAAGCAGAGGCTACATCCTTGATCATCATTTCATATTTGGCACCATACTCTTCATATATAAAGAACCGGTTCATCTAACACATTCGCTATCAGTAAGTTTAACTTAGGCAGCCGTTGGCTCGTCACCTTTCTAGCAAAAACTCTAGCAACTTCAGCCACAACTCTAGGTTCTGCGGTCATCCCAGGAATATTTTGAAGCCAACAACCTTTTGTATGTTCGGGCACGGCATCAAGGCTTCTCCATCTTTGATGTCCATTGGAAGCCGAAGGTAATGATGATTCGGTACAAGTCCCTTGAGTATATTCAGAATGGGGAACGACCCGATGAAGATCACCTAAAAGCTCTTCGTGCAACTCCACAATTTCATTAAGATTTCTATTGATCGAGGCACGAAGGCTGACAGACAGGCTTGGGATAGAACCTAAAAGTGTCACATAAACCTGTGTAAGCATCAGTGAGGAGTCTAGATCCAACAAATACAAACCCTTACATTCATTAGAAATTTCACATCTGCTACATAACTTTCTTCAGTGTTGATAAGCTCTTCCAGCACCCGACGACGCTGTAACAAGCGGCTTGTAACACCCTGGTCAATGACAAGTCCGCTTGCAATATAAGAGCTATCTTCCGAGAGCCGGCCTACAATTGAAGCCTTGCTGCTGCGGTCAGTTCTTTGCTGGCGTGACGAAACACCAGTTTTTCTTGATCGAGGAGCAACACTGAAGCTTGCAAGACTAATGCTCGCGCTTTTAACCGTCGTCACAAAACCGAAAGATGATCCAGATGAGGATTTCTTATGATAGGACTGTCTTGGTGAGCTAAGAGAACGGAAAAGCTCTCTTTCAAATACGGAATCTCCAGTATCGCAACTCACGGTTTTTCGCCTCTCTGTTGCTCGTCGCTGAAGGTATTTCATCCATTTGTTAAATGGACGGTCCGATTCTGAGTGCAACTCGCCATTTTCAAAAGACTCAATACTGTCTAATGAGAACCGTCCGCGTTTGGGGGGATCTCCAGTGGGAGTAACATCGCCATCAAAAGACAATCCTAGAGCAGCTATATTGTCCAAGGTACTCCAGCCGTCTTGGCCATTGTCACTGTTTTCAGATACACCACTCCGTGCGGAGAGGTCAACATCGTCAAACGAGCCTTCTTTGGATATGCTAGTTTGTACTTTCTGGCACAGATCTGGAGGAATTGGTATGCCCCAGCTGGTCTTGTGAGAAATACGCATTGAACTTCGATGAGAGTATGTTGGGGTTGAGACGCTAAAAGGGTTTGTGTCTTGATCGACAGAGGCAGCAAGGTGTACGGACATTATGGGAAGACAAGCAACCAAGAAAATCTATTACAAAATTGATTCAAGCGTCCAAGAAAGGTCAGCTCTTCCAATCGAGCATGACCGGGTCATAGCATCAAAGTATGCTAAGCATGAGAAGAATGGGAATGAGAGAAAGGAATAAGAGAGAAAGAAAAACGAGAGTCGAGACCACAAAATGTAAATATGGATTTCCGGAAAAAGGAAGGAGTTACCCCATCCACCAGAAGTCTTTCAACTCTTTCCGATTCTGTGAAAAGTTGGTCAAGTTGATCAAGAACTCTGATGAGACAGATCGCTATTTCATGGCGCAGAAATCTATCCATTTATACTGGATTTAGGAGTAAGATCGAGAATCAGCAGACGATCACAAACCGATTGTTTGTTAGACAAGGATGGAGATGGCGTTAAGAAGCAAAATCCAATGTTCAAAGGAATAAAAAGAAACAGATTAGTCACGTGTGCCACCGCCACCATTACCTCATCAACCCCTCCAGCCGCTCTCACCCCTCAAAACGCGGCATCTAGTAGCCTGCACACGAGGCTGAAGGATATGAAGTGACGCAACCCTTCCACTGACTTTTATTAATAAACTTCTCTTCAAGAAATGGGATTACCATTATTCATGGAGAATTTACATGCACCTACAGTCCCTTCCGGGCCTACATCAGGACCCGCAAATACGAACGGCACCCAAACAAATGGCTTGTCATTTGCGCAACTGCAAGCTAAAAAAGACAATCTTGAAGCCGAGTTAAGGGCGCTGGGTAGCGTTTTAGAATCTGTATGCGAATAGAGAAACTTCCTGATAAATGAGCTGATATGGAGTAGCATGGAGTTGATATGAATACAAGGCTCATTACTCCTGATGGCTTCCCTAGAGCAGACCTTGACGTTGCTCAAAGTCTGGCCCCTCTTCTTAGATATATAAAGCCTTGCTAATACCTAATAGTTCGGACAACCAGATCACGCATAATTCATCTCCGAAACGATCATAAATCTTTAATGGCTATTATCGAAAAGCACCTCCACGAACATTTTGCGAGATTGGCCGAGGAAGAAACCGCAGTCGAACCAACAACAGATGGAACTCAACTACCTCTAGATACATTACCATCATCGAGTATACGCCAGGTTCTAGGGCCTCCTTTCGCAAAGGTAAACAGTGTCTCAACAGGGAGTCCTGCGGACTCGGCTGGTCTTAAAGCTGGAGATGAGATTAGACATTTTGGATATGTAAATGGTTCAAACCATGACGGTTTGAAGAGAGTTGGAGAGTGCGTTCAGGGCAATGAAGGGGTAAGAACATCGTCCCGTTACTTTTACTATATTCCAAAAACAGTAAAGACTAATTCTTGATAGCGAGATGTCCTTGTCAAGATCTCTCGCCCTGGATCTGGAGATCAGCGGAGGCAGGAGTTACAGTTGACCCTCACGCCTCGTCGGGATTGGGGAGGCAGAGGTCTCCTAGGTTGTCATATTGTACCCTTATAAAATGATACACTATGCACCTCTGTGAGAAACCGAGGAGAATGCCTGTTTTCCGAGATGTGCTAGAGTTTTACAATGGCGTATAGCCTCCTACGCCCTGGTTTAGTCTTCTAGGCTCGCAGGCAGACAACACCGATAGATGAAAATAAAAAATGAAGAAATAATAATGAAACATGGAGTTAATGATTCATGAAAGATACTGTGGAACTATAAGATCTCGTGAGTTTTAATGAAAAATCACAGTATTGTAAACATGCCGGTAAAAAACCTAAACTCAAAACTATGGTACTGCAGCAGCCCCTAGCAAGCACATAACTTTGAGCATAGAATATGTAATAAAAATCATAATTGAGAATGAAATAAAATAGTTTGGTTTGACAGAATATTCTGTGATACTTTCGTAGCTTATGACCGAAGAGAAGACGAGCAGATTGGTGGTAGCCTTGGTCACGTGCAGTTAGCGAATTTTTGTTAGAACACCGCCTTGGAATCAAAACATCCTCGCAAGTTCTGGAAAGATCAAATCATACTCCACCACGTCCACCATCGAAACGGAGCAAGAAAGGTATGGCTTCTTCCCTACACAACCTGCTTCATGATAAGCTTTTTATTACCTACTCTCCCTACTCGTACTTGCACTGACTGCTTTATCATAGCCTTGAGAAAGACCTGTCTGCCATCTGTTTACCTCCCCTCCAACTTCACGATCATATCAAAAAAACATGGCCGAGACTGCACCAAATACCCCAACCTTCAAGCTCGTTCTTGTCGGTGATGGAGGAACTGGAAAGGTGTGTAATAATCCATATACTCCATGCGCTGTTGCTAGGTGGTACCGCATCTTGGCTCAGCTTCATTTTTGAACCGTGGTGAAAGAGTGGCGCATATTAAACATCGATGAATACTAATAACAATATAGACCACATTCGTTAAGCGCCATTTGACTGGAGAGTTTGAGAAGAAGTATATTGCGACTCTTGGTGTTGAAGTTCATCCGTTAGGGTTCAGCACGGTAAGACGATCCACTCCCGAGATAATTTTTACAGTGCCTGACCTCTCACAGAACTTGGGCAATATTCAATTCGATGTCTGGGACACTGCTGGACAAGAAAAATTCGGTGGTCTTCGTGATGGCTATTATATAAATGGGCAGTGCGGCATCATCATGTTCGATGTGACCGCCCGTATCACCTATAAGAACGTCCCCAACTGGCACCGTAAGAAGATCTTCCATACCTTTGTATTGGAAATATACTGACTATACTTACTTAGGTGATTTGGTTCGTGTTTGTGAAAACATCCCGATCGTTCTCACGGGAAACAAGGTCGATGTGAAGGAGCGTAAGGTGAAGGCGAAGGCTATCACTTTCCACCGAAAGAAAAACCTTCAATACTACGATATCTCTGCCAAGTCTAATTATAATTTCGAGAAGCCTTTCCTTTGGCTGGCTCGAAAGCTAGTGGGAAACCCAACTCTGGTGTGTTACTTGTCCTTGAACAACTTCCTTTATTCATATCTAACCCCGCCATAGGAATTCGTCGCTGCTCCCGCCCTGGCTCCTCCCACCGCTACCGTTGACCATACATTACTCGAACAGTACCAGAAGGAAATGCAAGATGCAGCCCAGATGCCGCTTCCAGATGAGGACGATACCGACCTGTAGACTTCAATAAGCCAAATTCTGGAGCTACAGCAATCTCTTCTTAGCAAGCATCTTAGAAAGTTCTTTTTCTTGGCGAGATTTGCATTTGTGTCGGTTGGTCTTGCAGATAGAGGCAGATGGAAACGGATTCCTCTTTTTTCGGGGCAATGATAAATCTCAATGCTGACAGCGAGCATATTGAGAGGGATGGATTAGGACATTACGAGCGATGAAGACATTACTGACTTCAGTATTTCGCTGCATTTCGCAGCGAGCCTTATGTAGCTAGACCGCAAAAGCCATTAGTTTCTTAGTTGGCCGCAAACATGATTTGAACACCGAAGCAACGCATGTGAAGTCCCTGGTAAGATGTCTCAACGATTGAACTTTCACTGCCGCTAGTTTCCTTTTAACTTTTGTTATCTATTAACATTTGCAAAACCACTGGGTACTTTGATATTGACCTAATGTTACTTTAGAGATATTTGAGAACTCTTGTTAGGTCGGATATTGTAGACGTATACTCGAAATTCTTGAATTGCTTCTCTGCAGCGTGGAAATAGTAGATAAAAAGATATATCGGCTTCTTTGCTAACCTAAAGCTCTATTACTGTTGAAAGTTGAAACAAAGCCGGATCCGGGTGGAGTTCAAGTTTTATACCAAGCAAAGACCTAAATTTTCAGAGGGCTACAATTTCACAGTTGCGAACACCAGTGCCAGCTACTCTTTATATCAAGGCAACAATCAACATTGATGGTTTGAACAGGTAAAGTTATCTGAAATAAACCCCTCAAATACTATCTTAACCAAAAAAAAAAATTTCATAAATCCTAGCGCCCCGTTAGTTTCATTTATAATTTTAATCTCAAGGCCAAGCAAGGCATGCATGCGCTGCTATGTGGAGGAGAAGAAACGCGTTAGGAAAGTCAATAATAAATGGGACTATACCGATTTCGCTTGCACGTCACGTCGCCTCGCCTCCACCCACGCGACTCAGTCAGTCTCCACCGCGGACTTCTAGCTATCCATATCATAACATCAATTGGATCTACAACGTCCAGAAAATATAGAATTCCTCCCAAGTTATTCTTTCTTGCAGAAATACCCTGTCTACGTTTCAGCATATTATGAATAGCTACTACGATGAGTGACGCGACTTTGCCTCCACCCCGCTCCTCTTCACCCATCCTGCCCACGGAAGCTGGCAATGGTTCAGACTCAAGCTCTGGCGATGGTGGGTTTGATACGTCTTTAGACCAGTTTGTTGATTCTACTGGAAAGGAATATGCTTCCAGTTATGCTGGAGGGAGGCCAGACAATAAACAGAAACGAAAGAGAACAAGGTATGTCTAGGGATGATTATATCTAGTGCAACTGTCTATTTATGAAATTCTATGGATGGTAGACAGTAGTAATCTAAGGATTTGATGTTAAATTATTGAGCCATTGCTAAAACTTCATATTATAGCCCTGCGGACCAAGCAATTCTTGAAGCCGAATATAAACAAAACCCCAAACCTAACAAACTAGCGCGTGCGGAAATAGTGACGAAGGTATCTTTGAATGAGAAAGAAGTACAGGTTAGGAATTCAATTTAAGACGCGGTCATCTGATATTTGACGCGTTACCAATTGCTTGGTTCTATGGCTAACAAATGCCACAGATATGGTTCCAGAACAGACGACAAATCAATCGGAGAAAGTCACGACCACTTCTGCCACATGAAATTGCTGCATTTGGATTGGGAGGGATGCTTGCACTATCTTCTGACCCAGCGTCAATGTCAGGATTCGGTAGCAGTCAAACTGAGGAAGAAGGACCAAGTTCACAGGAGACCACAAGCAGTCAGGAAGAGGTTGAATCTTCTACAAATGGCGTGGCGCTCTTGGCAGCAAAACTCGTAGAAGCCCGCGCTGAGGCCGCTGAAAGCACATCTACAGAAGGTGTTAAGGACGATCGAACCTCTCACTTACCTGGCCAATCACATCACTCGTCAATTCATACTTCTGTTTCCGCGAGCAACCTCTCGCTCGCAACAGAAGGTGTTTCTGAATCATTTTCATCAACTCCCGGATACCTTGTTAACCGCTGGAACTCCATTAATAGCTCACTTTCCACTCCAGCTTCATCCCAAGTGACTAATGCATTTCATACTCCTTCCAGGTAGGCTCATACCTATGTCTGAAAAGTTAAAGAGCGTGCTAACCTAAAATCCAGCTCTGACGAAAAACAGCCTGCTTCACGCCCCGAGCAAGGGGACAAAGGTATTGCTACTTCAATTCCTCCAATGAGATTATCGATGTCTCTCGATGGTAAAGCAGAACTGGTATCAACTCAACTATCGCCTTCTCGTTCATCCTCTGGGCGTCCCACTTCATCTTCGGGCGCAATTGCACCGCAAAGGAGAACTAGGGGCCTGCGAAGAAGCCAGACCGTTATTCCATTTCTCCAGTCTCCAGCTCCTACTTACCAAAATTCTCCGTTCATCCCTCGTCTACCTACTGGTCGATCGCGTGATGCGCGTACTTGGGAATTTTGTTGCGATCCGGATGCTCGTGATGAACTTACAACACAGGCTGAGAATGAATCTCATGGTTCGGCTCTGGCTGCGATTAGTCTCATACGATCCAGTAGCAATTCAAGTCTCAAGCAGAACCCGAACAAGAGGAATGCTGGGCCAGCCAAACATGACACTGTCAAACATAGCAAGAAGCTGAAACTAGGAAGATCAATGTCAAGTCTTGCAAGATTACAAAACCCTGTTAAATCTTCTAAAATTAACCAAGAGTCATCAGGCAACGGCAAACCTGGTCTCATGACGTCCCCATCCGGAGATTCTGATAAAGAAAATTGGATCCCCCAGGAGGGTGGTGGCAATCTGCGTCGTCGGCCGTTACCCTCAGCTCCATCTGAGAGGGTATCTAATTCTCGGGTTATATTAGGTGATAACCTCAAAATTCCAACTCATGCCGTTAATCTTGGTGGGAGGCATCGAAAGGGAAAAGCTCCAAATATTGGGTCTGAGATTTTTGAAGATCAGGAGAATCCTAGCAAGGTTCCTGAAGACGTTGAGAAATTCATGCGTGGGGAAGTAAGCCCGAGTAAAAAAGGAGACTTAGACTGTATTCAAGGCTTACTGTCATTAAGTCAAGGGAATTGGCGATAGCAAAGTGGTGTAAATTTGACAATGGAAGGGACTCGTTCAGGCTTATTGTGATTAAGTTGGGCGACAATGTACAGGCATCCTTTTTCAAGGATTGATGGATAATGCTTCTCTGTTTATGTTTAAATTCTGATCTGATTGCGCGGATACCAAAGTTAGCAAGCTTTCAGATTATCAAGTATAATTTTCTAAATGCAAGGCCCCTTTCTTCTATTTTGATCTTCCAACACAGCTTTCATCTACCAAGCCTAGTATCATTTTGTGTCCCCATGCTCGACGTCACAAATAATATCCACTGAAAACTTAATATTTGAGCAAAGCCCGAAAGTTCGGATTCGCTAACACTGACTTTCAATCCTGAGTTCGGCCGTCCACTCTTGTGTTTTGGTAGAATATAACAATTTAGATAATCATACACCTTCATTTTTCAAGCACATTATTCTGTTGGGAGGGTCTCCTGTGTGTCTTTCTCTGTGTCGTTTAATCAGCAGCCTCTATCACTACCCTCGCGGTCTACCTCCGTTGATTTCGTCTCGCTTACCTCAGGGGCTCGCTTACACTTACGATTGGTTTTTATTGATACATCTCGGCTTCTGCTCAATCTGGCCTCCAGAGCTTATAAGATATGCTTCTGTTCTTTCTGAATTTTCTATCTCCTTGCTTGCTTTATAATATAGCCTGTATCTGCTTGTTTGATGAACAACCCCCTTCTGTAATCCCACACTTCCATGCTAGCAACTAATAGTGATTTTTTTAAGCTTTTGACTTCAGCCCTACTCATATTTCTCCTCTAATGCAGGCTCTGCTATTCTAGTTATTACTGTATTCTCTATTTATGGTCTTTATTTCGCCCGCTCGTGTTTGAAAGAGCGTTCTTGATTGAGTAGTCTTAGATAATCAAATACAAACTGGCTTCTTCTTATTAGGTGATCAGTAAGGCCTCATGTTTAGAGAGTCAAGAATAAGAAGTTACTCATGTTGAAGATGCTTATGCACGCTTCTATACAATCTTCAAAGACTCTTATAGACCTGCTTAGTAGCTCTTTTAAAGATTCCACTACTAGACGGCATGATGAACAACATAGTTTAGAGTTCAGTTTCTTATATCCGGCTCGCTTTGAAAGCTGGGCCGACTCATTCGCTTATATTCATTTAATTACTTTATCGGTTGGAGTAGTTGACTTACTTTCTTAAATCTCATACACATTATCGTTTCGACCCCGTCTTTCTTTACAATCTTTATCAGCTTGGCCTGATAATTTATCAAGCTATCTACGTCTTTCTCGAATGAGCCTGCAATATCTCTTTCTTACTAATACAGTTTTGTCCTTCTACCACACACTACCGTCATCCATGGCTTTAGCCACAAGAATTTTTGAACTTCATGTTACTCCTACTTTGCGTACTGAACGGCATGGAAAAATCAAAACTCAGCCGTTAATTTATCTTTCTAATCCGTGTATCGATTTCACTACGGACACTTCCAGTCAGACAAATTACTGTGCAAGTAGCAATGAAAAAGCGAGCGGATTAGAACCGAAGATTTCGTGGTCAACAAGCAATCAGTATTATGCATACGACACCCCGAGCCCCTTCTCTACAGCCTCAAGCTATCGAACCGCAATCTACAACGATTCATTACCAATTCCAGAATCAACAGTTCACTCAAACAATGTCAATTGTGATAGAAAGCAATACGAAACGTATTGTGGCCGGTATGAGGGTGGAATTACTGCACCTCTTACCGTTTTAAAAAACCGAACATATATTGTTCCCGGTAGCGATATCGATGATCTAGCAATAAAACTTCAACATTCACACCTCCGTCCTCAAGAACCAAAAGAGTTGAGTCCGAACACTGCTGCCGAAATAAGCCGTTGCGTTGATGGTTGGTCTCAAATTCCCGTTTTCAAGGAGGCCGCCAAGCAACGAGAGCGGGACAATCCTTTCCCTGGCATAAATTTGAATGCGGGATGGAATAGAGCTCGCTATGGCGGAGGAGCACTTTATTACAGAGAGGAGATTTTTCATCTGCCTGTGCTGTCTGGTCGCCCGGAAGTTCAGATGAGAATTCGAGATGGGTTCAACAGATTCAGTTTTTGGGCGCAGCTGCAACCTATGCAATGGCAAGCTGATGATCTGAAGGGGATGTTCCACAAGATTTTTGTAGGCAAGACAACTGGGGAGAGACAATGGGCAAGAACACCAGGTAGCTGGGGGTCCGCAAGGAAGCTAGTGTTTGATGGCAATAGGGGCTTGAACCTTGTGGATGAGGTTGGAGAGGTTGTGGAGGGTATCCGGAAGAGGGTGGCTACATGGAAGCCTGAAAATGTTCGGCAGGATTTAGGACATCTGAAACGAAAGGGTGAATATACTGATATCCCGCTGGATCTAGAGTTATCGAATAAAGCTGGTAGTACGCGAGGCAAAAGAGCGAAGCCCCTTGAACGACAGTCGGAGCAAGTAATGAGTAAAGAATGGCGAGAGCGGCGAAGGACTCAGGAGAAGAAGGCAGGCCGATGGTTGGATGGAACGTTGAGGATGAATCGTCTATGGGTAGAATTCCACTGGGTATTAAACACAAATGACCTACATCGGAGTTGGTAGCTCACGGGCTCATAGGCGATGCTTAAGGAGGGAAGTGACAACTTTACATAACTTCGACGGCCAATACCTTATTGCAGATCACAGCCTGAAATTATCACTAGAAAACGAAATATAATTAAGAAATCACCAACCTGTAGGACTTTCTTTTTTGACTAAACTTGTGTCAGCATGAATGTTCTCCAAATGTTCTAAAATCAGGTGTCCATTTATTCGCATTTTACATTTAACTTGAAATTGATCTTGGACATGGGCCTATCTGAATCTCACGATATTTCATGGCTCTGTAAATCCAAAGAAGGAAAAAGATTTTGAGCTTGAAAAATTCATTCGGGTGATGGTACTAACCTCGTAAGTCCAAGGTATCTCTAGGAAGTCGGGAGCACGTGTTAATTAACAAACCCACCATCTACTCTTCGCATTCTAACATGCAACAGAGCTCTCCAAAAGGGGCCACGGACACAAAAAATACTTCGAGAGTTTAATCTGTCCATCAGCTTGCCTTCAGCAAATGGAGATAACTCGCTAGATATGTCACAGGCAGTACAGAGAGTTTTGGATAATATGTATTCCAAATACAAAATCAGTAGTAGTATTTGGCTTTACTATAGTCTTGTCTAATGGCTATGCCTTGGGCGGATTGCACGCCTTCTAAAATATAAATCTTTACGAAGAGCCTTTTCAGGCTATGACTATGTACAAAAGGAACCTAACCCCCGAAGTGAGACATGGCCAGCCATGAGATCAAAACTTGAACCAGAATGGAATCTAAATTTCAAGCATGCTCATTGCTTTTTGAGGAGGACTTGCGCTGCTGCTACTATCCTCACTTGTTCCGTAAGCCGAGTCATCAAAGTCAATATCCCATGTTTCGCCCTGCTCTTCGTTCTCCTCCGCCCCATCCCAGCCTTTCTGTGCAGCACCTCTGGTATTCCAATTGAGGGACTGGGAAACGCTTTCAAACCATTCTGTCCCTGATTTCATAACCGTAGGGAAAGGGAACTGAGATGCAGCAATTGTGATGCAGTCACCTTGTTTAAGCTCCACACGGTTTTTGCCGTCGAATGAACAGTAGGCTGTTGCCCGGGAATTCCGGGGGATGGCGACGCGGATGAGCATCGTATCAGAGAGAATCATTGGACGGAAAGAAAGAGTATGCGCACAAATAGGTGTGAGCAGAATTGCTGGTATATCTGGATGGACTAGAGGCCCGTTTGCAGAAAGGGAATATGCTGTCGACCCCGTTGGCGTTGCGAAAATACACCCATCGGCCGAGATGACTGTAAGCATCTTATTGTCAACGTAGACCTCTAGGTTCGAAACATAAGGGGATGGTCCTCGGTCGATAACAAGCTCGTTGAGAACGTCAAATTGCTCCGTTTCTTCCATCTCTCCTGGAAGGGATCCGGCCTTGTAGACGGTGCATGTGAAACGCATCCGCATGCTTACTCGCATGCCTTCCTCGCCCATGACTTTATTCAACTGATCCTTGAATTTATCATACTCAAAGTTTGTCAAGAAACCCAAACTACCCAAACTGAATGATAAAATTGGGGGGACAATTCCTTGGAATAACCAAGACGTGAATAAAACAGTCCCGTCTCCGCCGAGAGTCAGGACTAAGTCAAATCTCTCAGGCTCATTACGGCACATCTCAGGCCGCCAGTATTTCAATAGCGGTTGGAAACGAGGGTGAGTCTCCAGCATCTGTTCTGCTCCAAATCGCTTTGAATTCCGAAGTTTAGCGTCTACATAGACAGTTATACCGAGCTCAGATCCATAGCGAGGGGTTCCCATTAGCCAAGCTGCGAGCTCCCTTGTCAGGTTGACTAAGTGATTGTCTCTGGCCTTCGTGACAATCATCACATTCCGAACTGCGCGTCTCATTGGACGGCGTTGAAGCTGCTTGGAGATTTCTCGCACGCCAGTAGCTGTTTGCATCAGACGAGAGTGGGATATCCACTCGTTTCCTCTGATCTCTTCTAGCACTTTGTCGATGTTCAACACATCATCAAATCTTTCGTGGTAGAAACAAGGTGATTGCAAGGCGGTGAATCGAGGAGTTGTCGGTGTCCCGGTCCTGCCAACGAGATCTGAAAGGGCCGCTGACAACTTCTGGGAAGAAGCTGTCCCTGGCCTGTTATCCATCCGTTTCTGTCCCGTTATCGCACTGGACAAAGTCAAGTTTTGTGGGTTTGGATTTCTGTTCGCAGTTGCCAAAGCTTTAATAATCGTCTGCCGCGGTACAGATTCGACCGACACAGCGTTCTTCCGATGACCGAAGGTGGCCCTTTGTGGTTGAGAAGGAAATATCGGAGATGACGGAACGGAGACAGAGTTGCTTGGAGAATTCTGACCTACTGTTGTAGCAGCAGAAAACGAAGATTCGGAGGGTTCATTTTCGAATTCGTAGGAGCAATCCTTGGTGTTCAGTGAGCCAAGTTGTTCTGTGTATTCACGAAGAAGTGATTCCTCGAGGCCCGAGGCGTTGTTCAATCCATTTAAATCTGATTGAGACTGGATACCTGTTGGTCCTTTTGGTGCAGAATCTTCGTCGATGGAGACTAACGGGAGGTTCTTGGGATTCGTAAGTGCAGGGTGGATCGAAGATGCAGGATACATGTCGGCCATTATTTTTGGGGTTTGGCTTTGTTTGCGGCCGGGGTTTCGGCGATAAGGTTCAAGGCTTGCCGAAAGACGACGCAGTGTTACCTGGGGATACGGGGCTTAAAACCCAGGTGATTTGATAACCGTCGTTTGGCAGGGAAAAGAATCGCCTGCCTATGGGTTGTACTTTGAGTTTCTCGACTCCCTTTTCGGTATTATAAATTCGACCCGCGTCTGATGATGGCCGAGGTTGCAACCGAAGTCTTTACTCAGCAAAACGTTACCGGTGACGGTCGAGAGAGTTGGCGAGCGATTGGCGGGCTTGGAGCGACTATAGAGCAGGTATTAGTCTCTAAGGTATGCAAATAGATGTGCTTGATGTGCAGAAAATATCGAAAAACGGATTTGAAGAGTTGATAGGGGCAATGGGAGGAGAGCAAAATGAGGGGTCAACTGGCGGTGCCCACATCGGGAACGTCTGGTTGGAGCGGTGCCGTGCCCTTCAGTCGTTTGACAACAATTTGTCACACCTTCAATCAATGTCAAATCATCTGCCATCATGGTACACACGAGATCGCTGAGGGGGGTTGACCGGTTCGGCTCGAGGCATAAAGAGCAAAGGACGATATCTCGAACGTCGTCACGATGCAAGACACCTTACTTACTTGGGAGGGGCAGCGTTGCCGAATTGAGGCTTGTTGGCTGCAGGACGTTGTGCGTGGTGTGATGGACTTGCTGACTCGTCAACAGACCGGCGCCTACAACTGTGCTGGACCTGCAAAAATGAATACGAATGTGATGCCTCTGCAGGAGATGGTCGACAAGATATGATATTGTGCTATATACGGATATGCGGATATTGAGATGTGACAAGACAAAGAGTGGCCGGGGTGGTGGGCGTACGGTGGGTATCACGGTGGTGCTGCAAAACGACGCCCGGTCTATGTATAAGGTCTATAGAATAAAATCGACGACTCCGGAAAATGCAATGATGGATAATCTATGTGCAAGAAAAAAACATGCCGAAAGTAGAAGCGTATAAACAAGAAAGATAAATCAAATCAAAGGCAAAAAGGGGCACAAGCTACCAGAGCTTTGCTGGGGAAGATGATAGCAGGTGCGTTGGGTCTGGAGAGAAAGACTGCAGAACAAATCTGCTTCCCCAGACTGGATCCTGTCTTATAATAATACGAAGTCTCGACCTCATTCTCTCGTTGCAAGCGAGTTTTGATGTGTCGTCGTCTCAAAGGTCACGGGCGTGACAGGCTAGCGTTTTCAGTGTGTGGCGGCGACAAGTATCAAGACAGGTAGAAACACGAGCACAGTGACAGCATAATGTTTGGAATACCGTGACGAACAGGACGCGGATTTAGGGACAGGGTTACAATAGAGGAATATCTCCGGAGGATCAAACGCAGTTGCGGCCTCTCTATCTCTGCCATCTGATATCGCTGAAGCTCCCCCTGGCTTGTGAGAGCTTCAACACGGCTAGACTAACGGCACAGAGTAGACATTCAGCCTGCAGGTATCAAAAAATAGAGGTTATCGCATCCTGAATTTTGCACTGTGTCACCTTTCCTCCGATTGTCACAAATTCGACCTTCATTCGTAATCCTCATTGGGGACTGAGAGCTGATGAAACTTCGCTTCAAATAGGGGCCAACCGCTTTCGGTACGTGGTACTTGTTACAGGAGAACAGCCGACAAGGAGGCTAACGAACCCCATGGATAGCGCCTCCTCCTGTTCTCTATTTTGGTATGCA
Source organism: Haplographium delicatum (assembly GCA_037952705.1). Classification (NCBI taxonomy): domain Eukaryota; kingdom Fungi; phylum Ascomycota; class Leotiomycetes; order Helotiales; family Hyaloscyphaceae; genus Haplographium; species Haplographium delicatum. Next base: position 87,416 of record JAPZPC010000044.1, read on the forward strand.
GATCCTGCGAATACGACTGTCTACTGGGCCATCTGCCCTCCGCGGCCCGATCCTTGCCTCAGTCCAGAGCTTGGCATCAATGCTCTGCCGTTTCAATCCCCCCGCCTACAAGGACAGCCTTCTGAATATTACTGTGTCTTCGCGGACGATAGCCGCAAAACGTTGAGGTGAAACATCTCGTAGCTGTGGAGTTGATAAGAATCATTTTACACCAATCAATCTCTCCAGTGAAGGTCTGTTGTGACTTTGGCCTGCAAAGTTGACTTGACAAACGTTGTCATGTTTCCAGCCTTTTCATCTAATGTTCCGTCTTGCGGCTCAGGCCCGTTGCAGCATATTGCTTCTGCAGTATCATATATCTCATTCCAATCATCTATTGTGAATCGTCCCTCGCTCTCTGCAACCAGTAAATATCCGTGTGAGGAGAATGCCAGCACGTGGACTGAATCTGCACTTTGGGATTGGAGGGCATTTGGGTGCGGTACAATAGTCCTTGATGATCCATTAGAGGTAACGGCAAGGAATACCGAGGTCAAGGTCATTGATAGGGGCATAGAGGCAGAGAGCAAGGCTAGGGTTGCAGTTTGAAGGAGTGCGGGGAGGATAGGGAGGTTCTGGATGTACTGCGTTAGCCTTTCTATTCATTACACACTGGTTACAAGTAGAAATACCGAAGATGCTTGTACCAATTTTGACCCCGCAGTATCGTTTTCTGGACTGCTTGCAATCTGGAGAGTGATTTGGATTAAGGTTCGAGGGAAGTTTTGAATGAGAATGATTTGGCGGAGGGTAGATTGCATGATTGATTCGAGATGTCTTTCCCGTGTACCTAAAACCAGAATGGTTAGAACAACCACGAGGAGGGTTACGCGCTGGAGATACAGACCACCAATACCAGCCGCGGGTCGTACGATAACGTCTACAGCTGCTTCCTCTGGGAGTTCATCGCGTCGGGTAACTTCCAGAGGTCCATTGACAGCGCCAATTACGGTGTAGCCGTTCTGCGAAAAAGTAGCAGATCCATCCGCACGATAAAGATGTGAGAGACTTGCTGTAGGATCTGCCGACGGCGCCATGGTGCTTGTAGATTTGTGAGTTCGTGGATGTGGTGGTGGTGGTGGTGGTGGTGGTGGTATTGGCATTGGCATTGGTACAATTACAAGAAATAAATATTTTGACTTCTTTGAAGTTGGGAACGCTAAAAGCGGGAGCATCCGTAGGCTGATAACGTCCAGCCCTTCGCCTGCTCGGAGTTGATAGGCAACTCCACCACCATCATACGATATCACCCACATCAAAAATGCCTTCAAGCACAGAAAATCCTATTTTAAAAGAACGGCCGTCTGCAGCTATCCCAAATCTTCGGGATCGTCTGCCTAAGCTGACGCCTCGCCGCCGCCAACCGCCTCCTTCGAACCCACTTCCAGTACCTGAGACACCGAGTCTGCCCCCACCTCCAGAGCTCTCGAGCTTGACCTTTCAAAAACCAACGAGGCGGATCCTCTCTCCACAAGACCACGAGCTGTTTTTGAACTCTCCTACATACAAATTACTTATCGCCTTCGTCTTTGGCCTCACGGAATCCGTTGTCGATACACCTATCTCGGCAGTCAAAGAAAGCGATCTCAGTCCTGCCTTGAAGACTATTCTCGATATCTTAGACAAAGTGCAAGATGTATCGAAGCGCAGCCCTCCAGAGGAACAGGGTGATTCACGTTTTGGAAATAAGGGTTTCCGCGACTTCCTCGACCTAGCTTCGAAGGAGCATACGGAGTGGCACAAAGAACTTGGGATTACTTCCGAGGACGCGATTTCAGAGATATCTGCATACTTCCTCCAGTCGTTTGGGAATCGTACGAGAATAGACTATGGTTCGGGTCACGAATTGAACTTCATCCTTTGGTTGTTGTGCCTCTACCAACTTCGCATTCTCGGGCCATCGGATTTCCCCCCCCTTGTGCTAAAAGTATTCACTCGATATCTCACCCTCATGAGACTCATACAATCGACCTACTACCTAGAACCTGCTGGCTCACATGGCGTATGGGGTCTTGATGATTATCAGTTTCTTCCATTCCTGTTTGGGGCATCACAGCTCTTACATCATCCTTTCATCCGACCGATGTCGATACACCAGAATCTCATACTTGAAGAATATGGAAGCGATTATTTGTACCTTGGTCAAGTAAATTTTGTCAACAGCGTCAAAAATGTTGACGGCTTGAGGTGGCACAGTCCTATGTTGGATGATATCTCGTCCTCCAAGTCGTGGTCTAAAGTCGAAGCGGGGATGAGACGCATGTTCGTTGCAGAAGTTCTAAAGAAGTTACCAGTCATGCAACACTTTCTATTTGGATCCTTGGTACCCGCGGTTGAAGGTATGAGTAAAGAAGAAGAATTAGGAGTTCCAAGTGAGGAAGAGGACATTGAAGGAGGCGAAGTTGTGGTAATGATAGATGGCATGAGACATGTTCATCAAATGAACAGTTGGGGTGATTGCTGTGGGATTAAAGTTCCAAGCAGCATTGCTGCAGCACAGGAGACGAAGAAACGGATTGGTGGAGGGGATGTATTGAGAAGAATACCGTTTGATTAAATAGCCAATAATTAATATTGTTGAGCAAATTTTTGCCCAGCTAATTAGCAGATGGCCATATTGCAGCCTAGTAAGAGAAATTTCTGACCCCAGATGGCTTAGAAGGCCGTATATCTCTTCTTTAGGCAGGGTTTTACAAGGCTAATTTTGGTGCTCGATTAAACTACCTCTCCTGACAAAGAGCAGTTTATTTGCTTGCTAGTACCTCCTCCCTCTATATCAGATCCACGCTCGGCTTCATAAAAATATTATATAAGTCGGGGCTGAATCTAGTAAGCATTATAGCGTGAAGCTTAGATCTTCAACCCCCGAAAATCATGGGAAAAGGGTTTTGTAATCAATTGAGTCTATTTGTATGCTCGTCCACCTAAAGCCCTAAGTTTGAGCTTGAAAAATGCTATGTATCGTTATGATATCCTCGACCCAGATGTCTTTCTCGTTCCCAGAATAGTCCTCTCTCCAATCATCAATACCGTATGCACGAAGATGCAAATTATCCAACAAAATGTACAGCCCAAAATTTCAAACATTACGCATAAAATATTGAGAATATAATTACCACCCTGGGACAACCTTCGTCTTGACATAAAGCCCCTTTGCTGGCCTGGCCGTCACGCCCCCCTTTATAAGCACATTTTTCTCATCGAGTTCCCTCGCGTCGTTCAACTCAAAGTCAAATCTACCAATCCAGGAAGCCAACAGACACGCAAACTCCGCCGTCGCAAAACGCTGCCCGATACAACTTCTAGGGCCGTGCAGAAATGTCAAGAAAGAATAGTTGCTCGCCGCCCCACCGTTGCCATTCGAATTCAACCAGCGATCTGGGTTGAATACCTTTGCGTCTGGGCCCCAGAGTTCTTCAGATTTGTGAATGGCCCAGGGGATGAGCATGACACGAGTTCCTTTGGGAATTTTTTGATCGAGAATGACGGTATCATTGCCAGCATCGCGAAGGGTGAGGGGAACCGGAGGGTAATAGCGAAGGACTTCGTGGCAGACGGCGTTTAAGTAGGGCATATTATCAATATCTTGGTATGTGACCGTTGTATTTTCATCGAGACTTGGGAGTCTCTCTCGGATTTCGGCTCGAAGTTTCGTCTGGATATCAAGATTAAGGCAGAGCATGTACACCGCCCAGGTCATTGCTGTAGCGGTGGTTTCATGGCCTGCTGCGAGAAAAGTCATGAGCTGGTCAACTAGATTCTCCTCCGTGAATCCACCACTTTCTAAGGCTACACTCAGAATATCTACGTCCACCAGTTCGTGTTTCTCAAGCTTCTCTTTCTTTGCTCGGATAAGATTTCTGCAAGTTGTCCTAATAATGGCTGCAGCCGCCTCAATATCCCCATTTCGTTTGATAGGTAAGCTTCTCACAAACCAGCCAGGTAGGAAGAGGTTCAACATTCCTAATATCGCAGCGCCACGTGATGGTTTGAACACTGTCCTATACGTCTTGTTGAGCAATGTAGTTGGGTCTTGGATAGCACCGAAATCTTTGCCAAGGCCTGCAACACCAATGATGTCTAGAGTGGCTCTGCTTGCCCATTCCCCCGCCTCCATTACGGCTGTATCGTTCTCCACGTCTGGACGCTTCTGAAAATCCGGCAAATCCTCATTCGGAATGCCACCGGCTTCGACTTGCCGGGTCATTGCTGCCACAGCTTCACGAGATTTATCCCAAAATACGGGATATAAATCTTTGACATGTCTGAATGCAAATGCCGGCATGAGATTCTTCCTCTGTATCCTATGTTCCTCTCCTTCAGCTAACAATATACCAATCCCCAAAAGTCGGCCTAGACCCGCCGCAAAATGTGATGGCTTCACAAAATCGTAGTTTCGAGTTGTGAGGACTTCGCTAAGGCCCTTTGGAGAGGTGATCATAAGACGCTCAGAATTTAACAAGCCCAGGTATCGGATAATACCATCATTGGGAATGTTGTTCACCCTAAGCGTGTTGTCAGTATTCTCAAATTTTCATCCATTTAACTCGGGACGTACCATTCAATCATGGGGGCGCCTGTAGGCAGTGCTGATATGAGTGAAAATTGTCCATTCCACCAGCTTCCACCTTGGGGACCCGGGAGGTGTCGAAAGGGAGAAAAGAACTTGGGATATAAAATAATTCTCCAAAAACACCAGCCCAAGAAGGTCAGTGTCCAAAATTGAATGAAGGTACCTAGGTAGGATGGCCGCGAGAATAATAATAGATCTGGTTTGAATGCGACGAGGGCGGATGAAGCCAGCGCAGAAAAAGCCGTTATGGCTTTGAAGGGGATATCTGACATTGCGAGTGCAGTATCAGCTGAGGATTGTAGGAACGAAGACGTTGGTGAAGGAGGACAGGTTGGTCGTCCTATATTCGTGCTTTTGAAGCTCAATTGGATGATGCCTGCGAAGGACAGTTATATTTGAGAGCACAAAGCTATAATTTGCTCATTAGAGATAAAACCTCGCAACGCTGTCCTCCGTCGCGACTGGGTTGAGAGAGCTTAAATTCTAGTAATATCTGCTTCGTCGCAAGTTTCAGAAAGATGGTTCAAAGCACGAACGGGCAGAGGCGGCGGAGCAATGAGGCATGAAAAACAAGAAAGGCGGCGGGAGGAGAGGCACATATGGTAATCAGTAATGGTATGCGAATGTATGTGCGTATGTATATACATGTACTACTATATATATTGCTAGATGGGAACGCGAGAAAAGATGGGGAAGGGCAGAACAAGACCCTGGCGAACGAGGATTGAACCTCGGAGGAACTGTCTGCGTGGAGGGGTGTTGGTGGTGGCGGCGGATGTCTTGGGGCCAGTAGAGTCGGCTGCTGAGATGCCACCGGGGCGAACAAGCTCCTTCCAGCAGTCTGGCCCTTCGTATCTCGTACTCGAGTATGAAGCAGGCGCGGGTGGGTGGCCATGCGAGGCGCCGCACGATTGGCTAGGCCGACGACCGGAAACATTCACCTCCGACTCTGCAGTACAGGACGGTACGGTACGTGCAGCCCTCAACTCTGTCTCTGTACTGACTGCGTACTACTGCCCTATTCGGGACTACCGTACGACACTTACTGTACTTTGTACGCTGTACTTTGTACGCTGTACAAGAACAGTAGTTAGTTGGATGTCTTTTCTTCTCTTGGGAGCTTCTTGACGCTTCCCTACTGCAAACCCCCGGATAGGCATGATAGGCAACTGAGACTCTTCCGTATGCACATTACCACAGGATGACCCGGAAGAGAGGACCGCGGAAGTTCGCTGTCTCTTGAAATTCCCGCCTCTTCTGCAGACGCCCTGGTAGATAGGCGGAAATTTTGATGGCGTAAGGCGCTGTACCCGGACTGGATGTGTGGACACCACTGAGTAGCGGACAAGTATCATCACTCTTCTAGGCATCCAACATGTAAGAAGAGCTTGCGGTAGTTGCGCCGCCCCCGATTCTTCTCACTCTCTCAACAGCAATCTACTGTCTTGTACCTGCCCGTCTTGCCGTCCGGTAACGTTCTTGTGCTGTATCGACGACCGACGAAGGCCACTGAATACAAGCCGGGATTCTTGTGGCTGCCGAAGCGAATTCACTTACTGCCGATCAAGTTGGTGAAGACAGAATCCCTGCGCGCAATTGGGGTTGGCAAATGATTTTGGAGGTGCTAGTATTTTGAATTGCTGAGGCTTCACATTAAATGCTCGACATTGATCGCCCTCTATCTCGCATCAATCATGGCATAGATCGTGGGGTAACGCTCGGACTCTCCACTGATTAGCTCTTTCCCAAGATCATTCTTGACGTCTGAGAACGTCACTGCCATAGATACTTTGGGTTACCAAGATCAGATGAAACATTGCGAGATCTCTTAAGCATGACATGGGTCCTACGTTGGCTTTTTCATTTCTCATCAATTATCTACTTTCAGATCCTACCCCAGTTTGATTACTCGATACCAGCCAGTATTACATATTTTCAGAATTTCCCCTATTTCACTTACTATACATCCCTTTCACTCTCTCATAGGTAGGTAACAGGACAGAGAGTAAGCGAATTAAGCTCCCTTCTTCCAAACGCATATTGATATCAGACATTGATCTCCCGAGCTACGATGTATTCGAAACAGCCTGTTGAATTTCAACAGCCGCCACTTAGAAAATTAAAAACCAGACCATTTACCCGTCTAGTTCCGTCATCTTAAATTAAGACTGCTATTTTGCAATAGCTTCTGCCTTATCGCTACCATTTAAGTTCGCAAAGTACTTCCAAGGTCCAACCTTGAAGTAACTGTGACTTGCGGTTCGATATTCATTTCACTGCGAAATAATGCCAATCAATTGATGAGGTAGAAACCTGTATCTTCTTCATAAAGAGTCAAAATATCCTTTATAGCCCCCAGACAAAATGTGTCCACGGTTAGCCTTCCAAAGTCATGCGACTACTCGCGCAGGGATTTAAGCGATCTGGTAGGCTATTGTAGCATACTGGGCTGTAACTCACTGTACAAATAAGTACCTGACACGCTATATTTTGGGGCCCGGTTACTATTTGTGACAGTAGGATACAGTGACTCTTGAAAGCATTCCACGTCTGGCAGTGGCTGGATATTCACAACGGGTTTCGGCATGTCACGTGTATTCCAATTATATAAGATATCCTTCCAAAGTACCTATCCTAGCCCGATATCGCATATGGCTCCCTTTTGATTTCAAATATTCTCCTTCTCGACTCCTATTTCTCCACATTTTACTTCAAATATACACTTCTCAAAATGCCGCGTCTTGCAACTGTGGGTATCCTCTCCATTGGGGATATGGGGATGGGAGTTGCGAAACTTCTCATTGCTCAAAACTATAGGGTTGTCACCAATATTGAAGGGCGAAGGTGCGGTACTCTCTATCCATTATTGATATATTTTTGAATTCTCGTCTGCCTGTCCACCTCAGAGTTGAGATGATATGGATAGGGTGTATTTGCCAATTGACTTCGGGTTTTGATGTGATTTGTGATTCTAGTACATAAAACTAAGCATCATGTCACTTTATTGCGATTGGGAAATACCACCCACACTACATTGATACGGCTACTATCATGCAAAGTTTATTTTGATTTTAAATTCTTTTTCTTTAAATATAATGGCTCTATATTAGTACTATAGAAAAAGCCAGTTCGGTTTTGAACTCTTTGGTTAATTAAGTAACTTCACTTTTCTCTTTCGTAATATTGTGCATCCTATCTTGACAAACCTAACGCTTCTGTAGTAAAGACACTCATGCCCGCGTTCAAAGAGCTTCCGTAGAAACCCTTCCCACGGATGTTTCCCTTGTCTCAGCCTCTGATTATATTCTCTCCATTGTTCCTCCACGCGATTCCATCGCTACTGCAAAGCGCGTAGCAGCAGCATTCACCTCGCTCTCTAGCCCAAAATCTACGCCGCTCTATTTCTTGGACCTAAACGCGCAGTCGCCTCGCACTGCTCGTGAAATTGATACTCTTTTCCAAACGCTTACCCCGACTATCAAGTATGTAGACGGGGGAATTATTGGCGGGAGCCCTGCTCTGAAGGCGGCCCCGGAGCAAAGCACAGCGGACTCCTCTTCTCAATCTTCACTTGATTCATGGAACCTTCCATTTATTCCCCTCTCTGGGCCCCATTCTCTTTCAGATGCTCCTATCTCCGGTCCTCATCTTGCGAAAACGCTTAACTCCAGGCACATTTCAACAGAGATTGGCTCGGCTAGTGGCCTCAAATGCTGCTTTGCCACCACCACCAAGGGCTATACAGCCATCTGTCTCCAGGCCTTTACCACGGCCTCAAATCTTGGTGTCCTACCTCTCCTCATAGAACAGATGAAGGAGCGTATACCAGGGATGTGGAAATCTAATGAAAGATCCATGCCGCAGATGCCTCCGAAGGCTTACAGGTGGGTAAAGGAGATGGAAGAGATTGCAGTAGCGCATGCCGATGATGGAGGGTTTGAGGGCGGCAGGAAGGGTATATTTGATGGAGTTGCGGAGGTGTATAGGAGTTTGGCAGAGGAAACGGTGCTGGGGCAGGAGACGACAGAGAACAGAAAAAGAGGCTTGACAGTGGAGGACGTGGCGGAGGCAATGGGAGAGGGTTTGAAAAACAAGAAGAAGAAGGTGGAATAGTGCAGTGAGCATGGGGAGGAGGGCAGCTGATCAAAGTTAGAGAGGTAGGTGGATCATAGATTCCAGACCTTTGCATTGGCTACGCTTAGCTTCCCTTTTGGGCTTTGAATCAACGCCAGCCACACTGTCCGTACATTTACTGATTCTTTGGGATACAATCAATATTATCAGTGCAGAAAATGGCGTTGCTATGCTCTGTTCTATTTTCTCCTCGACTTTAAGTTGGTTATATGCAGCCCCCAAATTCGACATACTAAACATATTCTTCTCAAACCCCAAATATCACCAAGGCAGCGAAATTTTGTACGAAAAGGTGTATGAACACATATTATATATATCTTAATATCTATGGGGTATCCAGAGCAGAATGTAATACATCTATAAACGCCACCCAATGCAACCTTTTTTGGGGTATCCCCTAATGCGACCAAAACGCTAGTAGAACAAATGAAAACTGTAATCCAATGAATAAAATTCCACTTTTAGTTTTCTCGGCCGCGTTCTTCTTCTTCCCCGTCGCTGTTGCTGTGCTTTCACCTCCCCCAACCGTTAATGTGCCCACAACCACAATACCAGTTCCGCTAGGCGCTAAGCTGAGGATGTCACCACCAACGGTTACTTGACCGCCAGCTGTAAGCGTTTGTCCTGCAATGACGACACTAGATATTGGTGACTGAACAGGTAATAGCGTTGTTGAGTTGGTGCTGGGAACTGAGGTTTGTGATGGTGACGGAAGTGTAATGATTTCTCCATTTTCAGTGATGGCGCCTCCTGGAAACAGTGTTTGAGATCCAATCACGAATCCGGATAGAGAATTGGCGGTTATTCTTGTACCTCCAATAACCACTACTGCTGGTGTCGGTGTCGTAGCCGGAGTAGAGGGATTGGGCGTTGCGGCATTAATGATAATAGCTCCTCCAGAAGCAGCAGAGATTTGCTGACCACCTACTGTGATAGCTGCACCAGGACTGAGAGTTTGGGATCCGAAGATGAAATTTGAGGCCGAGTCCTGGCTAATAATCTGTGATCCAAACAAAACAGGTGGAGGCGCCACCGCTGCTGTTAAAGTGCTTGCAGCCGCTGATAAACTGGGAGTCTGAGTTACGGCAGCACCGTTGCCAGGGGTTGAGACCGTAGCTGGTCCTTGCCCTCCATTTGGAGGAGGTAGATTCGTTTGTGATGATTGGGTCACAGGTTGTGTATTGGCTGACGAAGGAATTAGAACTGGGGCACCTCCACCTTGTTGTGGAGGAGTTGATTGCTGAGCCCCCACACCTACCGATGATGCAGGTGGTACTATTATCTGACTCCCAACAGGAGGATTTGGAGGTTGACTGCTTGGGCCAGGCGGAGGTGGATTAGCATCTTGATCTGGCGGATTTGGAGGTTGAGTCGGGGAAGACGGTGGGTTAGAGCCTTGATTTGGAGGATTGTTCGGTGATTGAGTCGGGCCAGGAGGTGGGTTGTCAACGTGACCTGGAGGGTTGTTGGGTGTTTGAGTCGGGCCAGGTGGGTTGCCTCCTTGATTGCCTCCTTGGCCGGGAGGGTTATTTAGTGATTGAGTCGGGCCAGGAGGTGGGTTGCCTCCTTGATTGTCTCCTTGGCCGGGAGGGTTATTTAGTGATTGAGTTGGGCCAGGAGGTGAGTTGCCTCCTTGATTGCCTCCTTGGCCTGGAGAGTTATTCAGTGATTGAGTCGGGCCAGGAGCTGAGTTGCCTCCTTGGTTACCTCCTTGGTTACCTCCTTGGTTACCTCCTTGGCCTGGAGAGTTATTCAGTGATTGAGTCGGGCCAGAAGTCGGGTTGCCTCCTTGATCTGGAGGGTTATTTGATGTTTGAGTAGGCCCAGATGGAATACTCGAAGATGATGGTGGGATGAAGCCCCCCCCTGGTGTGATCACCACAGTGATCGTTTCACTACATGTCCCCGCGACTGGTACAAGCACTTGGCCCAGAATTGATGTTATAGTTGCTGTACATGGTGGAGGTGGAGGTGGAGGCGGAGGCGGCGGAGGCGGAGGCGGTGGGGGAGGTGAACCAACTCCGGTCGATGATGTAGGTGCAGCTACATTTACTGGCGGGGTACTGGTTACAGTAACTGTATCAGAACAGGTGCCCGCAACTGGGACGAATTGTTGGCCAACAACTGATGTTACAGTTGTGGTACAGGGAGGGGGAGATGATGAAGGAGTTGAAGTCGACGCCGCGTCTACTGGAATCAATCCTGTCTTAGCTAGCTGTAAATCCAAAAACACGAATGGTGAAGTGAAAAACGAGTACCCACTCGGAGATGAAGTGGATGTCGGAGGGACAGTGACTGGAGGTGTAGATGTTATGGTGATGGTGTTCGAACAAGGACCAGGAAGCGCGGCAAAGGGCTGGCCCAACACTGAAGTGACTGTAGTTGTACACGTTCCGTTTGCCTCCCTTCGAGCTAATATAATTTCTTTGCAAAATGTAAGTACTAGATATTGGCACATATTTCGAATTACTCACCTCGGCGGTCATAAAGATCGTGGGCGGCAGCTCCATTCAGGAGAGCCAAAACTCCGATGGTGAGAGTCGTCGGAAGATACATAATAAATTCGAACCGGAGAATCATGAACTGTCAACCCATCGAACAGATGCGATCAAGTATAGAGCGCGAGCGAAGAGTTGACGAAGGAAAGGAAAGAAAAGAAAGAGATTGATGGGAAAAGAACGGATAGGACGGTAATGTTATTATTGATGGACCTTTTTGGGTTCGGGGCTGAGCCTCAGTTGTGCCTCTTCACCATGTTCCGTATTTGTACCAGGATGATAGCTTCATTCCGCAACGGGCTGGTGGTCGCGGGCAGCAGTTGGCAGCAGTCAGGAACCGCAATGGAGGCGTCACGGACCCAAAGGATTCCCACGTTGTACGAGTTATCCCAGTGGCACATGATGAAATTGGAAAGGGTGGGGAGTATCGCTCACCCGCACAGTACGATGGTGGCCCTCCACGGGTGAGAACTCTGCTGAGAGAGGGCAGTGCTTACAATCCGTAGTTAGTTTTCTAAATGCTCCCATCATCAAGCCGTATCCGACGCGATAGAGGCCGAAACGAGGAAGGGCGGGGGTTAAAAATAACAGTCTGACCCACGAAGGATTCAGGTGCAGGATTCGCCAGTGAATTGTTTTTATCCTCCGCAGTGGCAGATGCGGGGATTAATAAGGGTGGGCGTTGGTTGGAGGTGCTGCACGGCCATCTGCACAGCCAGGATGGAAATGAAGATGGCCAGAATAATCAGAATAAATGAGACGGGTGCGCCAATGACCGGCCCTGGATCCTCGCTTATGCACGAGAGACGGGGGGCGCAGAGAAAAAGGCGTAGACCCACTTGACGCGGTTGCAGCGTTTATTGCCGCAAGCTGCCTAGCGCCATCATCCGCGCCGTCAGGGGTAATTTTATTTTTACGTAGAAGCCAGTCATCCTACTCATTTCCGCACTGTGGCCGAACCGAAGGAGCAAGCCTTTTGGCCCCAAGACGAAAACCATTACGGTCAAATCATTCGAGCCACGGACTCTCAGCCTGACGTGGTTTCCTGCCTGTCCAATCATGTCCCCCGCTGGGAGGCCACGACGCGGCTGAGCGACTGGTTCGTGAGACCTATTGGACAGCCTCGCTACGACGATGTGACAAGGCTGTATTGACCCAAGATCCTAAATTGTCATGCTGACACCTGCTCTTTTATACCAGAGGTCTTCTGGTCAGCAAGTGCCAGGCTCCCACCGAGGCCCGTAGTCGGCCCTGGTGAGCCTTGTTACCAGCTATAATACAAAATGCTGTCGGTGCCAGCTGCTTCCGGCCGGGTCTTGTCAGGTACAGATTTGGTGCTCGTTTCATCTTTTTCTTAGATTTTCTGTCATCAGACGTCGTCAGCGGCTTGGCTACAGTGTAGTATCTATGTTTATCTAAGCCGGTTTCCTACACAGAGCGGAAACTTGTTTATGCCTTCTTTAAGATGATTTTCTCGTGAGAGTTGTTGTCTCTAATCTTTATACCACTGCGAGATGAATTCATGTCGAGCTTGGCCGACGTGCGTTCTCTTCTTTCTGCTCAGCCTTCCGCTACTCTCAAGAGCGGTTACAACCCTGTCAAACACCACACATACCACTCCAAAACCTCTTGTTGTTCCTCCCTCTCAAGATTGTACGTTTCTTTCCCACAGTGGGAAATATATATCTCAGTGCTTACTGTAGGCTTGCCTTAATTAGTTGATGGAAACGATGGGCCATGGTCTTCTTTCTTCCTGCGTGTGGGGTCACCACCTCAGACCCTTAAAGTTCTAATTTCAACAGCCAGTAACCAGCCATTAGTGGTACTGCCTCAAGGCTGTTCCGCCAATGACCCGTCGAATTGTGCCACCTTGCGTGGAGGAGCCTTTCAATTTAATTCTTCTTCAACATGGTAAGTTAGTTATGATCTACTTCTTTGTTATGCCTTTCAACCTCTGGCCGTTATGACGTTGGATATCTTCCATTTTTGGACAAGTACGCCAATCACCAGCGTGAATAACTCTCGGACTTCAAATATCCATCTCCCTAGTTATGCTTTGAGCTACGTAGGGAATGGAGAGTTTCTCAATTAACCTTATATAGGGTGCAGAATAATTTAACCTCCCAAGGTATCTTTGCTCTCACTATTGAGACCAACCTTGGCGTTTATGTAAATGCATTGTACGGAAACGATACCGTTTCATTAAGTTACCTTGGAAGCGGAACGCCGTCCTTGGATAGTCAAATTGTCGGTGGAATTGCATCCAAAAACATGTTTATGGGCGTATTTGGACTTAATCCTGCGGCGACAAATCTTTCCACATTCAATAACCCGGTTCAAAGTTACATGTCCACCCTGAAAGCTCAAAACCAGATTCCTTCTATTTCGTACGGCTATACTGCAGGGAATCAATATCGTTTCAACAAAGTTACAGGAAGTCTGACTCTCGGTGGGTACGATGCATCTCTATTTGTACCAAATAGCCTTACTTGCGCGTTCGACGTAAACAATAACTTCGACTTGACAATTAATGTCAACAAGATTGCTATGTCCTCAAAAAATGGAAACCAGACACTCAGTACTACCTCTTTCCCTGCATTCATCGACTCAACTGAGCCGTATCTCTACCTCCCAATGGAGGTATGCAAGAATTTTGAGGAAGCGTTCGGCATTATATACGATAATAAAACTGGACTTTATCTTGTCAACGACACCCTACACGAGAAACTCTTGGACCAATCTGCCAATGTCACCTTTACATTAACCAATTCTACAGCAACGACATTTGTTGACATTGTACTCCCCTACCAGGCGTTTGATTTGTTAGCAGAATGGCCTCTTGTTCAAAACACTACAAGATATTTTCCCCTCAAAAGAGCAGCGAACGACAGTCAGATAACATTAGGACGGACATTCCTTCAAGAAGCGTCAGTATATTCCTTGGCCTAGAAATGTAAAATTTAGCTCACATCAGTTAGATATCTCATAGCAGATTATGAACACTCCAACTTTTCTGTGTATCAGAGACAATGGAATCCCAATTCTCCAGAGGATATCCAGACCATTTATTCAATAGCAGATTCTTCAGCAACCCCAAAAACGAAGAACTCCAAATTTCCAGTAACTGCCATAGTGGCTAGTTCTGTAGGAGGCGCCGTTTTCATCACTGTTCTCGTTGGATGTATCATTATTGTACGACAACGACATCAAAGGTTGAAAGTTTTGGCCACCGTCGGCATAGGGTCATCGCCGTCGTCACCGCCATCACCACCGTCGCAGTTACTAAAAAAACCGATTTCTCCCTCGATGACTTTCCACAGCGAGTTAGATGCAAGTTCCACTCCTATTCGCCACAACGGCCCAGGATTAGTGGCAGATCCGCAACGGTTCGGCGGCCTAACGCAAAAAATGTCAAGGCCACAAGTGATCTATGAACTTCCAGCAAGAGAGATGACTGTTGCTGAGCTCGTCGGTTCTCCGGTTTCTAGAAATGAACGCTGAGTTTGAGAACCGATCAAGATGATACCTTTTACCAAAATCTAACAGAGGAGCCATCGAAGGTTATGATGAGGGCTTTGTATCAACACCTCCGATGCAATAGCTGGTGTTCAGGTCTTCACCATCCTGGTGACTGATTCTCTGGAATCATGCCTGATAGAAGGCAACCTACCACTCTACCCCGCTAGCCAACACTACTGGGCCTTTCGGCCTGGAATTTGATAGACAAGAGGCTATGGCTGGAAAGAGGAAAATATCTACGTCATTGAACCTTGGTGTATTCATTTAAATCATACCAATGGTAAGCCTGGATATCCTCTGCTTCTAAATAGTGCTGAACTTACTCTTCTGATAGCCTTGAACTGTATATGTGAACTGGCGCCTTATAGAGATATCTTTGCTCAATTAAAATACTGAAGCAGTATGCGTTACAGATACGCAAGAAAGCGTTTTCTTGTTACTCATTACTTTTTATTGCATATCTTAAACATAGCCGACTTCTTAGGAAAGCCTGAAAAGGTGTGGCTGCATTGAGGACTCGTCTACCAAACCCTTCTGTATTAAACGATTATCTCTCGACATCTATATATATTAGAACATAGATACTAAGAATCGTAGTAAACTAAAAATTTCAAGCATTTCGACGGAAAATAAACATGCCTCTCAAATCCGCTAATTTATGGCACTCAACAGATAAGTCTACTGCTAGTCAGTTGGTTTATAAGAGTACCCACTTTAGTCGAGCTGTCTGTTCGATATCACGCTCTCTCAAACGGCACATCTTATTATAGATTCTCCTTGCCCCTTTAATCCCGGATAAATTTGGCCTAATATTTCCAAAACAACCATAAAAGAAAACTGTACGTCGAAGCGTCTCCCAACTCGGTACCAAAGCTGACATCACTCCGAAACCCACCCATCCCATCCCCGACCCTGTCTCTTGGACAAATATTACTAAAGCAATCTGGCGAAGAGGGCTCTGTAGTTGAATCCTCTTAACTTGCGTCCATGTCGAGACGGTTAATTTATTATCCTCGTTTCGGTAAATTGTATTTTATTTGTATTGGATAGATCTTTCTCGCCTCTGCCGAACAAAAACCTTTGGGATGAATTAGCCAGAGAACAAGAATATGCTGTCCTTACTGATGGGCATTCGGAACTCCGCATGGGCTATTTCGCAAGTAGTTATTGCAGTCGTTCAGACTGCGTGAAAATTAAAGAATCTAGAAATGGGAAGCTCCTATCTTTGCCTGTACTGGCAGCGTATTTTTGGAATAATTCTTAAATGAGATATATATTTTTATACTTGATGCAATAGTAATGCATCTCCGAGTGGCTTTCACAAAAATCCGGACATTATCATTTTCTCCCTACTCAGCCATGTCAATATCGTCACCTGTTGCAGCAGGCGCTGCAGCTTCCGCGTCATTCTCTTTTGCGCCCCAATAATCTTCCATCTCAGCATCAAGCTCTTCCTGAGTTTTTTTTGGTCTTCCGTCTCTCGCTAGACGGTCTCCGCCACGGCTTCCGCCTCCTCTCCCAGCTGGCTCTCTTCTTGCGCCTGGTCGGCGGCCATCTCTTCGGTGAGGACGAGGGCTGCGAGAGCGACTATTTCTCCCTGGAACATAGCGATCAACATTACTCGGTGGAGGGCCGCTGACATCTGAATGGCGCACTGGTGATTCGGAACGGGAACGAGCTGCCGGGGCTGTAATCCGGTCAAACAAGGAGCGACCAGGAGCAGCTTTCGCGGCGCGCCGTCCAGCAGAGGGGCCAGAAGGAATAGAGATCAAACGAATAGGTTGGCCTATCATGGTTAGAATAGGGCTCAGTGGCCTTGGAAGCGGCCGTACCTTTTGCATTTGCGCCATCGAACTCGCGAATAGCTCGCTTTGCATCTTCGGGATATTCGTAGGTTACATACGCAACGCCCTCAGAACGGCCGGCGCGGTCATAAGTGAGAGTGAGCTTCAAAACAGGCCCGATTCTGTTGAAAAGATCCTGCAACTGGTGTCAACCACTTTGGCCTTAAACTTCCTTACTGATATCTTACATCCAAGTCTTCTTCTGTTAAATCATAGTGTAGATTCTCGATACGAAGTTTCGCGCTGGCGCTCTCGCTAATACGTAGTCAGCGGTGTTATTGAAGTATTTGTAAAGTATATGCTCACTAGACAGGCTCGGGACTGTATCGTCTTTCTGCTCGGACAGGGCGACGCTCAGCTGGGATAGTGAGTAAAAGTCTAGGCACGTCTGGAACTGGACGCACTATTGTCATCATACTTGTCATGTACCCATTCGCTTGCTATGTTAACGTTAGATATTTAGAAGGGGAGGAGTAACATACGAGTCTATATTTCTATTTCCATCTCGAATCGACTGTGCCAAAACGGAGAGGCCTGGGTTAGCTGATGTGTCCAATACATGTACTTCTCTGGGCCGCCCTGAAAGGTATCGAACGCGATGTGTCGGGATAGTGATAGGCCTTTGAGAATCTCGAAGAAGGCTCAGATAGAGAGGGGTTGAGGAGAAGGAGGAGGTGTAGGCACCTGTAAACCATCAGTTAACTATCTGTTGAGAAACATTCCAGAAGGTGCAAAGCTCACCTTTCTTACGCCGTCACGGGGGTAGTCATTGCGTTCATTTCTGCGAGGACCACCACGCCGTCCTCGAGGTCGACCACCTCTCTGCGGAATGTTATTAAAGGGCTCCACTAGCCATGAGATTTGCGCGAGGCTGAATCAATCGCGATGGGCGGTAGCTTACATGACGTTCAGCAACAATTTCATCAAGTGCACGATCCATTGTTGAAGAGGAAAAAGGAACTAAGACCCGGAGTGACTTGCGTCGATGTCGATGATAGCAGAGAATACGTTTCACAAGTCTCGGTTTTGAGGATACTACGTAAACCGTTGGAACTTTGCTTAACCTCAGGCTTTGCAAGAACCGACTAGTCACGTGATAAGAGAATACCTTCCGGTTGGAGTAACCTCTGCCCTATAAGTTAGTACAAATTACACGTATATGAGGCTTCTAAGAATCGTATAGTCCCAGATTTGATTCTTGTTTGGAATACACGATTTTCTTGAGCCCCTTTCCGTTTCGAACCCCTTCAAAAGGTAACTTCAAGTTCTACAAATAAGTCTCCGGAGATTCAATTAGACATATTCGATAGTCTGGGACACTTGAAGTCCCCGACACATTTCTAATTTGTGCCATATTCTATTCTCAGGCCATCCCTTTAAGTTCATTTCCAGAATGGTAGTTCCGATTTGATCGCTTGCCATCCATGGAATGGAGCCTTCCCATGTCTTACAGTGATAACTTTATATATCCACAAATGCAAGACACACAACCTGAGGAACATTTTTAGGACCAAACCTTTAGTAACTTGTCTGTTCATCATTGAGATAATGTCATTTACCGGAGTTGCTGGAAAGGAAGGAGTATGGAAGATCGATTTTTGTCTCGTAATGGGAAATTTCGTGATCGACATTTCGAGTTTTCAGTTTAGGGTGACGAAGAAACATCCCAGATTCGGTAACGCATCCAAAATGGCCAAAATCCATGCTTATGCTGTCGTGTTTGCTGCCTTCAGTAGCTCCCTCGCCTTGAGGGGGTGCATCGACTGTACTGGGTGTTGTTCCAAAAACAGAAATTCCGTTCGCGGGATTCATATAGTTGTATTTGAGATCGCCTGCCTTCGGTGGCCGCCGTGAAACAAAAAATTGTATTAAAGAATCTTCTTGAGCTATGCTTTCAAGCATAGGGGGCATTCCTGCCTCGGTATCGTAAAACGGTACTTCATCGACAGAGTTGTATTTTGTTTGTGGGTCTAGTGAGAGGAGGCCTTGCTTTAGTCCCCATCCTCCACCACCGCTGACTTCAATAAAATTAGTATAATGACAGGGTAATAAGATTGATCATAATACATACGAACACGGCAAAGTTTTGCACCTCTACTGATCCAGTACCCCAAGTAGTCATGGTCTAATTTCGAGGCAGAATTCCATTTGGATTTCAACACCTCCACATTGACTATTAACCGATCTCCTGGCTCTGTCGACGAGGAATGTACTACATCGCTAGGTATGACTAATGCCCATACATTGAGAAACTTTTTGGATTGCCCTCTGGACTCCAAATAGTTGTTAACATTGAGTTCCAATTCTTGAGATGCAGGGCCAGCCTCATCGAATTGAATAGTTCGAACTATATTTCCAAATCCATTAACAATCCGCCGAGCTGGAGTCAACGGAACTGCATTAATATGAAAATGCGGCTGACTAGCCGGGAACTGATCAAAAATATTGATTCTGACATTACTCTTCTCAAGCTGCTTCACCTTGATGAAAGAAGCCTCAGAAGCTTGCCACCTTGTGATTAGAAGCATTGATGGTTTGCCAGTTTTGAAAATAGTGTTTGCTAAGGGCAAAGTAAGATCGAGTTGTCCCTTCATTTGCTTAGAAAAAGTCAGGCTGTATGGCATGGAAGAGGTCGATTGAATTTTCTCCGTATCGTCTCTCTCCCAAAGTCTGGGAAGCAATTGCTTTGCCGAGCCATGAATAATAGAGAATCCTTCTAAAGAACTTTGGCGTCTAGACCCCCAGTGCGGCACCAAGTCCACACTCGGCGACAGTCCATCAACACAAGCACAGACAACATCTATCTCAAGAGCTAAGTGCCCAGAAATACGACTTCTGGTAATCTGGTTAAGAAGCTCTGGAATAAAACTTGTATCCTGTTCCAGCCAAGTCGCAAAAGTTGGAGAAACCAACAAGATAATAGCTTGACGTCCAGCTTGACAGAATACCTGCCAGTTCGGTTGCGTCATGCGAAAGCTCTTCATATGTTTTAGGATATTAGATCTGGCATTTTCGGCCTTTGGCCAGTCAGTAAGAAAGATATAGACGAGACGAAAATGATCAAACTTGCCAATGCTACAGTATTGGGATCGCGTATTCGTAGAGTGGCTTTCCTTGCAGGTGCAATGAAGAATTTCTTGGTTGATTTTGTAAAGATAGGCTCTGAGGAGGAGCTTTCGTCTAGAGATATCGACTCCTGTCCCTTTGAATGAAAGCTTCTCGGGGTGGGGAGACGAAACCCCTGGCAATTCACGCAACAGGAGGCATGATTATATGTTTCATTTGTCTTGGTTCTGCGGACAAGGAGGGGCCAAATTCTCTTCATCATGAGTTTTTACACACAAAATATGCTCCTAGATCCCATGTCTTTAGCCTTGTTTGCATTAACGTTTTAACGGGGACAATGATAAAGTAACCTAGAGAGCAACTAAGTAGGGATCCTGGGAATATTTTCTTCCTCAGAGAATATATTAGTCATCATATCACGTGACCAGTATTAAAGAATACTACTGAGCCAGGAACAGTATTATAGGAGGTACTGTTCGCACAAGAACCAAAATTGATTCCTGTATTCAAACAATATAAAATTTCTCGTCTCACCAATGGAGAATGGTTTCAACAAGTCAGCTGATACTGAATATATTTGCTTAACTCTTGAAATAACATGTGCAGCTTGGCAAGATTTCTTAGGAGAATAGAATTACATCCGTAGGCGAAATTGATCATCTTACGAATTTGATTTTAGGAAGCTGTGGGAAATAATCACTTTTCCAGATTGGAGGACAGTGGGAATTAAGACTTATGACTCCAAGGACTCCCCGGCGGACCGATGGCTGATTCAAAATTTCAATTTTTTGAAAGACGGCTTTCTTTCAATGTCTCTGTCTGTGTCTTGGTGACCTCCTTCTCGATCAATTCAAGATTTTCTTTTGCTCGAGGCTGACTGAAGACCATGATTTTGTTTGCGACGCGGCGTCCGCCTTCCCGCACGTCACCAATCAGACTCGAATAGCAAGCCATTTTGTTGGGGATCTGAGGCAGGCTTGCTCCAATTAGTTAGGTGCTGATGTAGTGGTCCAGCTGCTGCACTTCCGCCGACTCGCGGCCCCTCCGGTGTGCAGATTCGTCAGACGTACATGTACTGTACTCTACCGCACGGCTTGATAGGTAGTGTACCGGACAGTACTACTGTACGAAGTACAATACCTTGTTATTAACGCTGAACTGAGCGTGCATGCATGGCGTTGTTCCTGCGGCAGAAATGTTCCGGGCCTTCTATTGCAAGCCTCGTCATCTGGGGGCGCTGGAGGATATACAGTAGGTCAAAATATAAAATCGATATTGAGTCGGATCGATGCTCGTCATCACCAGTTCTGGGATAGTGTCCATGTACAGGATGGGGCTGAAGGGTGGACTGATCTTGGTTCCTCATTCTAGCTATAATTCGAAGGGTCATTGACTCAAAGCCCTGTGGGTCTGTATTCATTTTCGACGGCAACGATAACGATGGGCATTGATGGTAACCTACCAACAGCCGTTCTTTTGTCTATTTGTAAGCAAGATAGACAGCTGTTTGATGCCTTTAAAATTTGGTACTTCGTACTTTCCTGTACCTGGCTGAACTTGTCTTGTCAATGCTGGCTTACCGCTGAGATATACCGTACTGTACTGTACCGCTGTGCTCCCCGTGCGAACTTCTCTGTTACGAACGGTGCGTATACGAGTATGCTCGGCGGCCAATAAGCGAGTGGCGAGGACCGACTACTTGAAGCCGTCGGTCATACTCTCAAGCCTAGAACAATGGCTGGCGGTATTGCGAATGAGGTAAAGGTGAGGGTAAAGGTGAAGGTGAAGCCAGCGGTAAACCGCAAAGAGAGAACCCAAGATTTTCCTCCAAAACACACAGAATACAGTGCCTTCGTACAGTACAAGAAAGACTAGTGCAAGATAGGGAGAACCATGACGATTTCCACCACCGTGACCACTGTGCGCTGCCCACTAAGTTCTATCTTTGGCCAGCAAAGGATGAATTGGGCACTGGCTCCGTGCCTCCGTTGCTTGCCCCGCAGGTTGCAGCAAACCACTCTCGTTCGAGTCGCCAGGGGCCGGGCTAGGGGCCTGGCTAGGGGCGGCTTCAGGGGCTCGTGTATCAAATAATGATCGGACGGATTTGCTTGTTCAAGATCTACCAGGTTGCAGCAGAACAGGGGATGGATACAGTATCATCAGAATGAATCAGATGGTGGGAGGAGGCCATGCAAACAGAAACGGGGCCACCATCGCGCATTCCACCATGCGTTTGCATCTCCATCGGTCGCAACTTGTACTGTAACTGGTACGGGGTTCTTCGCACAGTATCGTACAGGACATTGTCGATAGCAGGGCATGACTCCGGCAAATATCTTGCTGCGGGCATGCTGCTTTGGGCAACGCGATATGCAAGATCAAGCACTGTACAGTACTGTAGATACCGCACAGGAGATAGATTGAGCAGATTAAGTACAGTAGATTGGACGACTTGGGACAGCCTGGGGAGAGGAGAGTTCGGCCTTGGTGGTCCTGCGACCTGCACTGTACTCCTATTATTGATTTGATATTGTACCACCCACCTCAGGGCCAGGCATGGCAATCTATATGCGTCTTGGGTGTTGGGTCTCCTGAATTTATGTGCCAAGCGGACCTGGGCTCCTGGAGATTGCCACCGCTGCCCGTCCGAAATAATGGGAATCCCCTAAACACCTGTCAATCTGGCTTGGAAAAAGGAAACAGGACCGATCTTTGGGCAATAATCATACAGAAATAATAAATGAGTCGCTTGTACTCGGAGGAACTGTGCCAAACCTACAGAACTGTACTATACCAACTTGATAAGGATAAGCAATCTCCTGCCCAGAACCAATTTTCAAGACACGAGGTCAGCCCGTAGAGGCGCTGCCGTGGAGTTGTTTGGTGCTAGCGATGCCCGAGTTGAGTTTAGTGGATTAGCGAGCCTTCGGCCCTCGTAGAGATTGTTTCCCTCTTCTCTCAACCCAACCTCCAAACATCAACAAAGCGATACAACTTCCGACCCCTCTATCTTTTGGCCCTTGGGAACCGTATATCTCTTCTCAGTAAGGAGATATCTTGTCCCATTGGACTGTCCGTTCCTTACCAACACTCCTTTTCGCCTTCCAGGCCCTCCAGCAACCACCCAAATTGGCCAATCCCCGTCGCTCGACACATCCTTCCCGAGACATCTTCTAGAGATCGAACCAAGTACGTCAGTGAATCCTGTGTGAAAAGTGAATTTTTGATCCAATTCAATATTTATATGGCTCTATCAAAAGTGACCCTGCTAACATTACCTTGACTTAAGCTCTGGTGTTGACGCTGACTAGAAGTCACTTCGACGTCTCAAACCAAACTGCACACCCTCATACTGCGACAGGCGCTGAGGCATACCACCAATCTGTTCTGTCGAATTGGCCTCTCTGTCCCGACTAAGTCTTTATGATCTCCATTTAGCTGGGTAGTTGATTTTGGCCGCCCTGCGGCGTCGACAGAATGGCTGCCGTTTCGACATCAAGCATGCCCTTCAGGTCGAATGAAGTGGAACTCGCAAATACTGTGTTTCTGACGACCACGACTGAAAATCTGCCTCAGAAATCTCCAACTTTGTCCGAACAATCATCCCCACGGGCTCCTCTACCGCTGCCAAACTTTGTGTTCCCCTCCAAAGGACCATCGCCCACCACATCCTCCTCAGCGCCGGCTTCTTATTCCAGGTCTACAGGCCGCCGCCCGCTAAGCGCTTTCGAACTCAGAGGCGATAAACTTGTTATTTCTGACAGTAATACGAAAGCAAGCCTTCCCGATTTTTCCTTCGGTATGCAATCTCCGCCACAGAGTCCTTCGAGTCCGCAGCCAAGAGACATTCCTACCAGAAGTCTGCACAAACGAGGTACCTCAGAGTTCATTGGCGGAGACGGCAAAACGGGAAGTGGTGCTTTACTTTCTACAAGTCCTACAAAGGCCGAGAACAGCTTGCCCCTGCCTCCCTCTTCAAGAAGAGGCCATGCCCATCGCCGGAGTGCCGCTATTAGTTCTCACGATCTGTCAATGATCCTGAAGCCAAATCCTGGTGTTCCCAGGGCTGGTAGTGCTCCTACATCTCCATCCGGTACTTATGGAAATCACATTCTTTTTGCCGACACACTTGAATCAGCAATTCAGACAACGAAATTAGAAGCCCTTCCGACAACTAATGCCCGACTTCGCTTCGATGAGAATGTCACAATCATTCCTAGACCTCTTAGTTTGATATCATCTGACTCATCTTCTACGGTTCGACCTGGGCATAGTGTCTCAAATTCTATGTCCTCCATAGTTTCTGCGGGAACCTCGTCGCCGCCTTCGAAGGAAGCCCGTATTTCGGTCAGCCATAGGACCATAGACAGCCGCCCCAGTACTGCCGGACCAATTTTGGACCGGGATGGCTCCATAACACCTGAACAAATTCCGAGAAGACGAGGTTCACTTCCGATACTTGCAGAAACTGCGGCCGCCCCAACTAGCACCCCAAACACTCCAAGGTCTGCGAAGAAATGGTCTTTTTTTGGCTATGAAACTACTTCCGGCGAATCCTCACCAAAGTCTCGTCCAACTAGTTCAGCCTCTTTCAAGGATAAAAAACCCGAAATTGTCCCGCCTTCACCAGATGTTGTGGCTTCAGATGCCGTAATCCAATCCACTGAGCCGTCCAATTCTAGAAGATCTTCCGTATCCAGAAAACCAAGTAAAAAGCAGAAAAAGGTTAGATCATGGGCTGGGTCTATCCTTTCTCGAAAAACTCGTCAACGCGGTCAAAAGCAAAAGCTAAGCCGAAGATCACCAACACCGCCTCTTCGTTCCTATGGACCGATTGATCAAGCTACAGATATTGATTTAACAACCCCCGAACAAGCGCCTCCCAAACCCGAGCTTCAGACTGATTTCACTACTTGGAAACCCCGAAAGTTACCGCCACAAGAGGAATCTATGAGTCCCATCATCGATCTGGACGCTGCTCTAGGACCATTCAATACCCCGTCAAGTTTCGGGAATGACTGGGATGCATCACAGCGAGGTGGCAATAAGAAGAGAGCGATGCACAGTGCAGCAGGGCTAGGAGGCTTCACTGGGCCCGGAATGCATTATCATAGGCGTGCAGAAAGTGCACCGGAATTCGAGAATCCTAGGTTTGGCCTCCATCGTTTGGGTAGCAGCTCGACTATGGGTATGGAAGATGTTTTCGAAGAAGACGAAGATGAGGAATGGGAGGATACGAAAGCCACATCAGACAAGGAATCGAGTAACAAAGAAGCAGATACAGAGGACGAGTTTGAAAACGGCTTGGGTATCGACATCAAGGTTGTTGATTCCGACGGCATGGAATCGGAAACATCAATGGATTTTGAAGATAGTGCTTTTCAGCGTGGGGTGAAGCGCAAGGGTTCTGGTCTGAGCGAAGGGGAGCGTCGAAACATAAGCTCCAGAAAATCGGAACGCTCAGCAACCTCGATAATCGACGAGCCAATTGAAGAAGAATCTTCAAGCCCTATTGAAATAGTTGACGAGGCTCCCACCTCAAGACCCAATTCTAGAGCGCAGTCTTCAGAATCCACGGCAACGCCCCCTTTCCGGCCGAGACTAGGCAAGGATCTCGCCCCCGTCGAGATTCAGCCTTTCTCTTTACAACCGCCTTACCTCACCCCAACAAGTCCACGTTCAACTACACAGTCTTCATTCCCATCACCTCGTTCACCTCTCTCGTATGATACTCAGCGGATCTCTACTGCTCCTTCCTCTATCACGGACGAAAGTGGGTTTCAATCCCTGTTGATGGGCGAACCAGGACCAGAATTGAGAATGTCTGTTGATGATGTCCCCTCCTTGACTAGCAGTAATTCCACCATGACAAGAGAAAGCGGTGTTCCGCTAGGTACAAATGTCCCCCAGTTTCGTGACGGCCAGCGCTCTGCTTCTCTGTCCTCGGCAGCTATTACTCGCAAACGATCAAGTATGGCTAGTTTGTCTCGCTTGATTAGTAGTTCTCACGGAGAAAGGAGTAAATTGTCAATTGAATCTCGTCCTAGCACTGGTTATAAAGAAGGCGAGAAGAAGGAGAAAGATAGCAAGACGAGACGATTTAGCCGACTGGTGCAGTTCTGGAAGCCAAAAGAGTCCTGATCCTTTCCCAATCATGACTTTGATACCTTATCTTCGTCGATTTTACTCGTTAATTTCGACAAATATATCTCGAATCGGAACCTCGATTTGGCGAGATACAAATGAAACGACGAGCTCGCTGCTCATTATTATGTTGATGTATTAGACGATGAGTTTTGGGATTTGTCTTTGGGGCGGCTTTGATATTGAGCTGGCGTTCTTCTGCGGCATCGTAATTGCGATGCTATGGGCACATTCTCCCGATATAGCATGCAGCTTTGTAATGATGGATCTTAAAACTTTTAGGACCTTATCCAGCCATTTTTGTCTCTCCTGAATTGGAAAGATCTTATGGCTAGAATCCGATTTGGTGCATTTTCAGACGGCGGCTTTTTAATGACAGGATGGATGGATTTGTGGCATTTGAGACTTAGCGTTTGTTTGACTACGTATGCATCTCTCCTCCTGTCCCGAAGGGAAGGAATAGCATTTCCAATTCAATGCTATGGATGAGAGGGTGGGATTGGGGGGAAGGGGGTGGGTAGGTGGGTTCCTTACTTGGCGCTGGCACGATCTTCACACAGACTGGAAGAGAGCGAAATTGAGCACTTGGCTGGGTATGGTGACTAGCACATTAAACGCTCGCATCGTAGTGTTGACGCGAACATAATGAAATATCAATTAAGCATATCACTGTCTCACCTACTTTAGTGACGTGAATTTTTGACCCTGGCTTTCTTAAGGTTATATACCTCCCTGACTAGCGTTTTATCACGAGCCCAGCCTTCTCAGCTCAGCCTCGGAAAGCTCTAGTGTACTAATACAACATCAAGAGCTCTCCCAGCTCCAAACGACAACAAGACAATATCTGCCCCCCTCGGAAGGTGTGAATAAAACGACAATCCTGTACACTCACCTCTTCTTTATCTCCCGATTTCTCATCGCCATTCTACAAAATGTCTAGTACCAGCAAGCGTAACTCCCCGCCACTCTCCTCAACGTCCTCCTCTTCTCGCACACCCACGAAACGCCTCCTCACCGAGCTCTCTGCGTTCTCATCCGCCCCCGCATCCTCCCACCCAACCCTCATCTCCCTCGTCCCATCTCCGTCGAATGTCCTCTCTCTCCGCGCCGTCATGACGGGCTCGCCCCTCCCGCCGTCGACGGGCTATACCTCGGGCCGCTGGCTGCTCAGCATCCAGATCCCGCCGAACTACCCCAACAGCCCGCCGACCATAACGTTCGTCACTAAGATATGCCATCCGAATGTGAAGTGGGAGACCGGAGAGATCTGCCTAGATGTGTTGAAGGAGAACTGGACGCCGGTGCTGGGCGTCGTCGGTGCCCTGGAGGCCATTGGGAGGTTGATTGCTGAGCCCGGCGTAGATAGCCCGCTCGGGATAGAGGTGGCCAGCTTGTTGAGGCAGGGTGATTCGATTGGCGCCAGGGGCTTGGTTGGGTATTGGTGTGGAGAAGAGAGGTTTGATGGGACTTTGGAGGAAGAGGGGGTCGTGGAAGGTGGAAGATAGTAGCATCAAATTGAAGAACCTGGTGTTCAATATGGCGAGTGGCATGCGGTATCTTGAAGGATGGAAAGTGAAGGGCTGGTTCGGGTGGGATACTGGAGTTTGTAGAGGTGTTTGGAAAAGAATAGCGAACAGCCACTGGGTATTTTTTTCATTTTAAAGACTGTCACATATCTGGAAGTTACACAGGACGCTTTATGAATTGGCACAGAGTTTGCAGATGGATTGGAAATGGACGAAAGCTCTATAATTCATGTCTCAATCTGGGGGACAAATATTTCAAGATTTTATACAAGTTAGAAGAATCATTAGAAAGCCACTCATGTCTTTCTATAACGTAACGCTATAAAAATTGACCGACATCTCATCTATGATATACACAAGCCCATTTCAAATATACGCGCACCAAGTTGATGCTATGCCACAAAACGCCCTACACAAAATACAAGATCGTATACCTCTACAACTTTTTGGGTGCCATGTTTAGCCAATTCTTCCACCCCATTAATGCTTGACATGATGCCAATATCTAGCGTGAAGGTATGAGTAGACTGTGCCAGACATCTCACTCGTTGTAATGGTAAACCTATATTTGAAGATTAGCACCAATGTTCAATCGGTATATCTTGCACGACTTTTCATACCTTGTAGTTTGGTAACCCAGTCGCAGCCCACCCTAATCTCTTCGCCATCTTAGCAAAACCCTCCGTCTCAATCAAGTGGTAAAATGCGAAAGGTGGAAACATAGCACCATCTCGGTGGACCTCCGCCTTCACTAGTAATGCAGTTCCCCCAACTCCATCCAAATCCATTTCTTGCTTTGGATCGCCGCCATCTGATGCCATGTATGCCATCAGAGTACGGTATGTAGCCATCTGCGCGTATCCTTCAAGTAAAATGTCATCCGGGCCCATTGACTCCGCAAGCTTCTGGGCCGTCTCACTGTCTTGCCAGCTGTTGAAATCGTATGGACGTTCAGCAACCGTTTTTGTTTTGCTATCAATAAATCGCTGGAAGCAATTTGGCACTATAATTGGTTTGTCATGTGATGCAAGATCTTGAATAAGGGTCGTCGGGGTTTCCACGATATCTGCATCCAACCATAAGACCCAGGAGGTGGAAGGTCCAAGAGTTGTGAACAATAGTGAGTTCCTCGCCCTCGACATTGCTGCTCTCCTTGCCTTCTGATTCTCCATCTTGTGCCGCTCTGCCTCGACCTGAGAAGGGAGGGGAGGATCAAAGTCTTGCCGCTCGATGATGATACTGGCAAACCGATTCTTCTCTGGCCCAGACTTTTGTGTCTTGGTGATTTGCTCCTGTAGTGCGGCTGTAGCAGCATTTCCATCTCGATTTTTAGGTATTATGAATGCAAGGGTTATGAGTTCATGGGGATAGGATAGTTGTAAAAGATTGTCCCAATATTCTTGATAGAATCTGGCCAGAGGTGTGAGAATGAGAACCGTCTCCCGATTGAGCACAGGATCTTTTGAGCTTGTGAGATTGTTCATATGATAATGTACAACTGGGGGGGGAACTCGTTTCCCATTCGGCTTCTCACTCTGTTTTCGAAATGGAGATGTGGGAGGGGAAAGAGGATTCGATGCCGCGCTGGCTTTCCTTAATCGTGTCGCAGCAGAATCTGCACTCGAGGGTTGGAAGAGAAAGACCATTATGACTACACATAATACCACGCCCACTATGATTGTGAGCGTGTTTGTGCGTCGCAGTGACCGGACTGGCCCCATATTGTCGAACTGTTGGGTGTCCTCAATGGATGGGAGTTGAATTCTTAGAAGCGCATGTGTGGAAGCCGCAATTCGCGTCGTGCTGTTCTTTTTCCAAGGACCGTGGCAGACTCACCAATCTTTCCCCAGCGTGGGGGGTTGAAATGGCTACACTGTCGAAAGCAATAGTGTATTGTTTGTGTCGTGGCCAGGTCGCGGATGAAAAGGAGCAAATGAATGAAATGAGGCTGGCCTCCTCAGCGCGATTAAGTTTCGACAGAGTAGGGTGCGGTACGAATACGTTCTCGGATGGACTTTTCCTATTATGGACGCACGACTGGAGATACGAGCCTTCTCTTCCTCGAGATTTTAACGTACGAAGGAATACGGAATTATGTATGGGTAATACCAATGATGTTATTTGCTTCTCGTTTTCCCAGTAAGAAGGTCGTTCCGTTCTCTACGACGTTTTTCTTTCTTTCGGCCTTTTGAGACGGCCCTTTGAGGCCAGCTTGTTTCTTCACAGGGTATCTAAGGAGACCACACCATTTCACGTGAGGGACAAGGGCAGCCGTAACATCAAAACAAACTGATGACGATGTTCTTAATTTCCAGGGCTTCTATTGTTCGTCATATTCCTTCATAATAATAAGATCCTCATCATCCTCGATCTACAGTATCTGCAGGGGGCGATTTGCGTGGTGTTGCCCCTGAAGATAGTATTATCTTAGATTGGCTTGGCAATCTCTCCTGAGTCACTTCAACCTCATCTGAAAATTAGAGTCCCAAATGGTGCTGTCGAGTATCCCCATGAAGACACAGTATGCACTCGCGCGTTATGTGGAAGACATTAAATCATCCAGCTTAGATCATCTCTACGGCGAGGGAGCTTCGTTTGATAGACTTACTCCTGCTGTTCGGTACTTCCAGCTGGAAGATCTCCCACTAACTTACAGTATGTGTTTGGTTCTTATATAATCCTCTATTTTGGAAAGAGGAAGAAAAAAAAACCCTTAATATTCGGGAAATAAATTAATCATCCAGATGGCCCCTCATCCAGCAGCCTGGTGCGTTGGTCCTCTTATTCTAAGCGGGAATGGAATAGGGGTTATGGATAGGGGGAGCGGGCCGTTCTTACGATAGGGTACCATACTTGTACTCAATAACGTCCCACGAAGGACATCTTGAGTGTGCGTGCATTGACAATCTTAATATCCTCGATCTCGATCAACGGGTGTCAAACGGGTTCTCCGACCTTCTGCCTCGATCCGTACGGTCTGCCGGTGGGTGTATGAGAGTTGAAACAGAGCATAAAATTGACACCCGAGAGATTTTGAGTTACACATGCTGTGTAACAACAGTCACGAGCATAGCGGGGAAGATGAGGGCAAACGAAGCCAAGCCATGAGGCAGAGGAAGAAAAGGGAGAGAAAGAGAATTACGACTGGGGAATAACAAGAGTAAAGACGAGGATTAGTGTCCATTAGTTGTTACAGGTATTGGGGATGGATATTGAGTAAGTAAGTAAGTGATGAGGCGCAAGAAATATCAGAACAGTAAGGAAGAACAGTAAGGATGAACATAACGTGAACATAAACATAGCCAGTGATAGAGTAAGCCAAGGCCCCAAGATGGGCAATGTACGGTACAGCAAGTCCATGATAGAAAGGGAGAAGATATTGTGCCCCGTAGTAACGAGTAAGTCACGATGGCAGTGGTGGTGTACCGTAACGAGTAACGAGTAAGTGCCTTGGATACTGTATTCACCCGTGCGACCTGTCCTGTCACAAACATGGCCAATTGTGTACTCGGTAGACTACATATCTCTGGTGTGCGAATCCGAATGGTCCCGTGGGTGAATTGGCTGGCGGCGGCTGGCGACCCAGTGCCCATGGCCGTGGTCATACCCCAGACTTTCCACTGTCCAGTTAGGCATCGTATGAGCGCTGTACATCTGTACTACTGGACGGAAATGCAGTACAGTACAGTACAGTACTGTGTCACCCATACGATGTCCAGGACGTACCGTAC
The DNA here is from genome assembly GCA_037952705.1 of Haplographium delicatum. Classification (NCBI taxonomy): domain Eukaryota; kingdom Fungi; phylum Ascomycota; class Leotiomycetes; order Helotiales; family Hyaloscyphaceae; genus Haplographium; species Haplographium delicatum. The sequence goes on from JAPZPC010000044.1 coordinate 118,490, forward strand.
AGCGTATTCCGTCCAGGCTGGACAGGGCCATGTTCCTTCGTACAGGACGGTAGTCGCAGCCGCCCAGCCTGAATTAAGCCCTGGACAGAGTCATCGAAAGACCCGACCAGACCAGACCAGACCACTCCAGACACAGCCAAGACACCGCATTCATACCAGGATCGTGATGAAAGGCGGCGGAACAGCCCTCCTACTGCCTACGGGCCACTGAACCGACTGTCCTATCCCATTCGGTGCCCTCGACCACGGTCGCCGTCGCTCGCGTACTGTACACTACTTACTCGTTATGGTACTGCCCTGTCGAGAGAGTACTGACTCCCTTGACTTGGGACGTCTTACACGAGAAACAAGACAAGTGCTTTCCTCCTTTTACCTTCGGCATCAAACCTCTCTCCTCTTCTTTTCTCCTCCTCCTTCCTACTTCCCATACCAAGCCCGCCCATCGTCGTGCCAGAATAATATCACCACTTCTACTCCGACTTTCCTTTTTCAACAACTGTTCGATAGACCACGGGATCCAGAGCAGATGGCCCGGTACATCTTCGATTTTTTATGCTCTTCTCCATAGCATCGAGCGCGCGAGCAAGCAAGCCTTCGGCATCCCGCATTGCCACTCGCAGCCGCCTCGATTCCCGCCAGCCTCGCTGAATGTCCACTCCCACGCGTAGACGCCGGAGGAACCTGCAATTTATTCAACCTTCGTCGGCGGTTGTGTGAACGTGAGCATTGTGCTCAGCTTTTAGGCACCAGTGCAATCTGCGATTGCGAGAGAATATATTTTCCTGTCCATCTGCACTTGCATTCTCCCGCCAATAATACGGACTGAGCTGACCACCTGCTACTCTCCTGAAAGGCCCTCGGCCGAACCCCCCCCATCACCATGGAACCAGTACCGGAGACTGAAAGGATGGAGGAATTCAGAGCATCACCACTTCCCACTCTTCGATTACAGGATTCGACTCTTTTGGATCAAAATGCTATCGATCTGAACAACCGCAAACCGCTGCCGCCTCGACGCTCGACCGAACCAACCCCTCAGTCGCCACGATCCCCTATATCTTCCTCTCCATCTCTTCCATATCGACCGCGAAACACATCTCCATACTCTCGAGGCCATCTAAGGTCAAAGTCAAGTGCGGGTACTTCTGCACCCTCGATGTCGCGAGCTCAGTCCATGCCAGGATTCAATGCTTCCGGGCACCTACTCGCGTCTCCCCACCAGCGCCCTTCAAGTCCTCTTGGATCTCCCAGTCGAGCACGAACTCCACGAAAACCGGTTGATGATGTGTATCCCGCCTCGCCAGCTCGCGGATTGAAAAATATCAGTGAAACAGGAGACCCGTCTTCGGAGGAACATACGCCTAGAGCCCCTGAACGGAGCAGTTCCCCCGTACTGAGTTTACCATCCGCGGGGAGTTTTTCAAGATCACGCCGCCCTTCTTCCCCTCTCCGATATCTTGTACAGCAAAACTCGGGAGCAAGCAGTACAGCACCTACCACTCCTTCGTCCGTCACTTCATCGCCTTCCTACCATTCGTCCAGATTCAATGATTCCATTCTGGGCATGACCAGCTACTCGGGATCCTTGAGCTACCCTGGATCATTTGCATCATCATCCGTCCCATCTACACCGACCTCTGCGAGATCAAGAAGCCCGAGCATTTCTAGTTTAGAAACTATACCTGACTCCCCTGACGCGGAAGAGGCTGCATTAGAAGCGGAACGAATAGCACAACTAAAGGCGGATGCGGATGCAGCGGATGGAGGTGAAGATGCGAAAGCAAAGAGCAGCATTGATGTATCCGGTTCTCGTGGCCGAACACTGGGCGCAGCATTTGGGAGGGACAAACGGAAACGGTGGAGTGTATGCGGCGCCGAAAGAAGAGGTGATCTGAACTTAGACACTATATGGGAGGATTGAGTTCAGTGTTTTACTGGATTTACAATTCTAACTGACTCGTCGGAGGTTCGACGATGAATATCTGGAAATCGTGGGACACGGTTACAGATTTGCAATGTTATTGATTAACAGCGATGAGCTTAGCGCTAGGTCGCTTTACTCTTGCAGCTTGTAAGCACGATCTGCAGGTACAGAACTGTATATTTGGGCTGGCGGCGGGATCATTGGGAACTGTGGAGCTGTCTTACTAACTCTACTGGACTAAGTTCTTCACAGCTCAAGAATGTTGAGCACGATACCCACTTGCGTTTCTTTTCTACCTATCACTCATTAGCATTCTAGGAGTTCTGGAGGCAAAATCCCGGTGGTTATTTGATTCCAAAACTGTACATAATAATAACGAGGCAAGTGGTCTTGCAATAGACTGATTACAGCCTCAGCAATTCCAGCGAAGCTCATAAGCACATAGCTACCAGTAATGCCTCGAAAATACCTTGCTATTGGTTCCAACTTCTTGTGTGTCCCATGTCCCTCCCCACAATATCCTTCGCTCAGTATATGTCAAAAAAACATCTGCTATTACAACCTTCTCTCCCCATTGCATAAAATTATTCCAATTCTCCCAAAATCGGATGTCGAATTATTAAATGCTTGTTCCACAGAGTATATAAAATTGACCCGCCCTTATGAATGTTTAGCCAATTTTAAGACTGCATGCAAAGGTTCAAGACTTGTTAATGCTAAGCGCTACTTTGAAAAAGTACACCTCTTCTCTTCTTCACATATGTATATATACTTGACAAGTTGAAAGCTGCTCCAATTGCAAAGCACATGACCCCAGATCTTACTGCCTTCAACGCTCCAGAGCTTGAACATGAACAGATCTACGCCATCTTGCGAAAAGAATATGGTTGCCTATTTGTGCTAAAACCAACGCCGCGTTTTCTATCTATCAAAGAGCGCGATCACAATTTCTTGATTCATATTCTCTCCAATAAGCCACCTCTCGTCTCCGCAAATCTTACCCTTGGCAAGAAGCTGCTGCCATAAATCATCCCGTAGAGAAATCTCATAACCCGGTCCCGTCATGTGAACTCGGGGCTGCAGGTTGATAGATATAGTCTCAAGCATGAAACACTGTCGGGCACTGAACCCCACACCCGCTTCAGCATCGACTGCTTCTGTGATTGTGAGGTACGGAAATTCCTAATCCTCTGGTTAGTTTTTTGAAAAGTTTCTTCAAGCTCCAGCTTACTTCATGTCTCCAGCAAGGAGCAATGCTAGGATGTCTTATATCCGAGACTCTCTGGCAGAATGAAAGGTTGACATCTCCATCTGCCCCACACTCATCTTGCGAACTTGGTCCACAGTAGAATGGAATTCCAATACTCCTGACCTTGTGAAGCCTCGGGAGGTTATGTCCTGCTTGCTGCCCCACTATCCACCGATGGTCTTCTTCAATAACATATACATGATCTTCGTCGAGTTCCAGACCGCGGAGAAGAGGAGTCGACCGCTGCCGAATCTTGTAGAAGTCCAAGTCTGCAAAGGAAAAGCGTCTGATAACTCTGGGACCTTCAACAGCATCGTCAGGTTTGCTCTTTCCCGTCGGATCCTCGGACGGCCGGTAATGGGAAGGGGATGAAATGTCCCAGATTGCCAGAGCTTCGATCGGTTCATCCTCTCCCCATGAACCTCTATTGGGTTGCCAGAGATATAAAGAGTAATGAGTTGCGGTATGACTACTGAAGAACCGGTCACGGGAATTCAAGGGCATACCTAGAAAATGGATTTTCCATTCATTCCTTCGTTCGTTAGGCGAGGTTGGAAAGGGGGTCAAAAGGGGGGCACTAGCCTGAACTTTGTGCTCCACCTGCTCGTGGATGGGTCCATCACCACATCGAATGCAGTAGCAAAGTGCCTGTAGACCATCTCATTTTCATTCAACTGATGATAGGCCTCGTTCTCGCACCATTCCACAACAACAACCCTCTCCTTGAGCCTTATCCTCCTCACAGTCTTCCCTTCGGTCTCAAAATCGACTTTGGACACTATCCCAGCATCGAGGTCGTAGACCGCATAATGCTGCAACTCGGCTGACGGGTAGATCAAGAGGCCGTCGTCGAATGTCCACAGAGGATCCGGGTAATGAAATGGTGCAGTCTTCTCTTCGAATTGTAAATGGCGGTGCCACGGAGCAACCGGGTAGTGCCTGGCCCATTGAGGTACTACAAACGACTTCCCCAAACCGAGTTTCTCAATGCTTCTCGGCGAGCCCCCTTGTAAATAATAATACCTTCTCACAACCCTCGCAAAGCTCTCTGCCCAGTCAACGTGAGGGTTCCCATTCGGTTTCCGTATCTCTCGGGCTCGAGGATAATGCTGTGCAAGAAGATGACGGTTCAAATCGGACTCGGTGAAAGTAGACTGGAATTTCTTGCTGACGAAGCGGCAAAAAATAAGATCTCGGGGTGAGAGATACTCTAGAATTAGAATGAAAATGTCATTGGGAAGGCTGGTGATGTCCATTTTCAATGGTGGGGTGGAGGTGAGGGCGTTCTTGCTCCGAGACAGATACGTTTGAACATGCAATGATTCGGTTGAGCTGGAGACGATCACTTATGTTTCCTAATTCGTCCCATGGTACTTTCACTTAAAGAGTCTTAATATGAGTTCCTAAAAAGCAATCAGCCAAAAAATTTCCTCGGGTACTTCTCCTTCAAGACCTTACGATGTCTAGAACAAAGCGAAGGTAGTCTTTTAACTTCGCAGGTACAGTACTATTCGATCTTATTTGTCATGTGACCCCGGCTTTACCATGAGGCCATCTATACCTACATACCTACTTAGTCATTTATCGTCCTGCCCCACAGCAAGTTTCTAATCTTTGTGTGTAGCTCTTCCATATGTACCGAATTGTCTCTTTGGTCATCCAGTTGGAAAGAAAATTCTTAAAACTTGGACAAATGCGTGCGGCGTAGGTTTATTACAGGCAAGAAAGTAAGAGATATTAAAGAACTAATTCTGTTTAAATCAAGAAGCTATAGTTCATCATGTTTCCTTCTTGCTTCCTTCTCTGACTCTATATCTTCTTCCCACATCCTCTTCTTAGGATTTGGTTTCTTCTCATCATGCACACTCTCTGAGTCTGCTTCGCCCGATCCTTCATAATTTTGGTCTACACTCTCATCGATGATTTTGCCAACTTGATCAGCCATGCTGTCTCCCTCTAAATTCTCTCGAGTACTTATTGGTTTTTCATTTTGACGACCTTCAACAGTGACACTGGTGGCTTTTGGATCAGACATAGTCACTCCTGGAGTCACGCCACTTCCGTGGACAATAGATCCCCGACTAACACTCGAGCCCATTGAAGCTTCTGGAGAGGCTCCACCTATTAGGCCAAGGGCCGTAAATACTCCTATCCAACCTTTAAAGAACATCTTCAATGGGAACCACAATAGCCACCAAGTGGGTCCATAAAGCAGTCGCCTCCATACCAACCAAGCAATCGTAGTCAAAAGGATGTAGAAGGCAGTCTCAAGATACCACGTATCACTCTTTTGGCTTGTTATCAGTGTCCCTAGTAGATTCTTCGACTTAGAAAGCATTGTATCTAATGTAGAGTATTGCTCAGAAAGCTCTGCTAATGCTGCAGTCGATTCCAACAGGGTTTGATGTGCGAATTGTGAGCGAGAAAGCTCAGAAGCCATCAGATCATGTGTACGTCGAAGAGCCAGTGTGACATCGCTGCTGGCGTTGACCTCCTTTTCATCTTGTGAAAGCTCCTTATTCTGTTGGGTTCGACGTCTCTGTCCGGTCTGTAGCGGCGCAGAAGGTTGCGTTGTAGATTCTCGAGGTTGAAGATATGATTGTAACAGGAGCTCGCGCTCCTCCTTCTGTGCGGCCTGTAGATTTCGCCTTGCGTTCAACTGAGCTTTACGGAAAGAGATTTGACACCTATTATCACTAGAATTAGTCTCAAATCATAGAATTATTAGGAATGGAGTAGTCAAACCCTTTGAGTTCTTTCATAGCTCTCTTTACAGCTTGATCAAGTAAATTTTTCTGCTGATCAAGCCCACTGCCAGGCCTCCCCGAATCTAAGTCATAGACCTCTTCCTGTAGTAACTCAAAATCCTCATCTTGATCCTTTAAAGTCTGTTGTATCTCCGAGCTAAGCTCCGTCATAACATTTCCATCATCATCGTCGAGAGGTATTGACCCTGGCTGGAATTTGATCGTAGCTAGCCTTTCAATAAGCTCTTTTAATTGTGCATTTGATTCTTGCAAAGCTGTGAGACGCTCCGAAAGAGTTTCAAAAGACATGCTGGCGTATTTCGAAGGCTGATTCAGAAGTTACAAGAGGACGTCCAAATTTCGAGGAAAGTTGGCAACATCACGGAGCTAGGACGGGAGTTGCCGAAAGGCTTCTGATCTTTTGATAATTTTCGACAACACCTAGTTTCTACTTTAATTGCGCCTCATTGTGTTGCCCATTCGCTCTGCATAAGACACTGAGGAGTCTAGGTAAATTTCCTGACAATTTTTGAATTCAAACTTACTGACAGCGATTCTACAAGCCTCTTATTTTAGTTAAAATGATCACCCGATTCCTCACCGAAGTCTCCACTGTCTTCAATCCTTTCTCTCCCAAAGCAAAAGCCGCGCGAATTTTCCTGTCTCTCCTCCCTCCAAATGCGCGACAAGATATGAAAGTCACTACGAAGATATTACCACGAGCGTCAAAGATCCCAAGCTCGTTACAATTAAAATTCAGTGAGAGGGCTTTTCGCAACCATTGGAAAAAGAGCGCTGACATAAATATAACAGAAGATGGAAAAGAGATGAAGCTGGATGCAGAGAAATTGGGTATCAAAGGCATTATCGAAGAAGTGGATAGGCATTCGAGAATAATGGGAAGACAGGAAGAGTTGAACTCGAATTAGGTGTATATTAGGATTTGTTATCACTACACGGCGTTTGAAGGAATTTACACGTACCCTTTCTGCCCATGAGCGGCTTGGAGTTGTGAAATAGAAATCTTTGGACCTCCAATTGAATTCGCAGACTCTTTTTGAGATCGAGGGCAGTCTAGGAATTGAGCCTGTTTTTCAGATCCGGCATGAATGTAAAGCCAGATTGCATCAGGAGAGCAGAATAGCCTTTGGCAATGTTAAGTCATAAGAAATTTCAAAACTTGGAAGCTATGTATTATTCTGCAACTGTTGCAGCCTCCATCTAAAGATCGATAATATCTGCTTTTGATGCTAATTCAGACAAGCTATGCCTCAATAGTCAAATCCCCATAAATATATGCTCAAACAATTAAGCAGCAGCACCAGAGATGAAGAACCACTTGTCAATGCTTGGGTCAATTGGAGCAGGAGTCAGATTCTCATTCGGTGGAATGCGGGGAAGCTGATCTTGGTTAATACGGTTTGGTGACTGCTTACAAGTGAGGTTGGTTCTGTATAGTTGGTTAGAATATCCTCCCAAAGGTAACACGCAAATCTTACATGGAAACTTCACCAGGACTTGTCTTCCCAGTGATGAGTCTCTCCCAAGCCTCAGAGCATTCACGGACAATGTCAGTGGCGTATCTACGTTAGGTTAGCGGACAGTATATACAACTTGAAGTGGGACGATTTACTTTTTGTTCTTGCACTCTCCAGTGAAAGCAAATTGGTTCTCAGGCTTTCCATCTGGGATCTTGTAGATTCGGAACCATTCATTTGTAGCTCTCAACAGACCAGGAAGGTGTCTCTCGACATCCTCAACATCGTTGAGCTTTGGCGCCAGTGGATCGTTAACGTCAATGACAATGACTTTCCAATCAGTCTCTTCTTCATCGAGCAAAGCCATAACACCTAAGACCTTGACTTGTTTGACTTGGCCTGGATATCCAACCAACTCGCCAATCTCACAGACATCCAATGGATCATTGTCTCCTTTAGCCTTCGTCTCAGGGTGGATGACATTAGGGTCCTCCCAGGTCTAAAAAGCAGTTAGTGTATACGTCTCTAAAAACAGGAATAGATGCCGCACCTGAGGGAATGCGCCGTAGTTCCAGAGGTAGCCCTTGTGAGGGAAGCAGTTGCGCACGAAGCGAAGCTTGCCCTTCTTCACATCTTGCTTCTGTAACAGGGAGTCAGTTGAAAGCTCCAGGTAAATAACGGATGGATAGCTCCTACAATCGGGTTTAGGGTCTCTTCTTTCGATATCTGGATTGAAACCAAAATGTCAGTGTATGTAATGCGGGGTAGTTTCTGCGATCAAGCACCACAATCCAACATACCTCCAATTTACCATTGGTCCATCTTGGAATCTCAACGACCATGTTCAAGATTGTTTGCTGCTCATTTGCATACAAAGGAATATCGTGGAAGGGAGAGATGGGAACACCATCCTTCTCGATGTAGATGCGATGCTCGAGGGTATTGGCGGCCCCGATCTTTCTGGTCTTATATGGAGACGCCATTTCGGAGCTTGGAGGGGGAAAGTTGTTGACAGACACCGATGAGCTTGAGAGGTGTCGAGCTATCTGACTTGTGCGAGAAGAAATTTTGTGTGTGGGTTTGGATGGCGCCAGTGTGGGTGAGCAAGTCGCGAACGAGATCGCCTGCGGCTGCAGCGTCTGGTACGAGACTGGCGAGTGGAAGTGCTTGTATACGTGAATCTTGGGGGGGCTGTCACCAATTGAGGCTCGAATTAATTGCTTTCGGAAGAACATACAGCCTGAAGGGTAAAGCCACGTAGAAATACGCACAATGTTAGCGATGGCGTAATCGGTCTAGGTCCTGTCTAGTTTGTTGAGTTAATCAGCCTCGATTGGAGTCTGCAATTGAGTTGGAGATGCCGAGCTCTTTTCGTCCCAACGTCAAGTACCGTTCAACCGAGCCAAATCTTCAGGCATTGACGATAAGCATTCACGTGATACGCGATTACTCAAAATTTCAGAACTTATCAAACTGTCTCGACCTCACATACAGTACTTCCCCAACCACTCTGCCAATGCTAATTCCAAGCAAAGCCTCATGGCCGCCGTTATGAAAACATCCGTTAAACGGGTTCCCATCCCTCGTCGTGGAGTTGACTACAGAGGGAAGATTGTCCTAGCTCCAATGGTTAGATCAGGGGAATGTCCGTCTCGACTCATGGCTCTCCATTATGGAGCAGATCTGGTGTGGGGTATGTAGTCCTTGAAAGACAATTGTGGGCATAGCTAAATTATCATAGGTCCCGAAACTGTGGACAGATCCATGATAGGAACCACACGTAGGGTCAACAAAGTTCTTTCCACAATTGACTTCACTCGTCCTTCTTCCCATGCACCGAAAGTGCCTTCAAACGGCCCTTTGGAGAGCCTCATATATCGCATTCATCCAGAGAAAGAGGGCAAGCGTCTCGTATTCCAGATGGGCACGAATGATCCTGAAAGAGCTGTCCAAGCTGCGCGTTTAGTCGCGGGGGACGTAGTAGGAATTGATGTGAATGCTGGATGTCCAAAGCCTTTCAGTACAAGTGGCGGTATGGGTGCAGCACTGTTACGAACACCCGACAAACTTTGCTCTATCTTGGAGGCGCTGGTTAAAGAGATTTCCACGGAATTTGAAATCGGCATTAGTGTCAAGATCCGGTTGCTAGAAACAGCTCAGTTAACAGAAGTACTAGTACGGAGATTATGTGCCACCGGGATCACTGGGTTAACCATCCATTGCCGGACAACACCTATGCGGGCCAGGGAACGAGCCATTCGTGATCAATTGAGAATGATTGCGGACATCTGTCGAGAGAACGGCGTGGCTTGCCTTATGAATGGAGACGTTGAGAATCGAGGACAAGCTGAGCAATTAATCTCGGAGTATGGCGTGGATGGAGCCATGATTGCGACGGCAGCGGAGTCAAATCCAAGCTGTTTTAGGAGCGAGGTTGACGGTGGCCTGGCTCCGTGGGATGAAGTCGTTGAGCGGTATATCAAGACTGCCCTGGAGGTTGAAAATCGATTTGGGAATACCAAGTTCTTGCTCGGCCATCTTGTTCCTGGAAAGCAAGCCGTACATCGAGATATTACCACGAGCAGGTCACATCAGAAAGTTTGCCAAATACTTAAACTCGAGCATTTGGAAGCAAAAGCAAAGGAGTTGGATGAGAAACTGGGAATCGTTTCTGAGTCTCAGGGCCAGGGAAAGAAAGGAAAGAATAAGAGCGCCCTAGCGGCGGGTGGAAATCCCAAAAGGATAAGAGAGATCCAGCATCAAGAGAAGAAGTCTTTATCCGGTAGAGGCATTCAAGCTCAACCGCGGGCAGCTTTGAATGTCTGAAGGAGATTCGACTTGCAAATAAAGTTCTATAGGAGACTTGGACTTTTTGTTAATATATCAGATTCGGGTGCTTATCAAGGAGTTATTGGAGTTTAGTTAGGCCGTTATCGCAATAGCATGGGCAAGACTAGCATATAAAATAGAGGTTTGACTTTGAAATTTAATTATTCAACTGAGAAGCCCTATATATTCTAATCACTATGCTGTGATGAAGTATTTGGATGTATATGAAGTCTAGGAGGAGAGGCTCCCCTTTGAGGTAGCCGAGTCCAAACCCCTTTTTGTCCTTCGCTAAACAGGCCAAAAGATATTAAAATACTGCAGGTGGCGCAGAGCAGAGCTTTAGAAATCTCCATAACAGTATATGATTTCACAACATGTAAAAACGGAAGACCACACACACCACAGCATGGAGCAGAAAAGTAGAAACTTAACTGGCTCTCAAAAGAGAAAAAGGAAGTGGCCAATGGGCGGGCAATAAACAAACCCTTACGACAGTTTTCAAATGGCACCTTGCATGCTAGAATTATCAAAGAATCTCGAATTTTGGTATCAAAATCGTATCAGCCTGCCACCAGCCAGGCATTACGCATAGTCTGCGTAATATTTTCGCCAATAAAGACATCACTCCTACTGCTTCGCTTTCCCAGCAGCAGAAGAACAAATACCCCATATATGTATATATGGGGGGTAAGTAAGGTAATGTAACGCAAATGCTGGTATTTCAGCCAGACCATGCCCCAAAATGCTTCTCCAGATTCACAATCATTATATGTAGAAGTTTCCCACTTCAGACTCCATCGAAGAAAAAAAAACGCCTATTTACATTCATTGGTCGTCAATGCCATTAGCTTATAGCTTCCGCCGCTCCTAAGTCTATAGGGTTTATATGGTAAGGGAGAAGATTATATTATTTGAGAATTTAGGCCGTGGATTTCTTCCTCCCGAATATGGTTCGCGTCCGTGATTTATTTCGAGCAGTTTTTTCTTTTTCTTTCTCTTTTTCAGTGGACGAACGTCCTCGCGTTTCCGAAGACACCTTTTTAGCATCCTGGGGATCGTCGTTATATTTGGCCTTATAGATCCTACGCTTCAAGTTAGACAGAGGTAGGATAAAATCCAGATGAGATATCTTACCAGCTATTCCCGACCATGCTAATGCCTTTAGCTTCGGCCTGCCGGTAGAACTTTGCACTTTTCTTGAGATCTTTCCTACAGCCCACGCCTTGGGCATAGCAGAATCCTGTTTCAGCAAGTGCGTCTGCGTCTCCCCAAGCTGATAATAATTAGTATAGAATCATGCTGTTGCCTAGATGCAAGAACTTACCGCCGGCAATCTCAAAACACCTCAAAGCGAGAACTTTGTCTTGCTCGATACCCCATCCATTCATGTGACTAACTCCTAGCTCATATATGCTCAATGCAAATTGAGCTTTTCTCGTCTTCTGCTCTAGATAATCAACTACTTTCCCCTCCTTAACTAAGTCTTCATCGTCTGCAACCTCTAAGCTTGCCGAGTCCGCAGCCTTTCTCAGCCATGCGACACCTTCTTTCTGATTTGGCCGCATTCCCCATCCATGCCTACATGCGAGAGCATAGAGGAGCATCCCTGTTGGATGATTCTGTCGAGCTGCAAGACGCAAATGGTAAGTTGACTTGGTTAGGGCACCGGCTTCGTGATATTCAATCGCTTTTTCAACGTGCTCTTCAGCAGAACAGTCCGCAGATGAAGCGAATGAATGTAGGGATTTCGCCTTGATAGTCGCTGAAGACGCTGTTGATGGAGATACAGATCGTTCTGTTGATGGACCGTGATCTGTAAATGGGCGGGAAGTATCATATGAAGGTCGTCCAGGGTCAAGAGAAGGCCTGCCAGGGTCAAATGATGGGCGGCCTGGATCTAGTGAAGGGCGGGATTGAGTGGTGTCTGGCTTCATCGGAGATGTCGAAGGTCTAGAAGGAGGTGAGGGTGGTGCTCCGCCACGGAAGCTTTGAACATTGCTAAATGGAACTGGTTGTTCCCATGAGAACTGGGCCTGTGGAAGCCCTTCCTGGAAGATCAAAGAATTTCTTTGCAATATCTTTCCTCTCGGCAGTGAGAACTTGGAATATACATAAGAAGGGGCGGCACCAGTTTCGGTGCTGCTATCTGGAAACCCCTCACTGTGCATACTGACTGGGGTATGCGCAGTATCATCTGCTAAAATAAATGAGGGCTGACTATCTGAAGATGCCTGCCGTGAAGGGATATCAGCAGGAGGTCCAGTCATGCTTGCTCGACTGAGGGGTCTGGAAAAGTTGAATGCTGGTCTAGGTAGATGCGTGCCACCAATTGACATTTCGGAGCTTATTGACGGCGATCTTTGGTACATAGGAGGTGACATGGGAGAAGCCGAGAATCCACTACTAGCAGAATATTTCCTCCGTGGTGATGTATTAGTTTGAGGGTGTGAAGTACTGTGGGAGTCGTCATCAGAGCTATCCATGGACGGTGATCTTGTGCTGGCAGCCCTTGGTAAGAAGGGCGACCTAGGGGGTGCTAATGTTCGGGGATCGTAACCAGTTCTTGCCAACGATGAATCATTTGGCTTTCGTGGCTGTCCGCGTTGGCGCATCGATTCAACACTCGGTTGGGAATGTACTTGTGAAGGCGAGCTTCTCGCCCTTGATGTCTTTTGCTCAGTTTCCAAAGGTGAAGGTGATTGTTCCCTTCTTGCTCCAAAATAAGATGGCCCATTGCGATCTGTAGGCGGCTTTCTTCCTCGGAATTCTTCGTCGTCAAGAGCATCGAGCCTGGGAGGCGGGGGAACTGGAGGCATAAGTGGTTGCTCTCCACTGACAGTAGGATAAACGGAGACAGGTCTGAACCCCGGATTTTCCACCTCAGTCTTCTGGCCCGATCCAGGAGGGCTCGTAGGGGATCGATTACCAGGTTCTATTGCCGACATGGAGCGGAAATAATTCGGCCGGCCATTATTCAAAGAATGTGCTATTGCAAGAGGTGGTAATCTGCTCAGGCGCTTGCCTCCATGAGCACTTTGTTCCAGCTGCTTCGCCAGTAGTCTGCTTTGCGCGGCAAAGGCATCGAGGGGCGAGAGTTCGGGAGGTATTTCTCCTGCGATATGGAGACGGGGAGATGGGAATGGTCGATCTCGAGGAGATGGCAGAGCTGTCCCTTGAGGCCCCTGAGATTGTGACCGGAGGTCGATAAAGTTTGGTCGATTGGCCATCGTGCGAAGCCGTCAACGACGGCGAGGTTTAATTGTCCTTCCCCCCCTGTGGTGTATCAATCCTCTCCGTCTTTTTTCTTTACTATCAATCGTCTATGCTGATTGTGTTTCGAACTGAATCAGGTAGTTGGCGAGGACAAAGAGTTAGGTATAAATGTCTAGGACGCTGGATGGTTCTAATTGCAAGAATATCTTGCGGTTTAGAGGTCGTCTAAGGGAGATGAATGTGAATCGGCCAAGAGCGGCTGTGTTTGAGAGGAGTTGGAAGGATCGTGTTTTGTAAAGTTGAGTTATTCGTGGATGGCGATTGTCAAATGAGTGGCGAAGTGAATCGCGACATGGAACGGGGGGGCGCGATGGGATTGGGATGGCGACAGCCAGGAGGTCGCGTTGCGACGTCTTGAATTCGATATAAAGGAGTGATGATGCCCGTTGGCGGTCGAAGCAATTATTTGTTTTGCCAGGACGTGATGGAACAGAAACAGGAGTCGGAAACCTGGGGTTGGGGGAGATGCAGATGCAGAAGCACAAGCGCAGGTACAAGAAGTGGTGGAAGTGCTTGTGCTTGTGCCTGTAAAAGTTAGCCCGTTTAGGAGCCTATCGGGATTTGCTTTTGCGTCTAACGGTAACAAGACAGCATGGCGCAAATACAACCAAACACAGCACGGCACAGTACAGGACAGTAGAATTCAATATAATCATACAGAGACAGCACGGGAGGAGGAGGAGGGAGGAACGATGATCCTGAATCTCGAATAGCCACCGATGGAAAGAGGAATGCCAAGTTTGTCCTCTCGTCTCGTCTCGTCGCATCTCGTCTCGACTGAACATCGCCGCCGCAACCAAGACCAACTTTACACTCTACCATCAAGGACGAACTACAGTATGGAGAGCTCTCCCTTCTCTCTATTCCGGACAGACTACAGTACTCTACTCTTTGTGAGTTGCTGGTTATTATTGGCAGTCCTTTCCAGAGCGGCGAATAGCAACTCAGCAATCCCTCTGGGCTGTCGCAGCCTCGACTGGTCCCCTTGTCCGGTCTGCGACAGAGGTCACAAAAACCCTTTGACTTCTTGATTTTAGGGGAAAATACCGGTTCGGCGATCCAGGCAGACTGCCTTTCTGTAACATCATTCGCTGCCCCTGAAAATCTGGGGCGAGATGTGCACGTTGTGCAAGATGGCAAAAGAACCGGTGCAGCCAGTGACCAGTCGACGATGGCTTGGGCCCCAACTTGGGCTTGGACCGTTCATTCTTCTCCTTTTTCCTCTCTCCTCCCGTTATTTTCTCTGTTTGTTTCTCCCTTTCTATGAGGTTTCTTTGTTTCTTTCTCCAGACTTCGCTGTCCCTGAACTTTTAGCTTGCCGCCTGCATTAGGGGCCATTCCGCCGAGAAGCACGCACTGATTTAGGGTCCATTCCCGAACCGTCTGGCAGGGGACGAACAGGGGCGAGTGGCCAGTGAGTGTGGCCTTGGCCCGTGAAGTCGCTGCATACAATCTACTGTATTACGGGACAAGTGAGTGTACAGAGCGAGGCTGAACTCGTAGAGCACAGAGAGAGAAGACGCCGTTGTCTCGTCCAACAGCATCATTATTTGCGTTCGCGATTCAGCGGTCGCCGGGCAAATGCGCAAATAGATTATCCGAAGCCCAGCGTGGGGTGAAGTATTGAAGTCCAAAATACGAACGTTTTTAATGTGCTTGTACAAAGTAAGATTACACGAGTAGGTATCCGCTCCAAAATAACGACGTCGATTGCGTCTTTAGCACCCAACCTTTGGGCATACGAGAAGCCCATTTCCGTTTCCAGAACTTTAGCAACTGTTAGTATGCTTGGCATGAACTCGGGCAGAATCTTCTGATCTAGCTGCGGCCTGACGTTCCGACCAAGTTCTAGATTCCAGAGCTTTAACCTCAACAACACCCAACTTCATGCTGTTTTGAACAGAGAACTGTACATCCCAATTTGTTAAAGTCTTGAATATTGAGATCTACGCTCCCGATGCTATTATTATTCCATGCGGTCACCATGGCGAATTCTGGGGTACTTATCTTGAGACGATGTTAATCTCCGATAGAAACCAATCACAAACTTTCTGCTTAACCAACTCCACATTCTTGAACCCGCTCATTTGTTATGATATTTTCTCCCTTGTTTTGGATTCACTGTCAAAAGAATAGTTTAAAAACTATCTCCACTATGACACAAAGAATGTTCTAGTGTCAAGACGGTACCCACTCGGACTGGCTGCCAACAGGAAGTTGCTTGTGGCGAGACAAAAAGCAATCCAATAGAACAAAATATTTCCCCGCTGGGGCTGTCAAGTCTGAAAGCTACTGCGATACTCGTGGGCTCTATATCGACACTAAGCAATGCCACACTCCAGGCTTCTCGATGAACTATCAGACACCAAGTCGTATAGGGGCACTGAGCTTCAAGGGCCTTATGCCATCCTTGGCAGTTTTCACCGCCTCCACATGTCGTCGATCTTTTTTATCGTTCCTAACAGACTTCAGATTCGCGATGACGGCTCTCCGGCATGGAAAAAGTGGCCAAAATTAGCACCTGTATAATATTTCTCATGATTGAATCTCGTGTTTTCCCTATTAATCTGATTTTGAGGAAGGAGATATCCCCTCAAAAACCTGTGAAGTTCTCTTTCTTCAGATTGGGTTAGTTCAAGAACTAAAGGCGTTACTAGCGCTAGCATTGCTAAACTGTTTGCTTCGGGATAGAGAATGTGACTATATAGCTATAGTTTACGCGGTAACCATAGCAAGCGGGGACCAAGGCTATGTAGGACGAGTCTAACACGGATCCAAAAACACTTGCCCTATCCAGCTGTTACATCTAAAGGGATATGAAATGAGTTTCAGCAGAAACTAATTGCTCGGGAATAGCACTCGCTGCCGTAGAGCTCAGAAGGGATGACTGCCTCCTTATTCTGATTTGAGAGAGCACAGAGTAGAACATATATCACACAGGCATAAATTGAAGATCTTGGATTGCAAAACTGTTTAAATTGATTTCAACATATATTCAAAAGCCTTTAAACTCCATTCCATGCTATATACCATAAGAGCACATTCGATTCTCAGAGGTTCTTAGATTGGAGCTTCTTCAGCCGAGTAGCACCTTCATACACCCCACGATCGACTGCTGCAGCGACAGTCAAAGTACCTCCCACAATTGCACATAGTCCGGTTAGAAAACCTGTTAGCGTCTTTGACCGTTCTTCGCGATTAATAACCTTCATTGGCGAAATATCCTAAAGCAGGTTAGTTCTGCCTAGGCAGGTAGGCTGGCAAACTTACATAAGAGAAGAAGACTCCAGGGATACCACCACGCGCATGTAACTTCTCCTTATGCCCCTCATCAGAGCCGTCTCCACCTTGCAAGCTTCTACGGTGGCTAGTGACAGAATATTGATGCGTCTCAACACTGCCATCTTCCCCGTACCCAAGAGCACCCACTGTATCGCTACCTTCACTATTCTGATAATCCTGGCGCGACCATCCTAGAGGAAGATATGACGTCGATACAACCTTAACAAAGTACATGAAGTTATAGGCTGGCTCTAGTGTGATTTGTTCAGTATTGTCCAAGGGGTTTAAGTGGTGATTAGTCCATGGAAATGCCTTCTTTCCCATTTTCTTAGTGACATGGTCAGGAAGCTGTGGGCCGAAGCGAAGAGAATGGATATGATGCGTGAATGAATGGCCGCCGGGAATTGGAGTGTCAAAGTAGTTGTTGAGATCATGAACGTGCATGTTGCCATTGCTGAAACTCCTTCCGGGAGCGATATGGAAGTTACCAACAACCTTGTTCACTCGGAGACCTCCTTCAATACGGCACCCCTCCTTCCTCTGGGCATCCAATCGCTCTCCATAGTGTTCACGCTCGCATTGTTCTACGTTTTCTCCACGGCCGAAGGCCCAAGAAACGCTTGCGTATGCTTCTCGAACTTCCTCACAAGTATTACAGCAGCCTGCCTTTTGCGCGTTTTGGGGAGGAGTTGCCCCATAGCATCCACCACAGTAATCGGGGTCAAGATGTGTAGCTTGATTATCAGCGGAGTGTCTATAAGAGTTAGCATAGCACAAGAGCAGCCCGTACATATTAGAAACTTACAAGTCAAGAGATTTCACATCAATAACACTTCCACCCTCATCTGCTGGCGCAAGTCTAACCTTGCTCACACCGTGCATTATACCAGTCTGCTGCTCCCCAGATACATCCATCACGTCGAGGGTCAGGAGCTCGCAAGGGATACTGGGGAAGGAAATATTAAGATGTATCTCCATTTTCTCGCCTGTTGATCAACTAGGTCAACATTGATCATGATATATAGTATGTGTTACCTTACCTCTGCTTTTATCCACAATCAGCTCTGGATGTACTACCACCCGTCTGTAGTCTCTCCATTCTCCCAGCGCGAGATACAGAACGATCAGCAATGAAGCTATCGTGACAATGCCACCGGATGTTGTTCGTACTCTCGCTTCGTCGACGGTCTTAGTAAAGGCGTCCAGCCTTGTAAATCTTGACTTCGCAGGCATAATTATGGTATAGAAACGGACAATTGATGTTGATTTCAGGGGGACCCAGGTCTGAGCCTTACGGCAGTGGTTGGTACGGCACTTAAAGATGCATAAATTATCAGAGATCAAAGTCAATTGACTTGGTCATGAAGAACGATTCGGAGAAAGAGTGGATTTCTGGAGTTCTGAGAAAAGCACCTTGCGCCGAGAAAGTTTAGAAAATCTGGCGTTCGAGGCTCAAAGTATTATGGTAATCAATTCTCTTGAGGACAGCTTTCTTTCATCGTTGGCTCGTGCGGCCACCTTGTCTGCAAGGTCGGGACGCAGGGGTCCGCAGAGGTTCCAGCCACGGCAAAGGGCTTAGTCATGATAATGGCATCACATGACAAGAGTCATCATTCGCTTTGCCGTTTCGGTTGCAAGGCTACAGTTTCTTTGGTATTTCTTTGAGTCTTCTCTCCCACTTCATCTTCTTTAAACTTTTATACCTCCTACCCCTAACTCGAATAAAAGCTTCCCCACTTTGCATCCACGCTCTTATTTCTTTTTTCGCCTTTCACTCCTTTTGTCGGATCCTCTCACTTTGCGACAACGACTTGTCATCTGCACCAAATGATCTGATTATCATACGCACTAGCTACCTTCAGCAGACCGGATCGACTCTCCGCATCTCTGCAGAGGCCATCCTAACGAAAGGGTCATGATGCAACGAACTTCAGCACCACCACGCGGCCCTCGCGGCGCCTCCCCAAGCGTACGAGGTGGGGGCGGACGAGGAGGCATACAGAAGCGGCGGGCAGGCGGGCCTGTTCGGATTGATAAGGATGGAGACCTGCTGATGGACCCAGCAGCATCTGGAGATAACCGTAGATCTGGTAAGGGCCGGGTCGATGGGGCCGCATCATCTAAGCCTTTAAACTCGGGGAGAACAAATGGAGGACCCAGTCGTGGAGGAGGTCTTGGGATGCAAAAGGCACAGCAAGCAATCTTGCGTGGTCTTGGGGCACAGCAGGCAAACGTTCTAGAATCGCGTATCACGAATGGAGCAACTACGCTCCGAGTCGATGGATTACGCTCTAGTAAGGCCGCCTCAAATCCAGATGGTGGCCTCGAAAGCCTACTAGGATTCCTGGAACGAAAAGCAAGTGGAATGGACTCCAAATCGAATAGAACTGTTAAGATTAAGAAGGTATGTTTAATGATATGATCGTGGGATCACGAGGTTCATGCACCGTCGGCATCTCGTTGTGCTCGTGTTCAAGCCAATCTCCAAAAACGAGTCGAGGATCGACACTCCCCGCTATACCGCTCCGTGATCCACGATCGTTTTCCAAGGTATCTATGCCTTGCTAACGTCGAAATAGTCATCTATGAAGGGTGACTCTGTCATAATTACGGCTAGTCCAGAGGATATTGCTCAAATTCAGAAGCTGGACAAGTTTTCATTCGCAGGCACGAACCTATCCATTCAAGTCTGTGACCCACCTTCGCCAACTGGGAAATTTGGAGAGAAGAAGAAAAAGGAAAATGTTTCGGTGGAAGTTACGGAAACGAAGGATCGATTTAGGGCAATTCTCGCTGGACGATACGATACCGGACTCAAGTTACTCAACCTATCGGCTCTGGGGGCAGATGTGGGATTGAGAGAGATGGGTGTTTTTGACGGGAGCACAACTACCTCAAAAGTCTTCCCTGCTCTTATGGTTGTCTGCGACGGGCTTTTCAAGAATCGACATGAAAAACAAGAAGCGATTGTCAGCGTCACGATTGCTGACAATGATTTGGCTGATGTATCAGCTGTTACTGCTTTGGCCCAAACTTTCCCAGATCTCAAGAATCTGGATCTCTCTCGGAACAAGTTTAAAGATCTGAAGGGTCTAGAGGCATGGCGTTGGAAATTTCGACACCTGGAGAACCTCGTTCTCACAGGCAATCCAATCGAGGCGCAGTTAGCCACCGATAAAGACGAGTTATTAAGATGGTATCCGAATCTGCAAATTTTAAACGGTATCCAGATCAGGACCCCGGAGGAGGTCGCTGCTTCAATCACGGCTGCCGAAGCTGCTAAATCACCTATACCTATTGCTGGCCCGGATTTTCGAGATGTCAGTCAAGTGGGAGAAAATTTCGTTAGACAATTTATCCCACTCTATGACAACGACCGTTCCGCACTGCTCACCGCATTCTATGATTCGGAATCTGTTCACTCATTATCCGTTAATATGTCGGCGCCTCGAAGCCGCCAACATACCACCCCAATTCCGCCTTGGCATAACTACACTAAACACTCAAGGAATCTCACCAAAATTACCCATATCGGTCCAAGAATGTCTCGTCGATACAAGGGGCCTCAAGCAATTCAATCAGTGTGGTCGACGTTACCCGCTACCCGACATCCTGATTTACAAACACAAGCTGACAAGTATCTCATCGAATGTCATCCCTTGCCTGGTCTAGTCGACCCATCTGGTCAAAGTCCTCGTGGCGTAGATGGTCTCATCATCACTATGCACGGCGAATTCGAAGAAAAAGATCCTGCAGCTGTAGAAACGGGCCTTCGTAGCTTTTCGAGGACCTTTGTTTTGGGTCCCGGGGCGCCCGGTGGCCTTCAGATTAGAGTCGTCAGTGATATGATGGTCCTACGATCCTGGGGACCTCTAACAATGCCTCATCCTACCGAGCCCCAAACTGGCACTACTTCAGAGCAACAACGTCAGGAGGCACTTACAATTCAACTGGTGGAAAAGACAAGCATGACAACCAATTATGCGGCTTTGTGCTTGGCGGAAACTGGGTGGGATCTGGAGAAGGCTTTCATCGCCTTTGAAGCAAACAAGGTATGTGATTGAATCCGATGCTTTTCATAAATGCTTCTTCTAATAAAAAATCAGGATAAGCTACCTCCCGACGCATTCGTGGCAGGTGTAGCAAGATGAGCAAGGATTTTCAAATATTATAGAGGATTTTACATGTTTAGATTAGGGAAAGGATTCCAATCAACGGCTTGCGAGGATATGCGAACGGAGAAGATTTTGGACATCATGGCCTCAAATTGTGCCAGTCAAACGGGATTTGCGAGCATGGAGTCAGTTATGGCATGGGACTTTTGATAGAGCTCGTCCACAATACAATAAATAAGCTTACATACCGTTGAAAGCTCTCACATGATTATCATTTCAAGTAACCCATCACACATTAAATAATTTTAAAACATCGTCGTGACAGAAGTGAAAATGTAATATTATTATTCGGAAGTGGGCCTTTGATAAGGATTCCCAATACATACGTCCTAACCACGCAAAGGTATCATAAGTGCTTGAATCAAAAAAACAGGCAAGATCAAAATATCTATGGTAAATCTGGGCCACCACGACCCTCATACTCCTCCCTGGCCTTCACATTCGCAATGGCGCTCTGCAACGCACCTGTCAAATCAATATGGAAGAGCGGCCTGTTCAAGCCGTTTACCACCGCGGCTTTGAAAGGGCCCTTAACAGCTCCGGCCTTTAACTCGCCCTCCGACACTCCGCTCTCCGAATCCCCATTGATGGCATCTCCCTCCTTGGAAACTTGGTTCGCTCTAGCCCTCTCCTTTAAGTCTCTCTGGTTCTGGCTGATCTCTGCAACCTCCGCAGCGGAATCTGAGCCCCCTATCTCGGCCACGCTAAAGACAGGCTTCCACCGGTGGGTACCTTTATCTTCACCATGAGGAATGGTTGGATAACCAAAACCAGCTGAGACTAAAGCACGTTTGGTCCAGCGGTTGTTAATGCTGGCGAAGTGCCAGTCGACGACGGAAGGAGTACCGTACTTATCGAGTTGGTTGCGGACGTCGATGAGTTGTTGGATTGAAGTTATATCAACGTTGTTGACAGAGCTGAAATCAAGTATTATGGCTTTAAGGGTGGGTCGATTTGCATGCTCTTCGGGTGATTTGCCGCCGCGTGGGCCAGGGTCATTCCAAGGTCGGTCACCAGGACGAGCATAGTGATTGAGATCGGTACGGCGAGTGGTTCTAAATATCTCGTTCGTTAATTGGTCGAGATAATGGTTTGCGTTGGGATAGTTAAAGCCTTCTGAAAAGCGGTAGATGAAGATTCCAGGGTAAGGGGTTTGGACCTCAACTTCAGGGTTAGATCCATCGCCGTGGTCGATTGGAAGGAAGATGGTACGAGAGGTCGAGTCCTCATGCGTCCCACCAGATTTGGTAAAAGTACCGTTATCAGCAACTGGGTATGACTTGCTTTCGTTGCCAACAACGGATTCATCCAAGATGGAGTGAACTTTGACCTTCCCTAAAAATCTACCTTTGGCTTTAAGAATTCGGAAAACCAGTAGTGCGAAGGACACGCAAATGGTTGTATAAATACCATTCTCAATAGTTGAGAATACCGTGACGAGCACACCTGCAAAGAAAATTGGCACCTCGAGAGGGGAGACTCGCCAGAATTGGTACACCGTGTTAGGGGGCGTGATAAGATCACCAACAGCGTGGATAATAACTGCTGACAATGTAGCGTTCGGGATGTAAAAGAAGACTGCGGGAAGAGCATAGATAGCGAGAAGGACAACTACAGCGGTAATAACTCCCGCAAATGGAGTCCGTACACCGGCTTTTGACTTGATAGCAGTTCGAGAGAATGAGCCTGTAGCCGGGTATGCTCCAAGGAATGGGCCAAGAATATTTGTAATACCAATAGCCACCATCTCTTGAGAGGGATTAATGATGTAGTTATTGACTCGTCCAAAGGATTTCGATATGGCAATATGTTCAATCAGGAGGACAATGACAGTTGCTGGTAGATCTGATGAAAAACAGTCGATAACGGTTTTATTGATGGTGGGAACATGTGCATTTTGGAAACCTGTACATTAAATTAGTTCCTGTCTCTGTAAAAAAAAATTAGGGTGAGAAAGTAGAGAAAACACACCTCTAGGGACGGTAGAGAGAATCTTGAACAAAGGCTTCTTCCTGTGATGCCTATTCACCAGCCAACTCACCAAGGTGTACAGAAGAATGACGAACACCGTTCGGAGAGTTGAGATGAAAAATATCAACTTTTGGCGTTGTGGAAACCTTTTGGCAGCAAACTTGCACCCGAACCTGATAGCGTACAGGAGGAAGAGAGCTGTAAGACCCATTGCAGCATCTAGTGTTGTTCTTGGGAGGCCTTGGAGTGTATGAATGAAGACTATATAAGTCGCATCTCTAGTATTGAAACCGGTGATTCCCATGAGGCCTGGGAATTGACCCACAGCAATGTTAAGAGCCGAGCCGGTCATGAAAGCTGAGATTGAGGTGAGGGAGATCAGATCGACGATCCAGCCGCACCGAATGACACCGATGAAAAAGATGATGGATCCAGCAATAACAGCAAGTGCTGAAGCTATAACATGGCCTTGAATCTTGGGATGAGACTTTGCTGCCCTTGCAACAATCTGACCAGTAAGGGTTGACATCACAGCGACTGGCTGTTAGAATGTTAGTATTACTCTTGAAGACGGATCAATTCAACTTACACCGATGGTGATATCCTTCGAGGTAGCGAAAAACCAGTAGATAAGAACTCCCATAAATGACGAGTACAATCCAAACTGAACAGGTAGCCCTGCCAGAGAAGCGTACGCCATTCCCTGGGGAACGACAACAGCTCCAATGGTAATACCTAAAAATTGTTAGGAAATTTGGATATTTATCTCACAGAACTACTGACCAGCTACAAGATCACCCGCGAGCCATTGCAAGTTGTAATGCCCAATCCAATTCAGGAAAGGAAATAAAGACCGACAGTACTGAACAAGATCTTGTCCTGAAGGGAGAGTGTCGTGAATCCATTCCGCACTCGTAGGTTCCTCTTCTACGTAGGTATCAGCAGTCTTAGAGGAGAAGACTGACTCGCCCCGACGAATTTCATCGCTCAACTCATCGCGATAGTTGAGCTGGATACCGAGGGCTTTGGCAAGGCCGTGGCCAATCTTAGTAGAGGTCGACATCTCTGGAGGGCCGGCGTCGAGGTTGGCAATGTGAACAGGTCAAGCTTCGAACCTTGAGCTAGATATTTGAAGCCCCGTGTCAAGCTCAAATCTCAGCCAAGGTGGGAGGGGTTGATAAAGGGAATGACCAATATGGCCTGAGCGCCGAGAGTTTCCTGGTCAGAGCTGCGTCAAAATTTTATCTGCAGGAGTAGACAGGGCAGGCTGCAGGATGCTGGGTCAGAACCGCTGGATCTGGGGAGGGCACAAGGTTCATATACTCCTTATAGGAGGTGCCGCCGCCGTGGGCGTGGGATACAGTAGGATGCGGAAACTAAAATGATGTGCCCGCGTGCCAAATATCCAACCTTGTCTTGGACACGAATATAAAAGCAAAAACCCCACCCCTGTCTTTGAAAGCTGATGTGATTTTAATTCCACGAAAGTGTAGGGTTTTTGGCGCCACCAATAATTGCGTGCTTGGGAGGAGAGTGTGATTCGTGAGTTCGCCTTCTGGTGAACAGCAGCTCAGAGCGAGGGTGGATGATCGCTCACAGCTGAGCTTTGGAGAACCAAAACTCTTAACCAAGAATGCGGAGGGAGGGAAACTGTGAAAAAAAACCCTTCTATTGCGTGATGGCGAGCTCAAGAAGGAATTCTCGAACGGCGAAGGAGGATGGAAGAGAGAAGTCAAAGGGGAATATAGAGTGGAGGGTAGCTCGTAAGGATCAGACTCCGGCCTTCAGCCTTGCAGACTATAGCGGAGGGAAACTTTTCCACACAATCGGTATCCGCACAGGACGGTTTGATTGATAGTAAGAAGAAAAATCACAATGAAGAAAAAATGGGAGGGCCGACATCATCGCTGCAGAAAGAAAAAAACTAAGGGAAAGGAAGAGCCTAACTAACGCGGGTAAGGGCACATACCGTAGTACAGAGCAAAGTAGAGCAGAGCTGGATAGAGCTGGGCAGAGCTGGGCCACGGCTGACGAAGGCGTGACGAGAGTCAATATGTAACCATGTTTCTAGAAGCAGGCCTGATGGGCTGCCCGAGTCACACCGCAGGGAAGAGCGGGAGCACGCATATACGCCTGTTGCGCCACCCTCACTGGAAGGGAGAGCGAGGGGGAGGGGGAGGAGGAGTGCTGGAGTGCTCGCTAGAGAGAGAGAAGAGAAGAGCAGAGCAATGGCGAGCACGCAATGCGCTATAGAGAAAGCTAAAGGTTGACGTTGAGTCCTGTCAGTGGAGAATGTGTGCACACGATTCGTCCTGGTGGGGTCGGGCGCACGTGCGGGCCCTCTTGCCCTGCTCTAGCTGGATTAGGCGAGTTCGCCAATCTCTGCCCATCTCGGCCAATCACCGCCATGTTTCATGATGCCATTTCCAGGGAATTCCGCCCAAAAGCACATCATGCCAAACAACGTCTATCGGCTTCGTTCGACGTACTCTCCCGGAGCACCACTCCACGGGTGGGCAACGCCAGAGAAGGGCACAGCACCGCTCAAAAGTCCCAAATCCCACGCTGCTCATTTCGTGATCTCTTCATTTCTTCTTTCCTTCTTCTCATTACCTCACTTTGACAAGGTCTTTCAATCCGCGAGAAAATATAAAAATATTACCTCCGCGGCCAGAGCGCTCCAGAGCCAAAAGCCTGAAGGCGGCGATCCTGGGAACCCTTCTCATACAGTTTTATAGGACGAGAAGGGGAGCCACATACTCGGGGATCGACGTGGAAAAGGGTTGGCAGAGGCACTCGGTCAAAGAGGCGTGGAGTCACAATTACGAGTAAAATCTACACATCTTAAGTTGGATACATGAGGATCCAACTCAACCTCTGTAACTCGCCCGATATGGATGATGGAAAAGGCCAACACAGCCGACACAGCCAACACCGAATACCATGTTGCATTACATACCTTGACTCGGCACGGAAGACCTGCCCACTTCAGGTCCTAGTACCCTGACCTCTCTACTCGTAGACAGACTGTAAGTGTCCAGGCGGTTGTAATCTACCTAGCCTGGCGAAAGTAGAAGTCCGATATCACGTGATCTCACTATTCTTGACAAGGCGGGAGAGTAAAATGCAATACCCCCTGCTCATACTTACCTAGAAACCTTAAATATGACCTGTAAGATGAATAAATATAGTGACCTATGAGACCGTTCTTCAAGCCTTAAGGTGATGGTGTTCATCATGTGATTCGAGCATCGCGAAGTCGCGCACGCGTCTAGCGAGGTCGCGTGTCAGGAAAATTCGCGGAACTCCAAATTCGGGTTTGGATATGGGCGACGAGCAAGTGTATGAGCCAGCAACAGACGACCGAACCTGCAATTGAAGTCCAAACATATCTAGCAGATGTAGGAACCTTCGTGCACCAATGCGGAGAGAAAACTCGCAGTTATGTCTAACTCGCCGACGAAAGAAAGTATCCCAACTTTAGCCCCGCCAAACCCAACACCCCTCGACGACCCTCCGAGTCCAAGAACTCACCGTGCCCTAAGGCGTCTCCAATCCGCCCATACTTTGGGGCAGTCAAATCAACTCTCGTTGATCTCACAGCAGCATAAGCAAGTGTTCCAACGCAACCTATCTCCGGCGAGTACGCCTTCACTCCCGCATCACAGTCGAGGAAGGTCAAACAGCGATGCTGCCGCCATGACACCGCCAATGTCTGCCTCTGCCGGCAGGCGGCCAGCGATGGGGAAGAAACCTATTGCCGCGGACGCGCTTTCGCTAGATAAACTCATTCGAGAAGGGCCGCCGGATGGAGATGTCATTGGCGCTCTAGAGAGTACGAGATTAAAGATTCTAGACCAAGGAATCAAAAGTGACACTGATGGCATGGTATGCCGAAATTCCCATATGTACAAACAGATACTAATGGATTAACAGTCGTCTCTTCGAATTTATGTATGGTTGATATTACTCAACGCTCCCGTCCTCGAAACGGACTCCTATCTTGATCTCATTCACCGCGGCGCCTCTCCGGCATATTCCAAAATTCGCAATGACACTTTCCGAACTTTAGCCACCGATCCTCTCTTTCGACGTCGTGTCAGTGAAGCAAGCCTCATCCGCCTTCTCAATGCAGTGGCATGGAAATTGCATGATGCGAAGGAAGCAAAGGCAACTGGTCTAGCAAAATCTGGCGGTAAAGTCACTCATACTGCAAATGAGCAGGGCAGTCCCGAACTTCAATCCTCATCACCAGCCATGAAGTCTAGGGCACGCGCCTTGACTCTAACTACTGAGGGGTCAGATGCCGGTGCTTCAGAGCCAGGAACCTATGTCCAGGGTATGAACGTATTGGCAGCACCATTCCTCTACGCAGCTCGCAGCGAAGCCGAAGCTTTCGTTGCCTTCTACCGTTTTATCACCAATGAATGTCCTGGGTATGTTCGTGGTGCTATGGATGGTGTCCACAAGGGCCTCGCCTTGGTAGATAAAGTCCTGGCGATTGTTGACCCGAAACTCAGTCTCTACCTTATTGGAAAGGGCATGAACGCCGAGCTATACGCTTTCCCATCAGTTCTCACTCTATGCGCCTGCACCCCTCCATTGCCTGAAGTTCTCCGCCTCTGGGACTTCTTATTCGCTTACGGGGCTCATCTCAATATTCTCTGTATCGTGGCACAGCTTGTCATTCTCAGAAACTCTATTCTGAGCTCTCCAAGGTTAGTTGAATATTCCCAAGCCGAAATCATTAGTCAGATTCCCACTAACAAAGGCAAAAGCCCCACCAAGATACTCCGTTCATTCCCACCATTACAAGCCGAAATGATTAAAGAAGTCACATTAACCCTCATCAAAAAAATTCCAGACGATGTCTACGCTGAGATCGTGTCTCACGCGAAGTAAAAGTTTTCAGAAAAAGGAAATATAAGGATCTAAGCATTTCAATGGAGTTCTGGGTATCATTGGCATGCATGTGCGCCGGATATTGTATTTTTTTTCTTTCATCTCCTTTACAAGCTTGTGGGAGCACATACTCAAAATCAGACATGTCATGTGCGGATAGGAACTTTCCTCTTTCTTTCTTCTTTTTTCTATTTTGCTTTGTTCCAAGGTGGATTGTGTAAAACATTGGTGTCCGTCCATGCATGCATATATTATGTTACGTTGTCATGAAGAGGTGGAGGGTTAGATTATGTCATGAACGACGTACACGAATTCATGATCTGCTCACTTGCTCACTATCCCTTTTGCAATACTCGTCATAGACTGCAAATGTCGTCGGTCTCAAACGCGTGCTTCAAAATATCCCTCCCTTTTAATAATACGTGGGGGTTTTCCTCTAACCTCGCTCTAAATGCAAGGCTAAATCGATGGATGGTAACTAAGCAACCTCACTTCCTTTTTTCGTCAGCCTTATGCATCGCCCAACTTCGAAATAAATACGTAAGTATCTACTCTAACCCTTAAGGTAGATATACACGGCACGTACGGACTCTTCATCTAGTAGTCTTGTTAGATGAAGATGATCAGTAGTTATAATCTTCGCCCTACCCCTTTGATTTGTTTATAAGGTAATGCAAATTAAACAGAAAAAGAAAACAAAAGACAAAATTCCCATAAGATCAAAGATGAAGATATCAAATTAAGCCGAGATTGGCTCCGTTACTACACAAAAACTGGGCCGCCCATCTTGCCATCGGTCCACACTTTATCATTGAAAACTTCTCTTTGGCTAGGCTCTTCAAACTATCATTTCAAGCATTACGGTATATTATTGTATCTACATGAATCGTGTCGTCGCTCATCCGAACCCAGTCCGACCCGATCCAATCCGATTTACCATACCCTACCCTATCATACGTATCCTATCATAATAATACTCGAATTAACCATACTCTTCAGAAGTCTTGCTCCCATCCATTCCAACAGTGTAAAAAAAAGTGAAAGTTCAAGAAGGAGAGAGTGAAAAAAGAATGGTATCATCGCTGACGCACGCAATAACATCCGCTCCACGCAATGCACCCGATCCCCTAGATATTGGCGTTTCAAGGAATGAGAATGAGAGAGAGCAGGAAGAATTAAAAAACAAAAGGAAAACACATAATCAGTCATGAATGATGCTCGCTCATGCCGCTATCACCCATGTGCTCCTAGAATGCGTCTTCAAATGGGCAATCAATGCTATCATGTCCCTCGCGTTCGCATACGCCACACCACTTATCCATGTTCACCACCCCGCTCTCCTTTCCGGCAACAGGTCCAGATTCCATCGGGTTGGGGATGATCTTGATCGGTGGTGCGAGAGGCTTGGACGGGGAGAGCGGTGCTGGCTGATACTCCTCTTGAGATGGTTTGGGTGACAGTCCTGCCTTGACGACATCCTTGCCCGTTCGTAGCTGCGTTGCCGAAGCCGCCGAAATATCCCTGGAATGACCGCCGTTTGGTGTTGCGTTTCCATCTGGAGTAAACATGTTTGTGCAAGTCAAGATGTCATGGCCAGATGTTTCACACAGCTCACAGAAGCTCTCGTTCGCCGAAGAATAAGCATCACTCTCGGGCATAGTCTCGAGGGTATTTCCACGCCTGTGAATCTCTGGAGATGTTCGCAGTTCCCGGTCCCGCCAACTAGCCACTGTTCCCTTTGAGTCACGTATTGAGGATCGATCCTGAGTTATAGTGCCAGTACTACCAACAGTCATCGCACTTGTACGATGATTTGTCGTGTTGATAGCACTAGCTCTACGTAATCGTTCAAGTTCCCGCTCCAATTCCTCTTCTCGATTAGACTTGGATTCTACGACGGCTTTGAGGTCAGTAACTTCCCGTTCCAATTTCTCTCTTGCAAGGCGGTCCTCGATGGATTCGACACCGTTACTTGGACGACGGGCTCGGGAGAAGCTACCCTGACGGTTGGTCGGCGTCTTCTGGGGGTCGTTCGGACCGGCTGTATCAGGTACAGCATCTCTGCTCAAAGAATGAATTATAGCCTTTAAGCCCCGAATCTCGTCATCTCGTTGCTCAACTTCTTTGGACAATGACCCTGCTTCTCCATTCATCCCGCCGCCGTTCAGGGCAGCCGCTGCCTTTTCTCGCTCGCGACGTAGTTCTGATCTGGTTCGTTCTACCTCTCCGCGTAGGAATTCTACCTCCCCTCGGGCTTCAGCTTCTCCTCGTCTAGCATCCTCCAGACCTTCCTCTAGTTCTTGTACAAGCTCCTCTAATTGTTTTAGTTGCCGTGCAACACTATCCACGTCTTCACTTCTATCCTGTAACTCTCTGACTTCTTGCAACAAATCTTCCACTCTTTTCTCGTATACCCTCTCTGTCTCTGTGCTAGCCAGCTCAAGTGTATCAATCGTGCTTCTAAAATCTGCGCGGTGGGCATCAAACTCTGCCGTCAACATGGCAATCTTTTCGTTTTTCTCTCGTAACATGGCTCGTAGTTGTGTTGCATCTTTGTCTTCCAGATTTCCCCTATTATGCCGGCCACTTCCCTCTGAGTTACCCATTAATGTTTGGACTTCCACCAGACTGCTCTCCATTTCTGCCAAGCTCGAGGCCTGCTCCTTAAGTTGCCTATCACGTTCCTCCAATTGCCCACGTAATCGCTCGACCTCATCATCAACAGCTCGGGATGCTGGTCGTATCTTTGCGTTGAAGGAGGAGATGGAACCAATGCTTCCATTAGTAGCAGTTCGTGCAACTCCGACTGGGGTAGAATCTTCATCGCTGTAGTTCAAAGGTGCCTGTCCCAGAGCAGAAGCACTTCGTTGTCCGGCAGTCGCCTTCGCGCCATTTCGAGGTGTATATCCAACCTTTTTGCTTGGATCTCTTGAGTCTTGTGTCCCTCTAACACTCTGCCCAAATTTTCCAGGTGCTGGGCTTCCATATCTACCAGGAGGTTTTGTCGCTGTAGCACCACCGATCGAAGGCCTTGCGCCTAGTTGTGGCTTTCGTAAAGGCGATTCTGGTCGTGGAAGTGATGGCCGTGATGTCTTAAGTTGCGGGCTGGGTGCTCTGCCTGGGCCAACAGACTGACTGAATTTGGGGAGAGAAGGAGTTGGCGGCGTGAATGCGTTAGAGCCTTGACTGGCAACTTTGAAGCCACCTCCGACTGATGGAGTGGTCGGTGTAATAGGATATGATCCTTCGTATGACGAGGGAGATTCACGTCGACTCGCTCGGTTTATAGGAAGGAATATACCAGCCCCAGCTACCGATGTCGAAAAATAGGATACACTATGACATGTCAG
The DNA here is from genome assembly GCA_037952705.1 of Haplographium delicatum. Classification (NCBI taxonomy): domain Eukaryota; kingdom Fungi; phylum Ascomycota; class Leotiomycetes; order Helotiales; family Hyaloscyphaceae; genus Haplographium; species Haplographium delicatum. Next base: position 149,670 of record JAPZPC010000044.1, read on the forward strand.
TCTTGTTGCAGCTTCACCGTTTGCATGTCTCACCCATCAACATCGCCATTATTCTTTCCGCGGGGCGCGAACTCTTCGCTGAGTTCCACGCCTGCAAACGTGCCCTTCTTGCCTTGAACATTGCCTATAAATTTCACGGTTCCGTACATGCTTCCCGGAACATCAACCAGGTCTCCAACCTCGAGGTCGTCGCCATCCGCTCCGCGGGAAGGGGTAAAAGGTGGCATTCTCGGAATTATCAGTGAGTCCTCATCCAACACGGTGCTCAGACCATAGCCTTTGCTGGCATCGGGTATTGCGGCGAGTGAACCAGATGTGAGGGCACTCAGGGATGACTTTCGAGCGAGCGCGCTCGTCCTGGAGTTCAGGGTCTGGCCGGATAGGTGCAGGCCGCCACTGTTATTGTATAAGTCGTTGAGGTTTGGAGTCGAGACGGTGTTGATGCCGCTGCCCAGCGAAGGTCGAGGTCGTACGAGGGATCGTTTAGGTGCGTAGGTGAGGTTGCTGGTCGACATTGGAAGCGTTCGCGCGTGTTATTGTTTGGTTTTTCTGGATGGCGACCCCTGGCCGGCTGCACTAAGCCTTGGGCAGTTTTTGACGATGCTTTCAATGCAAATCTCGGCGCGATGTCACAGTGCTTCTTCTCCATCAACGGGGTACAAGCTCTGATCTGAGGGATTCCGACGTGAAGGCAGCGCAGATTGACCGTAGATCGAGCAATGGGACGATTTGGCTGTTTGCAGCTGGGATAAATTTTCTACACTACGACCGCTTCTTTTGTACGAGAGATCAGCTTTCTAAACACCCAAACAGCACCGTACCAGAAGAGGGCCCCCTGCAGACCGCCGAACTGGGAGTGCAGGCGTGGTGATAGATGAAGGGTCAACGTGGAGCGAATCGGAGTTGGTCTGGCGTGCGGAGGATTGAACGGTTCGTAAGGGACAGAGTAAGGATGAGAATGAAGTCAAGGGGTGGATTGGAGGAGGGACAGTAAGAGAGCTTGAAGGGGATGAATACGTGCAGTCCAGGAGGACAAATACCCCGTTCCAACCAGGCTTTGTTGTGTTTCGATGATGCAGTTTGTGAGAAATTACTCTTGTTCACATATGTTCACATATGTCTTGTGTCTAACTCTAAGATGTCCAATGTCCAATGTCCAATGTTGAATGTCTAAGAATGCTTCTAAAGAAAGTCTAGAGAAAGACTAAAAATGCGCTGAGCGGGATTCCTCCCTCCGGCTCGCGGAGAGGAGGGGTGTGTGAGAAGCTGCTGTAACCCCCCCCTTTCTTCTTTCTTTCTCCTGAACGGAATGGAATCTCTTTCATTCATCTTCGTTCCCTTCATCTCCCAGTTCTGTCCACGCCTCGACTCCTTTTCTCTGAACATTCTGGACTCACCACTTCACTTCCACAGATAGCCCCCCGCCACAAGTTAAATGTCCCGAGCCCCCAACTGGTCCTATCGTTTCGCTAACCGGCCGTCCAGGAGAATGTCGAAGAACGTGGAGGCGCCACCATCTCATTGTGCTGGACTTGGTGGGATTCGGGGAATTACACTCATTACCCTTAGTGCCGACCGGTTGTAAAGTCCTCTCAACTCCGAAAGCCTTGTCACAAGGTTCCAGGTGAAGGCTGAATTACATGTATCGCCCATTTGCATTGGGTCTCGCTTTTAACGGAAGTACCAAACCAAGCCTCGCGTTTTCGTCTAGATTGCTGGATTCTTTTTGTCCATGATCATTCGATTCGGCCATCCGAATCATGACGCAGGGCGGGTGCTCATGGCCCGCGGACATCCTTGCAACGAATGCAGGTACTCCCGAACATGGATCTCAGGCTTAGACTCGTTCCGCAATATGGCCGCCAGCCTTCTCTGCGCTGTGCTGTGCTGTGCTGTGCTGTGCTGTATTTAAGCTTTTCTTTTCGACTAGGTTTGATATGCTGTCTGTTCACGATGCTTGTAACCCTTATTTTCTCTCTATTTTAGTGTTTGAAAATGTCCCGAAAGCGGACGGACCATGGGCCGTATATCTTGGCCAGAGCGTTCATTTCCAGGACCCAAGGGACTAAATGTAGCGATTCGTCTCTGGGAGAGCGTGCTTTTCTTTTGAGAGACTTCATCCTAGTGTCCTCACTGTCTAAGTGATTGCTAAGTCGGGCCTTGTTTTTGGTATTTTAATTTTTATAAAAAAAATCAAAGCTTTCAAGCATATATCCTATTTAGATGGTCGTCACAGCGGCATAGGACTTTGTTTAGATTCCTCATTTTCCCTTCCTTTTTCTCTTATCCCTAGAATGCATTCGGTTTTATACTACCATGAAACTTGTTCGAAAGTTCCAAAGAAGAATTTTATCAAAATTAATTCCAAGCTTCAGGCTCATGGTGTTTTACTACATATATTGGATGGAGCGCACAAGTGGAACGGAGGAACCGTTTCCTGACTAAGACTGAAGCTAATTTATAGAAGTTCTTCAACACATAATACATAAATATTCAAATTCTGCAATTTGGTGACAAAAGACATTTGTGGTGGATATGTTCAAATATTTGATGAATTGGCACTCAACTGTCAGGCGCGACTGAGTCGGCACGCAATGCTTTGTAGATTCCTGATAACTATCGGCCTCAAGCTATAATTTCGACCTCATAAAGCCACAAAACCACTTGACATTAACTAGATAATCCTATTCCATTCACCGCCTTTCTTTACGAATCAGGCGTAAAACTTACCTTGCTCCACCTCAGATCCGTAGTGGCTTGGTCACGTGAGACATAGGGCAAAGAAAATACGCTAAGAAAATTTTAGTATTCAAGTAGCGGAGCCCGCATCGAAATTCCATCTTTTAAAAAATCGTGCGGCGGCATGACAACAACCCGTGTTGCTCAAACATCCCAAGCCTCTGTACCCTCGGTATTGGACGGTTTATACAATGATGTAGTCAAAAACATTCTGAGCGTCAGTCGTGCCACAGAGCAAACCTAATTGCAAGACGATTTCTTCATCGAATGTACCGAATCGAGTTCGCACCTGCGATTTGTCTTCACGGGCTCACAGGTTGCTGGGTTTGGTATTAGATGAAGGGTTGGACATATAATTTTCTATGCGGAAATGGGTTATCTTTTTAATGGATAGGGCCAGAGCAGGAGCCGGGCGATTTTGGGATAGTCTTAGGAGGCACAACTTGTCAAGCTTAAATATCTCCAAACATGAGTCCGCAGATGTATAATTGGACTTGCAAAAGTCACAACCTCTGTTCCTGGACTTCAATGACCTACTAACGCCATCCGTATATGAAATTTGCATCGTTAATTTATGCCAATTTCATCACTCCGCATCTCTTCTATTCTCCGTGCTCGTCGCCAATTTTTTCTAGTTTTCCAAGCTCCCGCTTCTCACCAGTCTCTCCAATGATCCTGATTCTATCCACTCGCACCTTATCCCCATCTTTATCTCCATCTACGATAAACAGCACAAGACTTGTGACGTTCTGAAATTTAACAAAACGCAAAGGGAGAGTTGCAGTACCACTTATGTCCCAATCCTTTTCTGATAGTGTAATTTTTTGTGTCGGGGGAATATCGTCTGCTTCCTCAAATCCAAGGATGTGGGCGCGGTTCGAGTATATTTGAATGGTCTTTGGTCGCATCGGGACATCTTCATCCTCTTCAGCGGTAGGCGGAAGCGAAGTAATCTATTGGGATTAGAATTATACGCCTTTGGAGCAAAAATCTCAGCTTACCTGAAGAGTGTGAACCTTAAGAGTCGATTGAAAGGGCATGAACAACATCAGCTGCTCATCCGTATCACTCTCCACCCAATCTTTGTCTTTTCCAGCCGTTGTCTTTCCGTTTTGTAGCCCTGTAGGTTTGCTGGAGTCAAAGAGCACTCGGACACCTCCAAACTCGGTGTCAGCATTCAGCAGCTCCAAACCCTTCACATCTACCTGGTCCGAAACATCAGTGTATCCTTTAGGTAGATCTCCTACACGCCAGCCGCTTCCACTTCCAGACGCTCCAAATCCTGAGGATCCACCGCCTTCGGCCTCTGCAGCCAGCTTCTTGACCACTGCTTGTAACTTTCGACCATCTGCGCCTTGTATTTTTTCGACGACTTCGCCTTGTTTGAAGACCATGAAAGTAGGCATACTAGATAGTCGCGTTAGCAAAGTCCAGGCAGCAGGATATAAGGTGGGCTGATATTCAGGGAAACGTACGCGGTAATACTATACTTAGCGGCGATTTCTGGTTGCGTGTCTACATTGACCTTCACAAATGTAATGTGATTTGGACGAGAGAGTCCCGCAGAAAGTTGTTCATAAATAGGAGCTATTTGCTTGCATGGTCCACACCAATCTGCAAAGACTTGTTCAAGTTAGTTTAAATCCAAAGCTTGCAACTATCTTCGACGGGCAGAAAGGCAAAGCGCATTTGTCATGTTGGCGGGGTTAGTGGGGCGAACTCACAGTCCGTTACTACTATGCTTGAGGACTTAAGAAGCTCTTCGAACTGCTTCGCAGAGGCTATCTGGACTGTTTTCGACATTTCAAATAGCTGTTGAAGAAGTCGAGAATATGTGGTTGGAGCTTGATTTGATTTGGCAGCAACTGCTGAAGATGGAAGTTGCCGAGCTAAGCTGGAGCGAGCCTGGAGCAGCGCAAGGCTGCGCTGCTCGCCTCATAATATGACGACGACTGACGACTAACGCGCCAACTCGACTTCAGACCTTGACTGTAATTTTTTTTAACTCTCTACAGTGTTTTTGAATATCAGTTTCTAGTTTACTTGAACTGTTATATATATGCTAAAGTCTAGCGTTTTGTGACATACGCTTTTTGTTTTCGTTCGTTTTTTGAAATCGAGACTATTAACTACAAGATCCCAAAGCCCTGTCGTCAGTACGTGAGACCCTTTAGAAGTATCTAGCTTACACCAAGGGCCGGAATGTCTAGCTATGAAGCTTCCATCGAGAGTGACAGGAGGTTATTTGTGTTTCACAAGCTTGCCAAACTTAATGAAAGCAATGTAATGGGAGGTATGGCTATGAGAATAGTTGGTATTTCTCAAAAGTCGAATATAGTCACATTCAAGTAGCTCTTCATTGTGTCTCTCTCGGTTTTATTTCAGGCCATGATATCTTATGTACACTAGGCTACTAATCTCAAACCCGCTCATCTTGAGTAACACCTATTCCTCCTCGAAAAACGACTTGCTTGCAAGTGCAGGCAAGGTATTCGTAGCCATCAAAGAATCGAAGCTTCATCCATAAGTTGAAGAAAATGTAGGCCAGAGTTCATTATTCATGCCGCCGTCGAACTTCGAAGATGAAACCAAGATGTTTACAAGAACTGCCGACGTGGTTAGATGTGATTCAACAGAGCACATTAGGAGACATTTACCAGAGCAACATAAGCAGCAACAATCATGCCGAAGGCAGAGGCGCTGTTGATGGGAGCGGCATCATTTGCAAAGGCAATGGGAGAGCTAGAGGCGGTTGATCCGGCTCCAACGCCAGTGGAAGCAACGGATACCACGGTTGCGGAAGCAACACCTGCAGGGCTGACTGTAGAGGATGGATAGGCGTAGATGGTAACCGTCCTATAATCTCATCAGCTTTTTTTTTGGAGTGTTCATATATTATTATGTTACTTACGATTCAGCGAAGGCAACGGTAGCCACAGCTGTGAGGGCAAGAGCAATGACGTTGAAACGCATTTTGATGGCTGTAACTTTGTCTTGAATTGAGCGTGTTGATGAAAGGCGTGTTTGAAAGTTGAGAATGGAACTGGAAGGCTGTTGGTTGTTGGGTGAAAGAGCAGAGAGATCAAATGAGTGTGTTGGTTCGAGATGAGAGAGGGACAGGGGATAAATGGAATATTTCATATGTACGCTCAAAAAATCCCTCCCGTGATCTGTGTTAGTTTGGCTAGGTGAATACCAATCTTTAAGACTTGCCTGCAGGGCCGAAAATTGCAGTGCAGGTTCATCTTCCCTCAGGCTCTAAAACTCCAGATATATCGGAGAACTGTTCGGGGTATCCCACGTAACCTATCCTTACAAAATACGCCACTCTGCTATCATAAACCTTGGATTTATTACAATCTGTGACGAAGACCCTGCTGATATCTCTCTCCCAAGCTTCTGAAACAACATAGACATACGATATAAACTGTAAGTTCTTCATAACTTGGAGCGAAATAGAATCAATCAGCGATTCACTACGAAACGCAGTATCTCTCTGTAAAACGCACAAATTCGATCCTTTCTCTTATGTTTTAGAGAATGATTAATATATCTGACATTATTCGGAGCTGTGTTGGAGCCAGCACGTTGGTCCTTTTATCTATCTTGGTGCGCTTCACCCCCTGCTTCTAAGATTGCGGGGCCCCAACTGGACTGGATTGTTTCTTATATTTCTCACTACTATGACTTCTCACCATTGGTAGGTTTCGATTCGAGTCTCATGTGAAGGGCTGATGTGGATTTGTTTGTCGAGATTGCTTTTGCCCTTCCATCCTTCCTAAAGTTTGATCTCGCGAGGTTATGCGGCCAACGATGGAAAGGAGAGAGATGAACCTTGCTCGCGTGTATCGACGACATTGTTGATGAGACGATATTTTTACGTTTCGACAAATGTGGACTCGGGTCATTAATTGGCATGTACTGGACATCCACCTACCTGCGTGAAGCTCCATAGCTCGAGATGCTATTGGTAGGCCTGTGGAGACGCCGTCTCCAATTTATATACTGAATTACATTGTATAATAGCCCCATACGAACTTCAAGGGGAGATTCTGGCTTTTATACTATGGACTTTGTTCAGGGAGGTTCCCAAGGCATATATGAATTTTGAGTCACATCAGCAGCTTAGATACCACTCGTATGCTGCTAAAACAAGCCGCCAGATGATAGCTACGAAATTTCATGTATTCGCCCATCAATCTCAGTCCTTAGGCACATCACTCATATATATATTGGTGTAGAAGACTCACGGTACTTGTCCTCGTCCTCCATGCTTCCTTTGATGAAGGTCTTGAGAAAGAAGCACCGGCAGATGTTGCAGCGATCCAGGAACCCCTTCCAGACAGGAAGAAATAAAGGAATATTAAACCAGTTACCAATTTACCCGAACACTTCCATCAGACCCAGCTACGAGTAATCTCCAGCCATCTGGTGTAGTATGTACGGCCAATCATTGCAACCCTTTTCATAGGCTGAAAAACATCGCACCCAAGATCGTCCAACTTCCTCTCCATTCTACTGACGACTAACATGGTCATGGAACCTCACATTACCACTGGGGCAACGGGTTTCTCACTGCCAGTGCTTTATTGAGAACGTGATTTTAGCGTTGTATTTCTTTCGAAATAGTTGAAGAAGAAATGACATTTTGGTTTGCTGAAGAATTTTATATCGACTCGCTTACTAGTGCCACCACAAATTTGCTGCCGGATGACGGCCTTACTCGTTAAGGCTGCTACCCCTCCACTCCGAAAACCGCCTGTGCCTAAAAAAAATGCCCCGCGCTTGATTGATAGATAGCAAACAACTTTGTTTGCCCAGCTTTTATTTTGATTGAATGTCTCGTGAGTATAAAAACCTACATCCTCACCTAAGAATACCCTAATGTGAATTAGATTAAAGCGCAAGAACCGATCAAAATGTCTGTAGGCCGAAAGACAGGTATGAAACGTTGGAATAGCATCAGGTTCACATTTTTAGCTAATATCTTGCGCCAGCTATCATTTCTGTCTATGACAAGACGGGATTGCTTGATCTCGCCAAAGGGCTAATCAAGCACGATGTTCGCCTTTTGGCTTCAGGAGGAACTGCCAAAATGATCAGGGAGTCTGGGTTTGCTGTTGAGTACGTGAATTTTCGTTTTGCGCTCCATATCGCACTTTATATTGCATAGCAGCCTCCTACAACCGATTGACCATTCCACAAGATTGGAGTTAACCGCTTTTGTAGGGATGTTTCTGCGATTACTCACGCCCCAGAAATGCTGGCTGGGAGAGTCAAAACACTCCATCCGGCTGTTCATGCTGGCATACTCGCTCGAGATCTAGCCTCGGACGAGAAGGATCTCGCCGAACAGAATATAAACAAAGTCGACTACGTCATCTGTAACTTATATCCGTTCAAGGACACCATCGCGAAGATTAACGTTACAATTCCCGAAGCTGTCGAGGAAATTGATGTTGGAGGTGTTACTTTGATTCGAGCAGCTGCAAAGAACCATGGGAGAGTCACAATTCTGAGCGACCCAGAAGATTATCCTGAGTTCTTGCAAGAGCTGGAGAAAGGTGAAGTTTCGGAACGGAGCAGAGATATGTACGCCTTGAAAGCTTTCGAGCATACTGCGGACTATGATGCATCCATCTCGGATTTCTTTCGAAAGCAATACGCCGGAGAGGGTGTTCAACAACTTGCCCTTCGATATGGGGCAAATCCGCACCAAAAGCCTGCCGCTACTTTTATGAAATTAGGGCAACTACCTTTCAAAGTCTTATGTGGAGCACCTGGCTATATCAACCTTCTCGATGCTCTGAATGCTTGGCCTTTAGTCAAGGAGTTGAAAGCCGCTCTGGGTCATCCAGCTGCTGCCAGTTTCAAGCATGTTTCGCCTGCTGGGGCAGCTATTGGAGTTCCACTTACTGCAGAGGAGCGACAAGTCTATATGGTAGATGACATTGCAGGTTTGGAGACCTCCGGGCTTGCCCAAGCATACGCGCGTGCTCGCGGTGCGGATCGCATGAGTAGCTTCGGAGATATGATTGCCTTGAGCGATGTTGTCGATGTCCCTACAGCAAAAATCATCTCTCGGGAAGTTTCTGATGGTGTTATTGCGCCTGGGTATGAGGATGCTGCTCTTGAAATTCTCAAGAAGAAAAAAGGTGGCAAGTATCTCGTTCTTCAAATGGACCCTGAATATGAACCAGCTCCACAAGAGTCTCGAACGGTATACGGTATTACCTTGACCCAACACCGAAATGATATCCATATTTCACCCAAGTCCTTCACATCAATCATCACCCCCAAGGATTCGGCGCCGCTGCCAGATTCTGCTCTTCGAGACTTGACAGTTGCAACAATTGCATTAAAATATACCCAGAGCAATTCCGTGTGCTATGCACTCAATGGTCAAATTATTGGCCTTGGTGCAGGACAACAATCACGTATCCATTGTACCCGTCTCGCAGGCGACAAGGCAGACAATTGGTGGCTCAGATTCAATCCTCGAGTTTTGGGTATTAAGTGGAAGCAAGGTACAAAGCGGCCCGACAAAAGCAATGCAATCGACCTTCTTGTTAGTGGCCAACTGCCTAAAGACGGACCGGAGAGAAAGGGTTATGAGGCTTTCTTTGAGGAAGTCCCACAAGCTTTCACTGAGGAAGAGCGAAAGGAGTGGCTCGCCAAGCTGGGTGAAGTAGCTGTGTCAAGTGATGCCTTCGTAAGTGCCCCGACATTCATAACATGCCTTTTTCTGACAAAATTAGTTCCCATTCATTGACAATGTTTACCGTGCTGGACGATCTGGCGCGAAATATCTTTCCGCGCCAACCGGTAGTCAAAATGATTCCGCCGTCTTTGCTACTGCCGAGACTTTGGGTATCACATTCATTGAACAGAGCATTCGTCTATTCCATCATTAGATGACTAGTTGTTAACTGTGGAACTAGAGAGTGACTTAATTAGATACCTTGATAGAGATTTCCTCAGAGGCTAAGAAAGCAACGTCAAGGGACAAACCTTAACATATGGTTACAAAAGTTGATGATTTTATTCACATCCAAATAACGCGAGACAGTAATGCCGCTAATATATCTTACATGTCAAGAGTTAGTGATTCCTCTCCGTGCTGGCGTGAGTCTTCCACGAATGAGCTCTATGCGTATGTAAGAATGGAGCAGGCTACAGAATACGACTCTCCCGAGCTACTTTTCTGTATCCTGTTGGGCAGTGAGTGAAAATACAGTCTCCGTCTAGAAAAACAGGGCACTTCCAATTATAAACCTCAAACTAGATTCACCCGAACATCTGCCAGTCTCTCAGGATTAAATGAGAATGCCCATATTTTGTGCCTGGATATGGATATTACTTTACTCGAGTGGAAACATTCCGAATTCCGGGATGTTTCATGGTCGAGAGTGGACCAACCCGAGGGTTGTTATGTTTCAAGTGATCGGTGGCGCAGAAGGATGAATAAGGATCTTTCGTCCTATAGATATTTGTTTTGTTCTAAGCATCCTCGGCATCTGTGATACCCGGAAGGATCTCTCAAAGCGAGGCAGTTTTCAGGTGCAACATGGCATTTGGACCAAGTTTTGTTGGTCGTTTTTTGGGTTGAAGCTCTCAGTTTCTTCTCAATGCAGGTACCTTCCTATGCCTAGCGGGAGCCTGGAATTCCTTCATGGCCACCTGTTCCTGTCTATGCATGCCCTCGTCTCGTTCTCGCTCTATCACAGTACTTCGAAGCCAGCGTATGTATATACGGTCAGAATCGTACGGTACCTGCACAGGCAGAATATCTAATCACATGATCATTTGTGATTTTGCGTCCCGTTTTGGGTGGTGTCCAGGATTGGCGCCTCTCCCGACCAAAGTCGAATGCAGATCACCACCAAGCACGTTTGTAACGGCCTTGGCCCTGGCCAGGCCTCACCCGGCTCACGATACCGTGGTGAGTATTGCAGAGTGGGTGCAGAGTGCAGAGTGCAGAGTAGTACAGCGTGGTGGTATTCCTGTGTCCCGAAATAGTCGGCCAGTCACGGTGCATCTGGATCTGAAGAAGGTTTTCCATGTGTTCTGATCCTCGACGATCCAGACCCGGATCCTAAAATAGAACCGAGTCCCGCCTCTCGCGAATCTGATAGGTGTCGCTTGGACTCGCTCCGGTGAGCACCTGCAAGCCCACCCCGGACGAGCATCAGCGCTAAGGCACCGAGTCACTTTACCCAACGCAAAACCAACACCCTTTATCCTACAGTACGCTGTACCATACGCTGTACCATACGCTGTACGTACTGTACAGTATTTGTATTTCCCGTAAACGTCAACGTCAACCCCAACCCCATCTTTGTACACCACGCCACTCCACACCCGGTTCCTGATACCCTCTGCAATCTTCTAATTGCGACGATGTATTATTGGGAACTCATTCCGGATAGAATCATCCAGATGATTATTGCCAATGTCGCCTCGGCATGGTCATTGAGCGGTATCAAACCGCCCGTGGCCGTCCATGCGACCCGGGTCACAACTTTATTTCCCAGCGCGCTTCAGGTGGGAATGCGTGGCGGCCACCAGAAGAATTTGCATTCCAACCTCTGTAGGACCGGATGTTCCATTTCGACGATGACACCTGACGGACACCTGACGGGGCCCGCCTTCCGTCAAAGTGCCGGCTGGATTGGAGCGTGACGGGGGTCCTTGCCGCTCATCCACGTCCGCGATGGCTGGATCTCTGCTGCACATCATTGGCGACGTCGTGGGCAGCGAGGAAACATCGAGCGTCTGTGTGTCGGGAAGCCAATGAGGGTGAAGTCACGCCTCGGATGTACCCCGTTTTCGATGGTTGTTCCCCTTGATTTCTTATTATTAATACTTACCGCATCAATTAGGACCGCCCACATCTTACGGGTCAGGTGTGTGTCCCTACGAATGGGACCAGACCGTCGATGCTGGACGGGGGGGGACGGTGCTGGATTCTCCAGCGAGAGTCAGGGATCGACCCGCCCCCCATGTGCTTACCGCCAACCACGGCGCCAGTTCACTCTCCGTCTCACAGTTTCTCACTCACGCTGCGTGCTTCCCGTCCAATCACCACCCGTCCTGCCCCTGGCGCACATTGCAGAGCACATGCAGGCGCGAACCCGCCTATCTCTATTGGAACAGTGCTCACTCCCCTCCCCGCTCTTCAGACTCGACGAAGCTCATGGGCGCCAACCGCAAGTGCAAGTGCAAGTGCAAGTGCAAGTGCAAGTGCAAGATCTGCGGCCTCCGTGGCTCACCGCGAAGACGGTTTCGTGAGAGAACGAAGGAATTCTCTCGACCGGTCTCGGTTTCTCTCGTGCTCTCTCTCTCACTGTGCCCACGGGAATTCGTGTGAAGGAGCTCATGTTGGTGGAATCGAGCATAGGCTGATATCACGAGCTGACCGAATTAAACAACCACACGCAGCCTCGTTTATGCGTCGGTGTTGAGTGCCACCCCCGAGGCGGTTTTTGCGGGACAACCGATACCACAGCGGCCGAATCTCTGGCGGAAACTGGCAGACTGGTTGGAATATCCCCAGCGTCTATTTTCGACCGATTTCCCTCGTTCGCTCAGAGTAACATCCCCGGTATCCTATCAGAGTCCCGAGCACCCCAGTGATGCACCTCTGCATTCGACTTCTGCCAAATGTAAACCACCCCTCCCTGGTCAACCACAGAACCAGCAAGCCATATCATTGTCCCTCATCTCCTGCCTTTGGACTGATTTTAGAAGTAGCCTCAAAGACTGTCTCAAAATTAGATCTCGTCGCTGGCGCGCGCGCATCTGCACAAAACCCTCGACGCTCCCAACCTTTGAAGGTCGACCTATTCTTTCCTTCGATAGCTGGACTCTATCTGTATTTTTTCCCCGTCGGTGATTCTCTCTCATTGTTCCCTCTCCTTACGGAACTGCCATTCTTCTTTGCATTACCCATAGACTTATTCCCCGAACATGTCCAGTCAGTCCCTGACCCCTACCAATGGACCTTGCAAGCAGCTGACCGATCCCACAGCATTTAACGAGAAAAAGCGTCCTTCAGCCTTGACCCGAGAACGAACTTCTTCCAACTCATCATCAGAATCGTTGAAAGTGCCGCGCACGCCGCGCTTTGCGGAGGCAACGACTGTATACTCGCCCATAGAGCCCAGCGAGGACAGCAAATCGCCATTTGCGGATCCTCCCAGAACACAATCATATATGGCTCAATCACAGCCGTCAGATATCGGCTTCGGCTATATCTCCCAAAATGATTCAAGGCATTCTCAAGGTGTACCTGTAGAGGTCCCACTGACTCCAGCATCACCATTGAAGAGCGCCATGAAAGTTCCCGGAACCCCAGGACGAAAAATTGATAACCCTTTAAGTCCAACGTTCCGAGAAGAACAAATTCTGGAGAAGCATGAGGAGATGACCGAGAAGGAGCAGGCAAAAGACTTGGTGAGCAGGAATACTATCGTCAGATCATTCAGTTTTACTAATAATTTCCTAGAAAATCAAGACAAGAGTCCGGATGGCAAAGTTTGTATTGAGAGGTGTGAACTTCAGCTGCAGTCTCATCGTTCTCTCTATGCTTTCAATGACCTTCTCAATTTTCAACGCCACCAAAGCTTTACCGGCCCGCAACAATCTCCCTGCTTGGGCTGTCGGTACCAAGACATGGCCTCAAAAGGTTGTGCTGGGTGTTTCTTGCGTTTCCCTGGCTCTATGTATTCTTGTATTCTTCAATTACTGGAGGGGAGGACACAAGCGAGCAGAGAAGGTAGCGGTCTACTACACGCTCTTCGCTGTAGCATTCTTTATCTTCAGCACAGTTATGTGGGGCATCGCGGCAGGTATCCTTCAAGGAGCCAAAAGCAACAGCAACAATCAAGATGTTTGGGGCTGGTCATGTGTCGACAACAAGAGACGGCAACTATTCTCCGACAAGGTTGATTATGCACTGGTTTGCAGAATGCAGGTAAGCTCAATATCACTCACTCTCTCGAAGATGTCTTCTAACAGCACGACAGTCTTGGTCATTGGTTTGCTGTATCATCGAGGTCGTTCTCGAGTCCATCACCATCATGCTTTATGGAGTTGTCTTTTACCGATACTACTCCAAGCAACGCCTCCGGAAGTCCATGGACGTCCGTGACAGGGCTCGCTCAGATCTTTACCTTGCTCAACTCCGCTCTCAATCGGCACCAAACACACCTGGCTTTGGCCCCCTCTCCCCATCTTACTCTCAACACGTGAAGTCACCCCGCTTCCCACCATCCATCTACTCAAACAACCCTGAAGCGGCGGCCGAAGAAGGCTTCGCAGGAACTCGTTTCGTTGAAGCTAAACCCGCATCAGCCGCTCCCCCAAAGCCATTCGCCCTTCAACCACCTCCTATCAAGGTCCACGCTGCTACACCAAAGACTGCTCAAACTGGTTTCCAAGGACTACCAAAGGAGCGAGTCAATGAATACGTGGCAGCTGCACCAGGCGAGAAAACTTATGATGCTGTTCCAATTCCAGGCGCATATGCTGCCCCATTACCAAGTCCAGGATTTGCGCCACAACAACACACCAGATTCGGGAGTGTAGGAGAGGCGATTACTAGTGATGTACGGATCGAGAGCCCACCATCGAGTCCAAGAGGCTGGAAATAAATAAGCGTGTCTACTTCTTCTTTTCTTTTGTTATAGGAGGTTACTCTTTAGGGATATAATGGAGTTGAGGTTTATTAACCCTTGTGAAATTATCTACAGGCAGATGACATCGGGGATGAATATAGGAAATGTCACTCGCTGGAAATCTAGCTAGCTAGCTGTTAATATATAGTTCGAGAAATGAATTTATACCTATCAAAAGTTTCTCTTCCCCTTCTTGTGAAAATCATATTCCGAGTTCTCCTCGGGGATGGCCCACCAAACTCTCCTAAGATACTCCAGAGCAGTTTCCCATGCAATGCCAGTGTGAAAATGGCCAGTTTCAGAGCTTCTTTGCGCATGATGCAAGGCATAATCTCTCTCGAATCGACGCCCCATCCACGCCTTACAGGTAACCGCCCGCCACGTTTATAGAAACTGCCCCTTGCAGACAGATTCATCAGGCCCTTGCCACTAGCCCAGGGCCCGTTATTTGCAAGGTCTTGAGAATAAGAGGAGGCAATCTATGGAATTCTATTCATGGCATGCTGACTATTTGAAATCGCATTGAAACCCTTCTCAAATTTGTATTTTACTGAATAGAGATCGCGGAGTATACCACGTGCGGAGAAGAGACGACCAATATTTCCTCGGCGACTAGACGAAGATATTAATAAATAAAAAAAAGGGCCAGAAGACACTTCGACCGGAGATGGAAGGTGTCATTTTGAAAATCCATTATAGAACCGCCGTGTAAAGCCATTTCTCATGCTCTGATCTATTACTGGTACACTGGAATTACAGCCTTTAGTTCCATAGCAAAGAAACAGAATTCCATAATGGGTCCAAATCCAGGGGAGCAGCCCACTTCCTACTGGCAATCGGCCCATCTCTTCTCCTCCCCCCCAGCTATGTGTACTCGACATCTTTCATCCCCTCGAAGTCCACGGTCTCGACACCGAACCCCCCCCCGGGCACCCACTCTCTCTACTTTCCAGCGATACCCTTCGCCTTCTCTGCCAAATTCGCCGCCTCGGCCTCGACTTTCCCTACTACATTCTTGATCCCGCTCTCTGCCTCTTGCTTCAGCATAAGTTCCTTCCCTCCCCATTTGTGGTACTGCATCCACCTATAACCCTGCGTGAGTTGCGCGCCCTCGTTGACGAAATGGCACGCGAACAGAAGGTAGTTCTTCGGTTGCACGGCAAGGGCGTAGCGCATGAACGTTGCGGAGTAGACTGTGAGGGCGCCCGTCATTGTGCCGGAGATCCTAAGTAGGAAGACATCGTAAGCTTTGAGAAATTCAGAATCCCAAAAGTAACCAAAACAATCAAACGCGAGATGAGGTGAGATGATGAAAGAAGTCCTAGAGGGCCTTTGATGATAAGAAAGTAAGAAAAGGGGGGAAGAAATGTTGTGTATAAGGATTTTTGTTGAGTCACCAAAAGATATACAGAAAGAAAACAAAACACTACTCACAGTTCAGGACTCTTTTGCGTGTCCATTACTGCTGCAATGGGGATACCAAAGTTGGAAACAGGTCCCCAGAAATCTATATCTCATCAGCGCCATTCCTCTCAATCGAATATCCTTCAATATCATTATGTCCGAAGACGGGTGGCGAGAGCAAGAGCTCAATCGAACATCGAGGTCCGAAGTCCGGACCCATGACACAATTGAGATGGGAAGACGTACGTGTAGAGCAGACATAGTCCAGCACGGGATTTGAGCGAATCTTCGCGTTGATCGCTTTGATGAAGGCGGCCATGGTGAGGGGTGGTTGTGGAGTGGAGAGTGTTAAATGTTGGCGGGCTCCTCAGTGCTTTGCTCGTCGTGCAGATGGATTTTCGGAGGGAAGCTGCTTATCCATCACCGAACCCTCGACTTCCGGAATCAGAACTTGGTCACGTGTCAATAATCGAATTAGATCTCCATTCGCTGTTACTTAGGTCGGTGGCAAAGCAGTGTAGCCGTTTTTAAACACTTAATTGGTTCCATATCTTAATTTGATGATAAGAATTGCGGTTCAATATCAAATCCGTTTTGATTTTCATTGTTGCGCTGTCTATGCTACAAATTGACAATTTTGGTATGTTAAGCCAAACTCCACCTCAACGCCGTTATCGTGCTTGAATTTTCTCCAACCATTCTTCAGATTCTCGTAGCCCTCCCATAAATCATAAAACCCCGCTCTATCTTCTTGGAGGTGCAAAACCTGGCGGTGGTGGTCCTCCAGCAGGAAATCCTGGAGGTGGGAATCCACCAAATCCGGGCGGTGCTGCTATCAATTGGGTTAGTTTTAACTTGTTAGATAGGTCTAAGTTATTCTTACCTCCTCGGCCAAATCCTGGGGCACCTGGGAAACCTCCAAAGGCTGGTGGCGCGCCACCTATACCAGCAGCAGGACCCTACAAACAATTAGCTCGGGGTTCGGGGTTTACAAGACTACAATATGGTATAGACATACTGCTAACCCAACAGGAGCTCCACGACCAGCGGGACGTGCAATACCAGCACCGGCTGCAAGAGTTGAAGACATTCCTCCCGGCGCACTAGCTCCCAAACGAGCAGCTGGATCCGCAGGCGGTGGAGATTCAACGGAGAGGGAGATAATATGAGCACCTCTAACGATTGTGAGACCCAGTGTACGCTTCTCTTCGGACTCTACGAGTGGTGCTGAACCGCTACTGGCACCTGGAGCAGAGGTTGCCTTTGCGGCCTTGCGCTTGACGCGTCTGAACTCTTCGGTATCGGCGAGAACGAGGTTCATGTGCTATATTTGAGTTAGAAATCGCTATGCTCAAGACAAGCATATACACATACCTTGTCAAAAGCCAGCATTTGTCCAACCATTTGGCGTCCATCATTCATGGTCACTCTCATCCGGTAGTTGATCTACAAATTCATCAGTACGCAATTTATCAACGTATGAGGGTGCTGCAAAGCTTCAAGAGCTTGCGCATTAAGCATAACGTACGAGACCGGCCTATACACAGAACAAGAGTCAGCCTATAATGTCAACATGGAGCTTGAGATTGTGGAGAGGATGTCAAAGACTCACCATTTTCCCTTGTTTGTTCGCCATGATGGTTGATTGAGATGCGCGACGGAGCGGCTTCTCTATTAGTTTCAAAGATTGGGATCTTTTGAAGTTCTTGGACTTCAGTCAACTCTTTAGCTCTTGCAAGCAGATGAGATGCGATCTGATATGAAGAACCTAGCTTTGAGGAGGCTGCTACTGGAAATTTGTCGTCTAGCCTAATATGGTTTAGCGTGGCCTTAGGGTATCCTCAGCGCACCAGAATTGAATTTCAAAAATTGGAGAACTTTGAACTTTTGTTAAACGACAATCGACACAACGACAATTCTCCCTCGACAAGACATTCGACCTCAATCAAAATGGCCGAATCCGGAGATAAAAGCGCCAACCCCATGAAGGAGCTCCGCATCCAGAAGCTCGTCCTCAACATCTCAGTCGGAGAGTCTGGTGACAGACTTACTCGTGCCGCGAAGGTGTTGGAACAGTTGAGCGGTCAAACTCCTGTCTACAGTACGAGAACAACATCTCCATTACTGGAAAATAACGGCTAACTTCGATCTTCACAGGCAAGGCCAGATATACCGTCCGCACCTTTGGTATCCGTCGTAATGAAAAGATCGCTGTGCATGTCACCGTTCGTGGGCCAAAGGCAGAGGAAATCTTGGAGCGTGGATTGAAGGTCAAGGAATATGAGCTCCGCAAGCGTAACTTCTCTGAGACTGGTAACTTCGGTTTTGGTATCAGCGAACACATCGATCTCGGCATCAAGTACGACCCTGCGATCGGAATTTACGGTATGGATTTCTACTGCTGCATGACCCGACCTGGTGAGCGTGTTGCCAAGCGCCGCCGCTGCAAGACCCACGTTGGATCAGCCCACAAGATCAAGCGCGATGAGACTGTCAAATGGTTCAAGAACCGATTCGAGGTAGGTTTCGTATCCGTCGTTGAATTGAAGCCTTCAAGCTAATCACCCTCCTAGGGTATCGTCCGATAAATTTTCAAAATTGGTTCGCTCGGCATGGGTTTATGGAGTAAATGATTGTGCATGAAAGAAGCATCATTGGCTGTACTTTACTGGGTCTATTGACCATATAACAATGAAGCAGTCTACCACACTGTTCGGCTTGTTCTTAGAACATTGCTGCGGCCTCAGAGTCCGACCGGCTTGCCGGCTTCTTGCAAGTGCTGAAACTTTGATGTGAAATAAAATGTGAAATTTTCAGCTAGATCCTCCCCATACCGAGATATTGTTGTGCTTCCTTAAATTTTGATCCTGATACCAACTGCTTTTATTTCTGCCACTTTGCATATGATAGTGCCAGTTGTCAGTTCGATTAGATGCTGCCTCAATACGCGAACGTCTTATTATTGGTAGTGTCCCTCATACTGTTTCTTAGCGGTTCGGTTCTTGGGTGGATTATGCTGCCTGGTTATATACATAATTCAGGTGGAGTTTCGTATGTAAATGACTTCGTAGTCGAAGTCTTTTCAATACCAATTCCTCTTGGCTGGGTACCTTGAAGGAAATATTTGTCAATATAGCTCAGTTATATAATCTCATAGACGTTAATCCTACAAGATATCAATTGAGATGTTCTCCTTGCCTGCCCTCGTACTCCTGTGACTATATATGATGTCCTCAGTCCGAGGCATTTTTAACGGAGAACTGAATTGGTTTTTATTTTATTTTAACAAAGATGTGTCCAAAGATTTGTGAGTTGGATTCTCAATTCGATATTTAGGAACACAGCTAGATAATAGCAAAACCAAAGAGTATCCACAACCTATGCATACATACACATCCAACATCCAACGCCATTCAACACCCACTCCCGTCTCGAAGTTGAGACGAAGAAAAAAAACTCGTTAACACGTCATATTCCATCTACAATTCCTTACAGAAAAGAGTCGTTCGACCCTCACTTCTCCGGAGATCCCGCAGTAAAACTATCTCATTCTAGTCAGTATCTGACTCTTCAGACAGCACTTTCCAATGGTATCAACATACTTATGCCACATCTTGCCGATGAAGCCGGGAGCTGGCTTCATATCGTGGAAACTCTGGCGTCTTGCCTGTGCAGCAGCATCAACGCTACCCCGTTTCTGGTTCATGAGGCCAGAGAAAAGTGTGCCAGAGTTGGAGCCCTGCGTACGAGAAACGTTAGCATGGAGGTCGTAGAGAGCCAATATAAGTTGCAAGTGAGGGGAAGGGAGGAAGTGGGATGAGTACCCTTCTGTCACCGGCAATGTTGCCGATGGGCTTAGTCGTACCACTTTCCGCACCTGAGTTTTGTCCAGGAGAAGCCATGATTAAGAAGATCTGGAGTTCACGGACTTGAATATCTGAAAAGAATATATGTATGTATATCTGAATATTGTGAGAGGGCGTTCAGTGTAAATGGCAGCAGTGTCATACGACCAAGGGGAGGAAGTAAGAAAGGAATGGTGGAAAGTATATACCTCCGAGAAGGCAATACTACCACTAGATTTTACCCCGCGAATACCGAGTCCTCGTACCATCCCTTCCACAAAGCTAGCATTAATAATGAAGTCATCACCTCGCGACCACTCGGCACCCAGATCTCACGCCCCTACTCAGCCTCGTACATTCCTGGATGGCTTTACCCCGCGCCCACCACATCTGAGTCGTGTGAATCTTCACCAACCAGCGTTAACTCCACAATCAAATCGAAACGTTCCCACCCTGCCATACATTTTTGCCCACAAAATCCTCGCCAACCACCTCTCCCCGATAGTCAAGGGGAATTGCTCAATTTGCGTGGGGTCCAATTGGTTACTCAGGGTTTTGCAGGTAACCAGCTATGACGACGAATGAAGGTACCGCTTTCTAGTGCGATCATGGGCTGGTTTCATGCAAGGGTGTGGGGTGATCTTCACTCTTTCACATATTTGCCTTCTAATGCTTCATAATTGATTCAGCAGTTGAAACTCCGCTCCGAGACAAATATTTGAGAGTTCGCGATTTATTGGGGAAAAGTTACGTACTAAATAAAGGATAATAGTTCAACGGCGTTCACATTTGGAACTACTTAGTTCTTTATGTATCTACCTCGTCTTACCTCTCCGTTGGGAAATACTGTTCTATTGTAAATCACATGTGAAAACCAGACGAAATAAGATAACTTAATTTCAATTCATAGAAGCATTTACAACCTTCCAAACTTAGTCGTGACCCCAATTCACGTTCACCGTTCAGCCCACGCCTTTGATATCATCTATTCGTCATCTTCCTTAAACCCTTTTCACCAAAATAATAATAATAACCCCAGATATCCAATAACAATTTAACTTCTTATTCACTCGCCTTGACAATCTTACAGATGAGGTCGGAGCCAGCAACGGAATCGCCTTCTCTGATCTGGATGGTGCTAACCTTCCCAGCGTGTGGTGCAGAGATTACCATTTCCTATTTGATGCGTTAGTTTGGGATCGATCATCTAATATGGAATTCATTACCATTTTCATTGCACTCAAGACAGCAAGAGGATCGCCCTTCTTGACCTCACCGCCATCCTTGACGCGAAGCTCGACAACAACTCCAGCCATTGGTGCTCCCACCTGGCTGCTATCTCCCGGATCCGCTTTGGGCCTACTAGTGTTCTCAACTGCGGCCTTATTATCATCTACGGTGACTTGGCGAACCTCACCTAGAGAGGTGGTTAGCACTTGTACCAAAATTGATACAAAACATAGTCTTACCATTCATTTCGTAGAACACTTCCCTCTGGCCAGTAGTATCTGAAAGAGGGCCAACAGCAAGAAGCTTCAAAATCAAGACCTTGCCCTTCTCAAGCTCGACGTGGAATTCTTCTCCAATTTCAGGAGCAGACAAGAAAAATCTGGTTGGAAGCACGCTCAAGTCGCCGTACTTTTGGATAAATTTGCGGTAATCGTCGAAGACCTTTGGATACATGGCGTAACTAGCAACATCACATTCAGTGACGCTGCCCCACTTTTGGTGGATCTCCCGCTTAATCTGTGCGAGATCGAGGGGCTCTAAAGTCAAGCCCGGACGCTTGTCTAACTTGCGTCTGCCACGCAAGGCGTTGGTTCGTAGTGGCTCCGGGAATCCACCGTATGGTTGACCCATAAGACCTTCAAAGAATTCGAGAACCGAGCCCGGGAAATCAAGCTCACCGGCTTTCTTCTGAACATCGTCAAAGTTGAGCTTGTTTGAAACCATGAATTGGGCCAAATCTCCAACAACCTTTGATGTTGGCGTAACTTTGACGATGTCTCCAAGAAGGTCATTTGCCTGTTCGTAGGCCTTCTTTGTCTCTGCCCACTGAGCGCCAAGGCCGAGTTGAGAGGCTTGGAACATCATGTTCGTAAGCTGGCCGCCTGGAATCTCATGCTCGTAAACTTCTGGATCTGGTCCAGTAAGACCAGCCTCGAATGGTGAATATAAGAGGCGCAATTGAGCCCAATAAGTGTCGATTGCTCGAATGTGATGGACATCCAAACCTGGATCAAGATCTGTACCTTCTAAAGATGCAAGGACAGCGCCAACACTTGGTTGCGAAGTCATTCCAGACAAGCTATCAGTTGCAGTATCCACTGCATCAGCTCCTGCATTAGCACAAGCAGCCATAGACGCAACGCCGGTACCGGCCGAATCGTGGGTGTGGACATGGATTGGAAGATCGGGATACTTCTTGCGAATAGATCCCACTAACAGAGTGGCAGCTCTAGGTTTAAGAACACCTGCCATATCTTTGATACCAAGCACATGAATCTTCAAAGCTACAAGCTTGTCCACCAACTCCAAGTAGTATTCCAAGTTGTACTTCTTGCGGGGGTTCAGCATGTCACCACTGTAACAGACTGTTCCCTCAACAACACCTCCGGCTTTGTGCACAGCCTTGATACCAACTTCAAGCTGGTCGATATCGTTCAGAGCGTCGAAAACCCGGAATATATCAACTCCGTGTTTCTTCGCTTGCTCACAGAAGTGATAGATGGCATTGTCAGGTAGTGAAGAGTACGCTACACCGTTGGCTCCACGCAAGAGCATCTGGAATGGGATGTTTGGCACAAGTTTGCGCATTTTTCGGAGCCTGTCCCAGGGATCCTCATACAAGAACCGCATGGCAACATCGAAAGTAGCCCCACCCCAGCACTCAAGACTGTACAAGTTGCTGTATGCATGGCTTGTCTCTTTAGCAATAGCCAAAAGATCGACAGTTCGAACTCGAGTCGCCAACAATGACTGATGAGCGTCACGCCAGGTTGTATCCATAAGGAGACAGCCCTTGTTTGCTCGAACAGCTTTGGCGAATGCTTCTGGTCCCTTCTCAACGATGATATTTCTCCAGCCTTTCTGGCAGGGCTCAGACGTGTCAATCTTGTGTCCAGCAGCATCGAAGAGTTCTGGCATGATGATTTCTCCTTTGAATTTTGGTTCTCCGATCTGTCCTTTGATGCTGCTGCCATTGACAGCAACATCTCCCAAATATGCCAACAACTTTTGGGCTCGGTTCTGGCTACCAACAAGGTCAAATAATTCAGGTGTGTCGTCGATGAAGGTCGTCCAGCATGTGCCTTCGATGAAGGTGGGGTGAGTGAGGAGAGATGCCAAGAATGGAATATTTGTCTTGACACCACGAATGCGGAACTCAACTAAAGCTCGTAGCATCTTTCGTCTTACAATTTCGTATGTCGAACCATGGCACGTACACTTAACTAGCATACTGTCATAATGTGGGGTAATGATGGCACCTGCAAATCCATTGCCACCATCCAAGCGAACTCCATTACCGCCAGCGGACCGATAGACTTCAATCTTTCCTGTGTCTGGCTGAAATCCTTTAGAAGGATCTTCCGTGGTAATACGGCACTGAATGGCAAATCCTCTCGTAGAAATACGATCTTGTGTAAGGCCCAGTTGGGCGAGCGTTGCACCTGCAGCAATTTGGATCTGAGCTGCAATAAGATCAATGCCTGTGATCTCTTCGGTAATCGTGTGCTCCACCTGAATGCGAGGGTTAATTTCAATGAAGTAATACCGGTTCTTCTGGTCGACCAAGAACTCGGCAGTACCAGCATTTCTGTAGTTGACCGACTTGGCGAGTTTGACAGCATCGGCGAGAAGTGCGTCTCTGACCTCAGCAGGGAGATCCTTAGCAGGAGCCAACTCAACGACCTTCTGATGTCGTCGTTGCACTGAACAATCGCGCTCATACAAGTGAACAATATTGCCTTGGTTGTCTCCTAGGAGCTGTACCTCGATGTGCTTAGGCTTGTCGAGGAATCGTTCAACGAAAACCGTTCCGTTACCGAAAGCTGATTTGGCTTCGGAAGTAGCTCGATTGAACGAGTCTTCCAAAGATCCTTGATCGCGTACTACACGCATACCACGTCCACCACCACCGTAAGCCGCCTTAATGATGATGGGGAAACCGTATTCGTCTGTGAATTTCTTGACATCCTCAAACTTCTCAACTGCTCCCTCCGTACCGGGAACCACTGGCACACCTGCCTTGATGGCAATCGCTCTAGCAGATACTTTGTCACCGAGAGCGTCAATAACTTCTGGGGAAGGTCCCACGAACTGCATTTCAGCTCAATTAGTGCTACACCCATGAGTTACGCATTTCCTTTGGAGACAACTTACAATGAGACCGGCCTTCTCAACAGCCTTCGCAAAACCAGCGTTCTCGGAGAGGAAACCATAACCTGCCAAGACAATTAGAAATTGCTTCATGAAGAAGACTAGTATTCGTACCAGGATGAATCATTTGTACGCCATGCTGCAAAGCAATCTTAATGATCTCGTCACCAGCCAAGTATGCCCCGACAGGAGTGTATTGTCCGCGTTTCCCAATAACGTAGGCCTCGTCGGCTTCTACAAGAAGAAAAGAAGGCGTTAGTAAATAACTCATATGATTGATTGTCTCTAGGAAACTGCTTACTCTGCCTGTGCATGCTCAGCCGGTCCTCATAACTAGCAACTTATTAGCCACCCATCCCACTCCCAATCATCGTAATCCAATCTTGTAGGCATACCTGAAAACTGCAACCGTCTGCAGTGAAAGCTCATGAGCCTAGTTGAGAGTTAACATCTCAATTCAGGTGCAGGACAATCTCAAATAAGGATAGAGAATAGTCTAACTTACGGTACGGAAAATCTAAAGTATCGCAAAATGGTTAGCAAGCTTCATTTACCCCATCAGAAAGAAGAAGTCATACACGAATAGCTATCAAATATCAGCATTGGTAACTGGCACACAGCTATCTGAGAGATGAAGACTTACGGATTTCTCCACGATTGGCAACTGGATGGATTCAAAACATGTTAGTACACCGTATCCCGGAGTCCAATCCACCTGGCAATGGTTGAATGATGGCTACATACCTAGGATCTTCTTCAATTTCATGATCGTGGAGTTGGCACGAATGCGGTGAATAGATTGGGCCTGCTGGAGGTCTTTGCCCTCCTCAAAGACCTCGCTATAGGCACCATTGGGATCACTGTCTGCCATGATGGAACTGTGCGGCGATGAACGGAGCTGGAGTCAGTGCCGACAAGCTATCTGGTGGGTGCGTTGCTACGGGAGCGTAGCTACCGGTCGGGATGCTGGGGGGTGAATTGGAGCTCCACGAGCTACGAGGGGGAGCGTGAATGAGTACGATAAAAAGTAAAGGAGGGATTGCGTGAAGGACGAGGGATGAGAGGGGAGAGTGGAGATTGTGAGGGTGATTGTATGAGGAGAAGAAGAGAGGGAAGTCCTGAGAAGATTGTTGAATCTAGTCGGCTTTATGATAATGGCGAGGGGGGGTTTGTTTTAGGTGGGTAGCTCCTTTAGGAGATGGTGGGGTTGCAGCTGCCGTGCAAGCCCTTTTTTTTTCTCTTTCCCGGCCTGGCCAGTGCTGTTGCCCAGGTGCGGTGACGGCGAGGGAAGCAGAGAAGGTGCAATTGAAGCTTGAGGACAGTATGGGATAGAAGTGCAGGGTGAAGAAAGTCTGTCCTGAACTGAATTGAAGGGTCTACTCCCACTTCACTGCGCGGCCATTGCAGGACGCCCATCCATCTACCCGTCGAAGCACAACCGCGGCCTATCTCTACGTACCGAGTTTGTACGGAACGGTACGGTACATACCAAGTACTTCGTCCTCTCTCCGACCGTATAGAGTATGACGCGGCACGATACTACACTACACGACATAGTCTACACGACGACTGTACTGTATACACTCATGTTGTATATACTGCACTATTCCATAAACCCACTACAGTGACAGCTGTATACCTACATGCTGTACACTACGCTACACTCGCTACACTTACTACAGAACAATGCCCGGCAGGCCCGTGTAAGACATTGTTTCTTCCCCTGCCAGCCCAACAGTCTCGCTTTGGCGCCTTCTACCAATCGACGCTGTCCGATATGGCTTCCAGAGATCCGGCCGGTTTGGACTGGAGGAAAGATCTGGAGATGCCGCCCTGGGGTACCTCGTTCGCTGTAACGTAATGCTCTCGACGTAACACAACAGCGTCAACCGCGCCTTTTAGTGGAGATGGCGGTGGCACCCCCCCACGATAAGGCCGTGGGAAGCTATGACATAATTTGCTGCCGTGCATTCTCCGACTGGGCGGACTGGGCGGTGAGGGGTGAATATTTTTATTGTATCATCAAATGAATATCGCTCTATCAATATATATTATACATTTATATTTCTTAGATGAACAGGTCGGAAACACCAGGGATGTTTGGCTGGCCCATTCGAATGAGAGCTGAGCAGATCCTGACGCCATCAACTTTTCCGCAGTTCGACTTTTCATCTTTGTTCTTTTGGCTGGGAGACAACCTTCGGTCCTCCGAGTAAGAAAAAAAAAAAACCCTCACCCAACATTGCCTGCGAAAGTCTCTTGCATGCAGGGGCGGCGCGGCAGAGTCACACCCAGCTAGGTACCACGGTAAATCTTTATTTTTTTTTTCCTCCATCTCATGTGAACCGAAAATGGACCTCGTCTTTTCGCGGCTTTCCTGACCGAACCCCGCCGACCTCGGCAGCCAAAGGAACATGGATCTGTTTCAAACGAGGCTGACCATTTAATTATTTGCGTGACTCTAAGGCTTTGCTGACCTAGTTCTACAAAGCCTGCATGCTGATCCCCCGACGGAAGCCGCGCCAAAAGAAACAATTCTTTCTGCGTTGGATCAGCCCAGGTCGAATCCATCCGGAAGCGTCTGTGGCGTCAATTAACAAGGCTTGTCTGCCCACTCACTTCACCTGCCACGGGAAGGAGGGGGGGATGACCAAGGAGATCTCACACCATTTAAGCATTTTATCTAATCACCACTATCACCAACTTGGAAGACCCGGCAGGTATTGGAAAGGCTTTTGTCAGAATACATCAGAGAATCTACAATAGCAAAAGCAAGGCAAGTCTCTCCCTATCAGTTACACGCGTGCCTCCTCAAGAAATCACCCTTGTGCATGCAAGCATACAATCACATTCTTCCTGAGAAATGAGACTCAACCTCATTGGATGCATAACCACCAATTTTCGAAACCATAAGGTACAGTTCAAATGCCCCATCATTATGTATATCAGTACACCCCATCAACTTCAAAATCCAGCGTAACCAGTCGGTTGAGGTGCGAAACCATTTGTCTGCGCGAATGGAGCTGGCGATTGACGTCCGGCTCCAGGACCAGCAGTAATCATAAGTCGATTGCCGCCCAGGATTGGAGCGTTATTCTCCTCCTTCTCCTGTGACGTCTCCCGTAACTTACGCTCTTCGTTATCCTTCTTCAACATCTCAATCGTAGAACTCTGCTGTGCTAGATAGTTGATCATGAACGGCATAGTGAAGTCAGTGAGGCCATGGCGCCACGAAATCTCCATGACAACGTGAATAGGAATTAAATCATAACAAGCATACAGCATGCCGACATAGCATTCGCGACTGCCAATATCGACGAACTATTTCTCAATTAGAATATATTAAAAACACGGAATAACAAACTTACATATCTCAACAACTCTTCAACCACATCTGGCTTGCTAGACATGGCAGCAGTCTCGATAGCATCCTTGAACAACTTGTCTTGCTTTGAAAGAGCGATTGACTTCTCCCAGCGCTTATTCTTACGATAAATGTTGGCGGCAATCTGGCGGAAGAAGACCATGTCGTGGCGTTCTAATCGCTGGGCAAGTTCGACGGGGTCGTAATTGTCATAATTTTCAACCGAGTCGCGTAGCGTCTTGTAGTCTTCTTCCTCGATCAGGAGATCGTTGATAGCGTTGTTGACAATCTTCTTGTTCTGAGATTGGACGTTGAGAAGGAACGGCTTGATGAGGGGAATGTTGTCGGACTTCTCAAACATCTTCACAACGCGGTTCACATCGATTCTTGGTGTCAATACCTGAAGAAGATCTGTCAAGAGAGATGGCTGCTCCTGGAGGTAGAAGTTGAGAGCGCGATAGTAAATCTCCAAGTTGGCAACTTTGACGATAATATCCTTGAAAGAGTGGTGCTCCCAGGCATCTGCAGCGCGCTCCATCATTGCAAGAGCCGCATTGTCCCACTCATCGTAATGGCAGTATAAGAACACCAGTTCTGGCCAGAGATGCGCCTCCTCGCAAGCACGGATCATTTTGGGGATATTGATTCGACTCCAGAAGAGCTTGAGGTGCTCCATAACTTGGTCAGGGTGGTATTTTGACAAAGCAATTCCAAGTTCTGTGAACATGCCCATGTGAGCACGCTCAAGGCCAAGGCCCTGCTCGAGAAGGGTAATCAATTCGTCAAAGTAACCGTTTCGCTCATATTGCTTGACCAGCCCTTGTAATTCTTCCGCATCAACAATCAGATTTAGACCGCAAATCTGTGCGAGTCTGAATTCCTTCTTGTCGACGCAAGCACTGTTGACTTGTTTCCAGACTTTGATGTTATTTGCCTTGCGAGCACACTCGACAGCAGCTTGATAATCCTCGAGGTGAACAAGAGTTGTAGCGAGTTTGGCCCAGTTGGAAATGCTAGTAAAGAAGATCTTCGCAGCTTGGTGGTATCCCTCTGCATAAGCCTTGTCACCAGACTCCTCAATATCAGCTACATTAGTACCTCGAAGGAAGTCTTCTAGCTCGCTCAACTGGTCGGTGCGTGCATAGGAGAAGGCCAGAGCGGTATCAATGGCAGGTTCTCGTAGAGTCTTGCGTGCCATTCGAAGGAACTTAATCAAATCTTCGTCCTTGCCTGCATGTGTAGCGATATCAATCACTTCGCTGTAATTGCTAGGATCATCTGCGCGGATGTAAGAGGCAATACTATCACTGACACGAAGCCCATCCAATTGAGCCTTTGCCACTCTGCTCCAGACCTCAGGGAGCTCAACACGTTCGGCATACTCCTGAGCACGGTCGATACTAACAATATGCTCAACAAGAGTATTAGCTGCGCTCTTGTGGTCGTTAATTTTCTTGTAGACCTCGAATGCTTCTTCAAACAGGCCAACCTCAATACAGATATTGGCGATGTCAGGTGCGTTATAAGCATCCAGACGATGGATGTAATCCATAACCCGACCCTTGTCAGCCTTAGTAGCAGTGAGAATAAGCAAGTTTTGCAGATTCTCATTATCGCTAAATGGTGATGGCTCCAGGACGATCTTTTCAAGGAGCTCAATCAGTTCTACTGGTAGGTCGGCCGCGAGGAAGGAAGCTACAGCCACCGAGACTTTATCGGGCTCTGTAGACTCTGGGACGGCGGTAGAGATGACTTGGTCAATGACAGATCGACGATGAAGGTTGTTTGGGCTCAATACAAAGGACCATAATTCTCTGTCTGCCCTCTCAAGAAGATAACGAGCTTGGGCTTTGAACATGGAATTCTCGTTCGTGATATTGACAAGCTCCAGGTCATTTTGGCCCTTCCTATACGCAATATAGGCAAGATTTGGATCGCGTTTCTCGCAGTATTTACCAACTGTAAGAGGATCATATTGATCGTTCTCCTTGAGGAACTTCTCTGGGTTGTTGTTGCTATCAATGTATATCTTGGCCAACGCATTATAAACAGCTTGCTGTTGGTTACCTGCAGCAAGAGTTGCTTCTAGGAACGGTAGCAAGAGCTTTAGACGATTTCTCGACTCAACCTCGGAAACAAGCTCATCAATTGGGATTGAGGCTGGGTTGACAGTTTGGAGCAGGCTCTTAATGATCGATTCATCACAATCAACATCGAGAAGGCCACCAACAACTGCAGGTGTTCTAGCGGGGTTGACTCGTTGGACATAGACTTCGATTGACTTGAACTGCTGATTTTGGTAAAGGTAGAGAACCAAGTCGTGAATGAAATTGAACCGATCGCACACGATAATGAGGGGCAATTGCTCAGTTAATTTTGCCTCCTTCAAGAAGTTTTTAACCTTCTCAGGGTTGTAGTGATCTAAATTGAAGTTAGTCAATGCTGCAATACCAAAATAGACCAAGAAATAGATTCTATAATCTTGAAGAGAGGAAATAATCTTTCATATACATGGCGTCATATCGAAGGCTTGTACGCTCTTGCCCAGGTATCCTGAGGAAGGTCCATTCCAGTGCAAGATGGAAGGGTTAGGTAAAGAGAAGAAATTTTAACTTACTGCTGTCTCGGCAAATACGCTCCACTTCTGTAAACTGTCCCATCTTTGTAGCGGCTTCGATATACTTGAAGTTGACATCTTGATCCTCACTAAGATTAACAATGCTACCGAGGTAATAGTAAAGACCTTCGGCAGTCTTATATTTCTCAAAAAGATCGATTAATCTGGTCGGTCCAAGGAGATCTGAGTACTTGGTGGCAATTTGCACAACAGCAGAAAGATTTTGACGAATGTTGGTCTTCAACATGGCATCAAGACAGTCTAGAGACTGCTCTAGAGATAAGCGGCCAAAGAAACCAACTAGCCATTCTGGATTGGCATTTGGTGTTGCTACGATGTTGACAAGAACACGTTTGATAGCTTCTGGGTCATCATAGTGTTCTAATGCTCGTTGTGCCAAACCAGCTTGTTCACACAACTGAGCAATTCGTGCTCTGTCATAGTGTGAGAACATTTCATTGCCAAGAATAGCGTCCGCGACCTGGGGAGCATTGACAAGGTTCATCTCCAATAGTCGAGTTTGCAAGTGTCCTTGCTCTGGTTTGTTATCCTTGAGCGCATCGAGAAGGAACGCAGTTGCAGGCTGAACCATGCCTTGAGATTGAAATACATCAACCACACGGTCAATATCAACCAATGAACCTCCCTCGTGATTGGCCAGTTGGGTTGCAAATTCAGAACCTTTCTCTGGATTTATTCTGACAATATTTTGGAGGAGAACGACATAGTCTGGCTGGTATCCGACTTGAGCGGAGTATGGCAAGATCTTGTCAAATTGGCCAGTTTCGGCGAAGGCCGCAACAACTTTTGGAGAAACGTTCGCACGGAGATAAATGCTGAGGGCGAGGTTCAAATCATGTGGTCGAACAATATCACCTAGCTCCTCAGAGCAGTCAAGCTTGTTTTCTTTCATCCACTTCTCTAGAAGGTGCTTTCGGTTTTGAGCAAGAACCGGTCTAACAAGTTCTAGAGTCTCGTGTTTGTTCAGAGATCCCTTGTCCAACAACATGCCAAAGTATTGTAGAATAACAGACAATTGTCCAGGGACGGCTGGCAATGCCTTAAACCGCTCTATCGTCTGAGGTGTTCTGAGGAAGCCACGAGGCGAGTTGGCGGCAATTTTTGCTGCATCTGCATAATTTCCAGAGTTCAGGAGTTGATCAAATTGTTGGGCATACAAGTTGTCAGCACCGGGCAGGCCAGCTCTTGAAGCTAACTTGACTGCCAGACTTGAATTGGCTGGGTTTTGAAGGAGGTAGGGAATAATAGTGTTTTCATCAAGAGCAACGGACAAGACTTGACCCTTTCGGTTGACACCAATAATGCCAGCAGATTCCGAATCTGGTGCAGTAATGAAGATTGTCTCGCTTGATATGCGGTTCATGAATATGCAGGTGCCTGTCTCTAAGTCGTAAAGGTGGATGAAGCCGTACTTTGTGACAAGATAAATGATGCTGTATTTTTGCGAGACTTGCATAGCCACGGGGAAATCGTTGACTGCCTCAGCCGGGAAGTATACATCGACTGCCTTCTTTGCAAATACTGGGTTCGAGGCTTGATGGTCAACCTCAACGATGTGAAGCTTTGCACCTGTTGCGGTACGGACAGAAAAGGTGAAAACTTTCGTATCTGCAGGAGCACCCTCGAGTCGTAACGTGCCGAATGCAGCTGCGTGGCCTTCGATAGCTTGACTGATACCACGATCCCGCGAGTAAAGCTGCATCGCACCCACCACTCTGCCTTGCTGTTGTGTGATACCAACCACTACCATCCATTTCCCGTCATCACTGACCCGGTAGTTGATAATCTGACAGCCCTGGTAAGGTTATTAGCATCAGATGATATGATTCGAAGCGAGAGGAGCCTACTGCAAGGTTTTGGTTTCTCTTGAAGACTTCTACAGGCACAGCTTGAGCAGCATCAAAGACATCCCAATGGTAGACAGCAGTATCTGTGACGAGGCCTAATGTTGTTTCACTAAACCACTTCCAGAATACCACATCTTCATTCATTGTCGCCGACTTGAGCTTTTGTTTCTGGCCCAGATCGAATATTTGTAGAGTTCGAGACTGTGCTTTCAACGCAATAATCTGTTTTGTCCAGTGCATGATAGCACTATCAGCTTTGATCGGTCTCCGAATGGCCGCATTGCCTTGTTTGAGGTCGACGATTACGACTTCGGGTGAAGAGGCTTCATCTTTCTTCTCTCGCACACAAATGAATGAATCGGATTCGAGTGTCTATTATCCCCAAATCAGCGATGAGACGCACAAACCGAATGATTAGATAGATACTTACGCATGTGTTGAATCCAATTGAGCTGGGCTATGATGAAGGAAGTCAGTCGCAACGGACAAAAAGATGGTTGCCTCTGTTTGCTAGGGATAGCTAGGGATAGCACCAAACTTACCAGAACTCCTGAAGTTGTTAACTAGGGATGATAGTCAGCAATATATCCATGGATTAATAGCTATTGGAGACTTGAGTTTCACCTGTAGGATTTCTTGGAAGCGGATAGGCAGTTGCGCCATCTTAACCGTTGCGCGGCTGGCGCCCTTGGTTGTTAAACGTGATCAATGTCCGCAAATTTGGGAAGAAAAAGGAATGAGGGAAGGAGCGTGATAATCCCAAGAGATTTTGATAAATGCGTGGGATGTTGTGGTTGATTAGGAGTTAGAAAGGGATTGATTTCTTGAGAGGTTGACTTCGTAGACGTGAACTGTCTTTCTTCGTGAGAGAGCAAGCGCCAAATAACGCTAGTCCTAAAAAGTACAAGCGCGTTTTCTATCACGTGTCAAAAAGGGGCTTCTGCTGCATGTTAGATTGCGCCTACACAAATAAAGTAGCAGTAAGATGCTAATGGGTATCGATTTAATCGCAACAAGAAGTATATCTATTTTGAGCTTATAGAATCCCTAAGTATGCATCTGGTACACGATAGTAAAGAAATACCTTAGAATTAGCTGATCTAGGCTCATACACATCATCTTCTTT
This sequence comes from Haplographium delicatum, assembly GCA_037952705.1. Classification (NCBI taxonomy): domain Eukaryota; kingdom Fungi; phylum Ascomycota; class Leotiomycetes; order Helotiales; family Hyaloscyphaceae; genus Haplographium; species Haplographium delicatum. Next base: position 182,691 of record JAPZPC010000044.1, read on the forward strand.
TTGCTTCCTCTTTTAGCTACATGTCTAAATGCTGACAGTTCTACTCCATAAATTTGAAGTGGGAAGGTTAGTCAACATTTTGTCGTATCCTATTTCGTAGAAATGGTCAGATTCCAAATTCAGGAGCCAGGTGGCCAGCTCCTGGATCTCGCTGTGAAATCTACTTCAAAACCTTCCTTCTGCCTTTTTATTCTCCGCACTTCTACTTCCTACTTAGAGTGCATTCAGAATTTCACAGTCCAAAGTATAACTTATATTAGAAGGGAATAATAGTATTTACAATGTCGCCGCCGACGCCGACGTATTCAGAACCCTCCCCAATGTTGTAATTCTATGGGCCGCTTGTGCACTGCCTTAAATATAATAAATAAGTAAATTGGAAAAGATTTACTTACAGATTGGAATAGTCATTGGTTTTATTTCTTTAAGATTGTGGTTTAACGACTTCGGGGTCGAAACCCAGAATGGAAGTCATGCTTACAATTTGTGTGGGGAAGCGAACCCCTTTCTAACACCAAGTGGTACAATAGGTAAATACCTAGATACCCTTGACTTTTAAGCCTTTTTTACCTTGATAAATTTTCGCCTATCGATGATTTTCAAGCAGGACAATGAAATAAAGTGTTATTGTTATGTAGTCAAACGTTCCTTGTGAGCCTGTAGTTATTCTCTCTTGGCAATGCTTAGGTAGTTTGATTTTAACTTTAAACTTTCACAATATAGAAAAACAGGATAAGATACAAGCAAGCTGTAAACGGAGTTTGGAAAAGAATCAAGAGAAAACCACAGGAACCTGCTGAAAGACCTATGCGCCAACAGCAGCAGCTAGGAAGACGGCATGGACAGAAGCATATGAGGGGGGAAATGCGGAGAAATAGAACCTGCTCCGGCTGCAAAACCAAAACAAGAAGGAAGCCGGAGATTCTGAGAGAAAGATGGCAAGAAGACGGCCGAAAACATTCGGAAGAACCGATAGACAAGAGTATCCCTACGCTCTCATGAAGAAGAAAAGAAGACGGGAAGTATATTACCAATTCAGATCATCGAGCGAAAACTTAACTTATTAACATTTTCCCGCCGGATAATAGCACACGGGCTGCTCACTAGCAAATTTCTTTTCCCACGCGGCTTTAAGATTCTTGCTAAATATTGGGCGTTTCCAAAGCGCCTAGGGCTCATGGACCAGCTCTTGAACCCTATTTCCAAGAACTCTATTGAGACCTTCTTTCTGCTTAGTGGCTGGGGTAGCCTGGACATTTCTGGTTTATTGGAATGAGAAATCAGTCTCCGCCTGGTGTATAGAATAGGGGAAGGAGTAATCGCCGTCTAGTCGAACAAACATAACAAGTCACCGAGGAACGAATCCTTATTCATCAAAGAGGTTCTCTGCAGCAACCATTTAAAGTAGGTAACTCCACTCCTATTACTTTGTTATTAGAGATCATGTATTGCAAATGAGAATCCTCCATATTTTCCCAAGTTCTCTACCTTCTCATAACTGTATGCTTCTATTGGAGCTTTTGTGTGAACTAAGGAGTACCTATGACAATAGTCTGAAGGAGATTTTGCAACAACGATGATACACATCTCGTTCAGATACTTGTATTGAATCAAGCATTATTTTCAGAAGGTCAGAAATGGGTGCTAAGCTACCATCCGTAAACTCCCGTCGTACATTAAGAACATGATGCGGATTGACGGGCAGATTGTTCCTCGTTCAAGGAGGAGGCTGATCATTGTCCCGAGGCTTATTATATGCAGTTTAACCAGGCCAAGCGCATTTGTTTGCTCGGATTAAGTCCGCGGTCTTGGCAGAAGGTTTGACTCGTTTCTGCAGGAGCCTTGAAAATATGGATTCTTTGGATAGGTCTACTAATGAATAGAGATGAGAACCCCAGAACTGGTAGCTAGGGAACGTTAAACAACATGCCCTGGGTAACTCAGGTTATTTGCTGCAATGAGATCCAGGTATCTTGAGTGGAAAGGTTGTTACGGTCAATTCAACAACTACAGTACAGAGCATGATTGCAAGTAAGAGAGAGGCTCGGACATAACCGAACACCGCGGACATCGAGAACAACCGCGAGCTTTGCAGGGGACGCCCCGAGCGAGGGTCATACCGACAAAGAACGAAAGTTTCATTTTCGTGTTCGTGTGACTATGCTACTGTATGTTGTCACACGTCAGCCATTCCCAGTGTGTGTGTGAGAGTGATGGCTCATAACATGAATAATCTCGGCGTTCGAGAACCTTTTTATACTTAGGACATGATGTTCGGTGTTCGCATAGGCTGCAAGCCGAGCGGCGGAAAGAAGAAACAGGGTCCGGCCAACCCCTGAGTCCCTAACCGTGCCGTGCTGCAATATTGTATATACCAACCAATCATTTTCCTAGTGTTGCATCGTTGACCGCTCGGGCGAATTCGAGCCCGAGTCCCATGAAAATGGTCCGAGTAAGAGATGCTCATCTGGAGCCGGGGTGGTGAAAGAAAGAAAGAAAGAATGAAAGAAAGAAAGGGAAAAGAATACCTGAGGAGTACTTAGGAAGCAGGATGAACCACAAGTATACCTGGTGTACTGTACATTACAGTGCTCCTCCCCTGCTGTGCTTCGCATCATGCTACGGGAGTCCGTAAGAACTCTCTCAATAATAAGGTTCTTCGCGCGACCTAGACTAGCTGAAGGGCCCCGGAAAATCCTCGCTTCTGCGCCGTTCACATTACTCGTGTTCGTTTAGAAAAAGTACTTTGTACCGTACAGCATCTTCGCCGTCCCCCACCAGGGGTCCTCTCTTCCTGAAATGTGTGGTTTTGTTTGGCGGTTCGGCGGAAGGATAGGCTGCAAGGACCGTAATGTATTCGTAGATCTGTCACATATGCTCTAGCCCTATCTTGACCGACGCTCCGCCGAAATCCGTCCTATGTCCGCTCTCTTTAAGAGGTGCAGAGATTCCACTCCTAAATCAAAACAAACCCCATTTTTTTCTTCCCTACTCTCCTTTACCTCATCGCAACTCTCTGCGGCCATGTCGATCAGCGAGAAGCGTACCGTATCTGACTCGGCCTCTGTCACTCTCAAGAGCGCGTCTCCAAGTTTTAACGAAAAGGCTCTTGAGGCTGAAAATTCCCTGCGCGAAGGTTCCTCGTCTCCCACACCGGTCCCTTCAGTCCGCAATGGCGATGATGAAAAGAAAAACGCCGAGTTGATAAAAGTGATGACCAATGGCGAGCGCGATGGCATTGAATCCTCCGATGAAGAAAAGAAACAGGTTGAATTATCACAGGTTGTAACCAATGGCGAAGGCGAGGGTATTGAGTATCCAACTGGCATTAAGTTACATTTGATCTCACTAGCCCTCTGTCTCGCTGTTTTCTTGATAGCGCTGGTAAGTACTGCACTGATCTGTGACTTCATTTCTCTAACTCATATAGGATAACACTATCATTGCTACTGCGATCCCAAAGATTACTGACCAGTTTCATTCACTTCCTGATGTTGGTTGGTACGGTTCCGCATACCTTCTTACTACCGCCTCATTCCAACTCCTTTTCGGCAAATTCTACACTTTCTTCTCGATCAAATACACCTTCCTCACAGCAATTGCCATATTTGAACTTGGGAGCTTAATTTGCGGTGTTGCACCCAATTCCATTGCATTGATTCTCGGAAGAGCTGTTGCAGGGCTGGGATCTGCAGGAATCTTCTCAGGGGCCCTTATTATCGTAGCTTATTCGGTACCCTTGGCTCAGAGACCTATTTATACTGGTATAATCGGATCTACATACGGCATTGCATCAATCGCTGGTCCCCTGTTAGGCGGTGTATTCACGGATAAAGGTAAGAGGCAATCATTCTTGTTAGTACTGCTGGAGCTTCGGCTAATGATCGCCAGCAACTTGGCGATGGTGTTTCTACATCAACTTACCCATAGGTGCAATCACGATAGCTGTTATCTTCTTCTTCTTCACTGCTCCAAACAGAAAGGTTGCTGCTTCCAATGGCTGGAGGGATCGCCTGAAAGAATTTGATATCTACGGCACCATGTTCTTTATTCCAGCGATCGTTTGCTTATTGCTGGCCCTTCAATGGGGAGGAACTCGCTATGAATGGAAGAGCTGGAGAATAATTTTGTTATTTGTCCTATTCGGTATTCTAGTTATCATCTTCGCTGTTATTCAGTTCTGGAAGCAAGAAACCGCGACTATTCCACCGAAGATGATTTCAAAGCGAAGCATGTGGGCAGCCACTTGGTTTTCATTCTGCATAGGCTCTTTCTTCCTCCTGCTTGTGTACTTTCTTCCAATTTGGTTCCAGGCTGTGAAAGGTGCTAGTGCCGTGCAATCTGGCGTCAGAAACATTCCTATGGTTTTGAGTCTTGTCATAATATCAGTGGTTGCTGGTATTTTGGTGACAGTCGTGGGATATTGTAAGTTGAACCACCCTCTGAACCAAGCAATGTTAACAAAAAAATAGATGCCCCATTGATGATTGCATCTGCTGTCATTTCTGCTATTGGTGCTGGACTTCTCTCAACCTTCACTCCTGGATCCAATCATAGTTAGTAGCCTTCTTGAAATTGTTATCTCCCATGCTAACTTCGCAATAGGTTACTGGATAGGCTACCGTATGTTTAGAGATATTTTTTCTTTTCTTTCCTCATTGGCTGCCTGTTTTCCTGTTTTTTTTTGTCCTCGTTCTTGCTAACAAATTGTTTTCTAGAATGTCTTACCGGCTTTGGCATTGGTCTTGGAATGCAACAACCTTTGATGGCTGTGCAGACTGTGCTTCCATTAAAAGACGTACCCGTAGGTACTAGTTTGGTGATATTTGTCCAAACCCTGGGAGGAGCTCTATTTGTTTCTATAGGTGAAAATGTCTTCACCAATAAACTGGTTCAGGAGTTAGGACGCTACGCACCAACTGTTGATCCAAAAGTCATTCTAACTAGTAAGTCGTATTGGCCCGCACCTCATTAAATCAATTTGCTAATTCCTAATCTTTTAGTCGGTGCAACGCAACTCCAGAGCCAGGTTGCCGCAGATGTCCTTCCGGGTGTCATTCTAGCATACAATAATGCTCTTACGCGCACTTTCCTGGTAGCAGCTGTTATGGCTGCTTTTACATTTATTGGTGCTGCAGCTATTGAATGGAAGAGTGTCAAGGGGAAGAAGGTTGAAATGGCAGCCGCTTAGAGATACCTCGAATCACTGCATACTGAAACGACAAATCACGTTTCAACCACTCAACCGGTTTGGATTTGGATTTCAATTGCTCTATTGAGCTAGCAGCATATACCCTGGCGTTTGAGGATACAGATCATATGTTTTTTGATGGCAGATCGGGAGTTAGACGAGAATGCAAATAGACAGTCTCACCTTTGTACGATATTATTTTATTAGATACTTAATACCAGATGCACTTCTCTCCAAAGTAATCCAAACTAAATCTATTGTACAAATACAAGATCCCTATCTCGATATTATCTTTTGCCTTACTCTCTTGACTAAGGAAATAATTTGCTATCCTAAAGTAGTTGACGTCGCACCTTTCCCTAAGGCCGGATCAGCCGTTAAAAATACGAAGTCTTCCAAAACCAACCAGGCCTTTCAGTCATTGAATATTTTATTTTCCAGGCATTAAACATCAGCTGGGGCTTCTATTATACAAATCTTTCAGCTTATTATGAAGGTCACTCTAGGAAAATTTGGTAAGAGCTAGGGGCATAGCGATTTCCAAACTATGAATGAAGTAGAACTATTAGCACTGAAGGTTATTTTCTATCAATGCCCTATTCAATAGACCTGAAGATAGTACAACAGGGACAAAAAGTTCTATCATAGATTTATAGTGCCCTAACTAAGAGTGCTTTCCGTTGATGTTCCATCAAATAAAGATAAATCTGGTACAATACCAACACATGGAAGGTTAGGCTTAGAGCTCTGAAATCTAGCAAAGATTCTTAGACAACTTCTTATTTTAATTATTATTACCTATCTCGCAAATTCTCCACACCATGAGGAAGAAATGACTGTAACCTGCTTATGTAGGCAGCTCAGCCTTGCGTGTACCTGCTAGCCTTGCTACGAAGTTGTGGTCCGTGCATCTTATCGGCGCCGATCGATTAATAGTAGCGAAGGGGAGGTGTAGGCTTTCTCGATGCTTTTCCATGAAACAATTTACATCAGCACATGATGCCTAACCGGACTGTAGAAGCTGCCACTTGCAACTTCTGACCATATCATCTACTAAGGGCACCTGTCTATACGGAGTCTTTGCCCCTTCCGTCGACTACATTACACAACCGATTTCTAAGCCTTCTTGAAAGAAAGCTCCCGCCACCGTCAATCCTCTCAACAACTGATTTCGATTTCCAGGCCGTGCTTTCGACCGGAGTTCTATCCAACATGGACGACGCTATCGAAAATTTCATGGCATTTACGGGGGCGAGTGAAGATATTGCTCAACGGTATCTTGGCTTGACTGAAAACAACTCGGAGCAAGCAATCCAACTTTATTTCGATTCACCAGAGCTTGCACCAGGTATCGGCCAAGAACATCGACCTTCCCCCCCCTCTGTTCCTCTTGCTACTCGACCGCAGGGCAGTTCTGCGAGTCGCGGCCCTAGTGCATCGAGAGATGGAGCGCATGGAGATTTGGTAAATGACGATAATATGGATATGGATCATGAAGACCAGGAGGAGGCTGCTTCGAGAGCTGCCGCTGCTGTGGGCCAAGCAGCAGATTATGAGGATGATGAAGCTATTGCCCGGAGAATGCAGGAAGAGCTTTATGCTGGCGGTGATGCCAGTGGCGGATACGATGCCGATGGCGTAAGAGCACCGATCGGGCGGAGGACAGAAACTCTTGTTGGTGGACCAGATGGAGACTGGTCGCCTGATGATATGCAAGCGGCAGTTTTACAGCAGATGAGGGCTAGGCAAAGCAGATCATGTAAGGATATTAACTCGTTGTTAATTCGAGACACTAACAGTAGTTCAGCTCGCCTTGGCGTTTTCAATCAAACTCCAGTCTCTTCTATATGGGACGAATCAGCTGATGCTACAGCCCGGCGTCAGGGTTTGGCTCAGGCTACGGGAGGGGCATCAGAAGCATCGTCAAAAGCCGCACGCCTTGCAGAATTGTTCCGGCCCCCTTTTGAGCTTATGCATCAGGTACCATTCGAAGTTGGTAGAGACAAAGGCAAAGAAGAAGGAAAGTGGATTCTGGTCAACGTTCAAGATCCTTCAATCTTCGACTGCCAGCAGCTGAACCGCGATATTTGGAAACATGAGGGCATAAAAGAACTCATCAAAGAAAACTTCATATTCATACAATACTCCAAGGATGACCCAAGGGGCAACCAGTATGTTCAATACTATTTTCCCTTAAAAGATAGCGATGCGGCGTACCCTCACATTGCTATCGTCGATCCCAGAACAGGAGAGCAAGTAAAAGTATGGTCTGGCCCTCCCGTTCCTATTCCTGGAGAATTTCTTATGCAACTCGTCGAGTTTCTAGACCGATACAGTCTCGATGTGACTAAAAAGAACCCTGTTGCCAAACGGAAACCTGAGAAGCCAAAGGCGGTTGATGTTGACCGCTTGACTGAAGAGGAAATGCTTGATCTGGCATTGCAGAATAGTCTTGCCAACAATGGAGCTCTTGGTCCAAAGGAGGACGATCCGGATGATTTGACCAAGAGCTTTGGGGATGTGAGCAAGGGGAAAGAGAAAGAAGTTGAGGAATCTGACGACGTGGAGCCTTCGAATGGTGATATCAGTACGAACCCGGAGGCCTCTCTATTCTCTCAAATCTTGTCAAACAATCCTCATACAGAGCCGGACAACGGCCCAGATGTTACTCGAATCCAATTTAAGCATTCAAACGGCCGCGTTGTACGCAAGTTCAAAGTTAATGATCCGGTCCGACGCATTTACGAATGGCTCAAGGCAGATCCTTTGGAAGGCAAGGCTGGAGTTGCATTTGACTTGAAAGGAATGGGCAAAGATTTGATTGACTATCTGGACGAGACTATTGAGGACGCAGGATTGAAGAACGGCACAGTTATGGTAGAATTTATCGAGGATTGAATCTGGACATAAATGGCCATCGCTCTACATCATCTCAAGGCGTTGCATTTCACAGAATCTCGTCATTGGTGGCTTTAAGCGGTCCTATTCCTTTGAAGTTACGAGTACTCACGGTACCTGGATCAGAGGCGCATTCCTGGCGTTCTTCCCCTTTTCCCTAATCTTTTATTACTTGCATCTAGACAGGCTTAAGGGACACGGGTAATATGAGCATAGAACGAACGAATGAATGACTGATTTCTAACCAATGAACTCATGATAGCCTCTCAAATCAGGGGTGCTATTTAAGTCCTCCAGTACTGCATTGTAATTCATGGAGATTTGTTGCAAGTCATCACTAGCCAATCTGCTGTCACGCAGTGCACGGCCGCTGATCAAATGTTTTGCCACTCCTCTTGAAGTCAACAAAACAGTACGCGAATGAGAGTGATTGGCTGAGAAGCCTCGTCGTAAATTCATAACAAAACATACTGTCGATATGCTTCTTCCGCAAAAAGAAAGTCAGCGGTAATGGCCGCAGTAAAAGCTAATTCTGTAATGGGTATCACTCTTGTATCTCTGATAAAGATCTCTTTTTCTATGGGTTTGGTACCTGGAGGCTTCATTGACTCTATCTTCTACCCAATCGTGCTTACCTTCCCCAGATTCTTGAAACATCCACAAAAGCCGACTACATCGGTATCCCAAATTCTTCAGACCCGCACGACTTAAACTCCTTCGCAACATTTTCTTCAGCCTGGAAATCGCATGTTTTATCAACTCTAGAAGTGCATTCCGGTTGCTACTTGTATTTGCCTTTGCCTTACCACGGACGTGCTCCGTTTCGATATCGTTCGTCAAGTCACCAGTAACCCCTCCATCGCGTGAACACCGAGTACAGCTCGTTCAAACCGTTTTTAGACCCAGGCGCATCAATCCTTTTCCCAGGATTGAATTCGCCGCTGTTTCTAACAATTCAATTAACTGATAATTGTTCTTTCAACTTCTCCAAGCGAGAATCGACAAACGCAGTGTGCGTGGCATCCTTGCGGTGAACGTCTTGGGGTATCCCAGCTGCAGAAGCTGCGAAAAAAACAGAGCGCGACCTACCCATTCTACCCTACCCAGACGTGACGAGCGCTTGGGAATCCAGATTTCGACAAGATGTCAAGTGGAGGTGGTATGATGAGTGGTGTCGTGGACCCTGAGACGTTTTACACAAAGCAGAACTGCATCGGTATGCACTCTGTTAAGATGAGTGGGATGTATTTGCATTGCTAACCGGCGGCAGGCGGCGGCAGCTTTGGAAAAGTCTACAAGGGGTAATGCCCTCTGTTCAAACGGATCTGTTCGTTGCGAGGAGTTTGGGCTGACAAGTTTTAGAGTTGATAAACGAACAGGTCAATCTGTCGCTATTAAAGTAATCGATGTCGAAAATGCCGAAGATGAGGTGGAAGATATTATACAAGAGATATCTATTCTTTCTGAACTTCATTCCCCTTACGTTACACAATATCATGGGTCATATCTTAAAGGCTCGGACCTATGGATCGTCATGGAGTTTTGTTCTGGTGGAAGTTGTGGAGACTTGATGAAGCCAGGATTGATTGGGGAGGAATATATCTCAATTATTATACGAGAGCTACTGTTGGGCCTGGAATATCTCCATGGCGATAAGAAGCTGCACAGAGATATCAAAGGTATGGAAATTTTCTCAGTGTGTGATATTGCTGTCTAGTCCTAATTTTTTGCTACAGCTGCAAATGTGCTGCTGGGGTCGAATGGGCAGGTCAAACTGGCAGATTTTGGAGTTTCTGGACAACTCTCTGCAACTATGACAAAAAAAAATACTTTTGTTGGTACGCCGTTCTGGATGGCCCCGGAGGTGATTAAGCAGTCTGGCTATGATCACAAAGCAGACATCTGGTCACTAGGTATTACAGCTCTCGAATTAGCTAATGGCGAGCCTCCTTATTCCGATATCCACCCCATGAAAGTTTTATTTCTAATACCAAAAAACCCACCACCGGAACTGGAAGGCAATTTTTCAAAAGCTTTTAAGGAATTCGTCGAGTTGTGTCTGCAAAAGGACCCAAGGAAGCGGCCCTCTGCCAAGGAACTGTTAAAACATCCATTTGTGCGAAGAGCCAAGAAGACGTCGTATCTGACGGAACTCATTGAGAGGTATGAGCGTTGGGCGGTACATCATAAAAACGATGATTATGACTCGGATGACGGCCGAGAAGACGTTCCCCAGGCTGTTTCTGTCAATGAAGACTTGTGGGATTTCGGCACTGTTAGACCTGTTGGGGGGAGAGGAGCTAGCAGAGCAGGCTTGAACACCATGGGAGAGTCTGCAACAAATGCTAGATCTTCAAGGTCTTCTGGAAGTGAGGACGATTACGCTGAACGACCTAGAAGCTCGTCTCCTACGAAGATTAAGGACTCTGGATACATCTCCAGTGCCGATACTATCAAGGCTATGAACTCTCCTATTACGAATCAATCACGACAAGCATCACCGCAGCGGCGCCCTGTTCCAAGCCTTCAGCCTACTTCTCCTGCCAAAATCCCTTTGCCACCGTCACCGAAGAAGCACATGAACATACCTCCGGAAACCCCCAAACCAGGCCGACAAATTATTTCTCGATTATCGACCGAATCTCCAGATTATGACCAGTCATTACAGGAGCAGCTTCAAAGGGACATGGGCTTTCTGCAAATTTCAGCCACTACTCCATCTCAAACGGCTGCACAACCCCAATTAGCCCAGTCCGCACTTTCACAACCTCCTCGCCTGAATGCACAGCAGCCATTACCAAAACTTGGCCCCTTGAAACTACCAGAAATACCTCCGTTCCGTGGTCATGCTCAAGCCTTGCAAAAAGTCACAAATCAATCAAATCTCACTGCACCCAAACAACAGCCACCCCCTCAAATGCAGCCAATTGCCTCTCAAAATATAAATCCAAGGCAGCTTGGCCAACAACCATTACCGAGTCTCCCATCAAAGCTACGTGATAACACGCCGTCACGGGAAAGTCTTTCTTCCGAATCCTCTCGAACACCAAACGCCATGCCAACACCCGCACCAGCCAGCCCAACAGGCGAACTTGATGCACTTAACGATGTCATTTTCCCTGCACTCGAAGAAGCACTGCGGCGCCGACAGTATCGTCTTCAACAAGCCTTCCGAGCTACTGGCACAACCCCAAAGCAGCAACGTGCTCAGGCTGCGCATGAAAAGTTGAGAAAATTGGTCTACAAGTTAGCGCATGTGTGCAAAGAGATAGATCACTGGGATAAGCAAGAGCCTGTAGGAATGGGAAAGGATGTCGATGTTTTCCTTGAAGGGTTATTAGAAGAGATTCTTGTGAGAGTTGAGCCTGCTGATGATGACGAAGGTGATCAAAGATGACAAGATAAGTTCAAGAGTGCAAAAAAAAAAAAAAGAATTGTATATGAGGTTTAGAATTATTCATGACAAGTCTGCTGTGTTGGTGTTTGGTTATTAAATACTATTCGGTCCTAGACTTGACCGAGTCGTGATCAGGGGTCAGTTAAATACTTGCGGACTGTTTTACGCTAAACATTTAAAAATTATGCTCTACTTGCCCCTTAGCCTTTCTCGGCTGGTCATACGTTTACAGCGTCTCTGAGATAGTCAAGAAGAGGAGCTAATACGTTATTGTGAATGCTCCACAGTATTGGGTTCAATAACACCAGCCAATGGATGAGAGAGCTACTGAGAATTACTGCAATTCTTTTTGGTGGTAGGTTTATCTACATTAACAATCTCCAAGCACCAAGAATCAATGCTGCAGTACCTAAAATATATGTTAGAATTACGTCACTGGGTCTGAAAATAAAAGAATTTACCTGTGCAAACACCCATAAGCCATTGCAGGGTCTGAAATTTGACCGCTTCCAATTTCTCACGGAGTCCAGCTACTTCTTGTTCAATCTTCGTCTCCGTTTCTTTAATCTTCAGCTCCTGTACATTCGCCTCCTCTCGGATCCTTCCCTTCTCCAGATTCAGGTCAAGCCTCACAGAGGCTTGAGTCCTGCCGATCTCATCTCTCAGTCTGCTATTCAGTTTTGCAAGATCGTTCGTTAAGCGCTCATGAGAAGCTCGCGTGGTGGCTGATTCTGTCGAGTCAGCTGAAAGAAGCTCAGAGCGTAGTTTTGCAAAGTCGACTTTTTGCGTGTAGGTTGCCTTTGCTTGGTCCTCTCGCAGAACCATGGTTCGTGTTAGGTTTTGGATACTTTTTAATGTCAATTAAGGCTACAAGAAGACTGTAAGCTTGCAAACCTTTCTTCAATAACGTCACTAAGTACTTTCATCATCGCCACTGACTGCGCTTCTGTAAAGCCCTCCTCTCGTAATCGCTGAACAAACTTCAAGGTATCAAAGTGATGGTCTCGGGCTCGGTAGGCTGTGGCATGGAATGCCCGCCTATGCCTATAGTTTTCAAGAATTCTGCTTTGGTATCGAAGAGTTCCATAGTACCCTGCCGGATGGATACGGGTCCTAGTTAGAGTGTCTGTAGGTTTCGAAGGGCTATTGTAACTCGTTGAAATAGTACTCAGAGCCCGCATTGTATTCTGTTGAACTACTGCATTTTGCCAACTTAGTTTTGGGAGGAGAAATCGAGGAAGTGATTGAGACATGACTGCGTTTGCCATTGTGATAAATCGTTAAGATGCAAAAGTATTAATCAAGGCTGGATAGCTTTAGTCTCAAATTCCGAAGCTCAGTATCACAACCGAAAATGATGGCGAGGTTACAACTAGGTTCGTCACATGAGGTTCTAACCGTATTCAGCTAGTCTCACTGACAGCCTTGCACAGTGACTCAGCACCCCTCCATATCCCAAATTCAAAAGCGCACGCAAAAAATCCATGTTGACGAACAGTTTGCGATTACCTACCACAAATTCTACGCATATCCGAGATCGAGACCGCGATAACCTGAGACAACTACAAAGCTAATCAAAAATATAGAGGAAGAGGAATATTTAGAATATACAACTTTGTGCCACCCAACATGGCTGCAAACGGGGACAGATACGGAAACGACCTCGACTCCGACTCAGATTCTGGGCCTGGATCTCCCAATCTTGAAGCACAAGATATTGATGATAATGTTGAAGTTCTCGAAGAGAAACCTATCAAGTCCGCGTTAAAAAAATCCAGCCACAAGGAACCCGCTCCGGCAATCATCCGCCCAACTCTACCTCCTCAGACAGAGCCGAAGGACCTCGATGTCAAATCCCTGACTCCCCTCACTCCCGAAATTATTGCGAGGCAAGCCACCATCAATATTGGCACAATAGGACATGTGGCTCACGGAAAATCGACTGTGGTCAAGGCTATATCTGGCGTGCAGACTGTTCGATTCAAGAACGAGTTAGAGCGAAATATTACCATCAAGCTTGGATATGCCAACGCCAAGATCTACAAGTGTAATAATGATGAGTGCCCAAGGCCAGGATGCTATAGAAGTTACAAGAGCGAGAAAGAGGTGGATCCACCTTGTGAACGAGACGGATGCTCTGGGACATACAGGCTGATCAGACATGTTTCGTAAGTTTTTACAACTCTTTGTGGTGAAGGAAGATACTGATCAATAAAGCTTCGTCGACTGCCCTGGTCACGATATTCTTATGAGCACTATGTTGTCAGGTGCAGCGGTCATGGATGCAGCTCTCCTTCTCATTGCTGGCAACGAAACCTGCCCTCAGCCACAAACATCCGAACATCTTGCCGCCATCGAAATCATGAAGCTTGACAAGATCATTATTCTCCAAAACAAAGTTGATCTCATGAGAGAAGAAGCTGCGAGAGAACACAAGGGACAAATAGACAAATTCATACGAGGAACTGTTGCTGGAGGAGCCCCAGTCATCCCAATTTCTGCGCAGTTGAAGTTTAATATCGACGCCGTAAATGAGGCTATTGTCAACACCATACCTGTCCCCCCTCGAGACTTTACTATGGACCCTCAAATGATTGTTATTCGATCGTTCGATGTCAACAAGCCAGGTGCTGAAATTGAAGAGTTGAAGGGAGGTGTTGCTGGTGGGAGTATCCTGCATGGCGTTGTAAAACTCGGCGACGAGATTGAAATTCGACCAGGAATTGTCACCAGAGATGAGAAGGGGGCCATCAAATGCACCCCAATTTTCAGCAGAATTGTGACACTGAACTCAGAAAACAATGAGCTAAAGTATGCAGTACCTGGTGGCCTTATTGGGGTTGGAACTCGCATCGACCCAACACTTTGTCGCGCTGATCGTTTGGTCGGATTCGTACTGGGATTGAAGGGCCGCTTGCCCGATATTTACGTTGAAATTGAAGTCAACTACTACTTGTTACGTCGGCTGTTGGGTGTAAAGACAGCAGATGGTAAACAAGCCAAGGTGGCTAAGCTAGCTAAAAACGAGGTTCTTATGGTGAATATTGGATCTACGGCGACTGGCGCAAAAGTTGTCGCCGTGAAGCAGGATGCTGCGAAGTTAGTATTGACTAGTCCGGCATGCACAAATATCGGAGAAAAGGTTGCACTGAGCCGTCGGATTGAGAAGCATTGGAGATTAATAGGATGGGCTACGATAGCCAATGGGGTCACTCTTGATCCAAGTACTTCTTAAATGTGTCTCTGGCTTTTTTTTGCCCAAACTGCATTTGGAGGAGTTGAATCATGATAGATTGGGCCCAAAAAGTTAGCTCGATATACGAATCAAGATTTTAAACGTACGAGCCATGCAAAACTACGTAGAAGAATGAATTTTTTAAGGAAGGATAGGACTGCTATACATGTTTTAACACTAAATGAAGCTATCTCTGACTTAGATGTACGTAGTCATGACATGTGAGATATTCTAGAGAAAAAAGAAAACAACGTGTGTAACTACTTATTATGCCAAGAATGCACCCCGGCTACAAATGGGACAAGTTTTGTCATGTACATGTTTTTCATTTTAGTAGAATTAGATAGCCCATTTCTGTATTGTATATTATGGCCATTTATATTTTTCGTGGGAAGAGAGTGTAACCTAACTCTGCGTAGGCATGGCAACATCAGCCGCTTTTGAAATCGCATCCTCACTTCTCCACAAACTTGTGACGGTCTTCAGCTGTGTGTAAAAGTTCAATCCTGGCTTGCCATAAAAGTTGCTTGCTCCACCACCAGCAATGCTCTTCTTGTTACCAGTGAAGCTGAACATTGGGAGAGGGACTGGCATAAATATTAGCAGAGAGCTCATCTTTAGCTGTGAATTTGCTTACCCGGGATAGGAACATTCACACCAACTTGACCGGCCTCAATGTTCTTCTGGAAGGCAGCTGCCGTAGCCCCAGACTTTGTGAAAATTGCAACACCATTTCCATATTCGTTTGCATTGATGAGATCGACCGCCTCCTCAAAAGACTCAACATTCAAACAAACTAAGACTGGGCCGAAGATTTCTTCTTTGTAGCAGGTCATGTGGGGCTTAACATTTGTAATGATTGTTGGTCCGACCCAGTTTCCATTGGGATAATTCGCGGGTTTATATCCGCGACCATCCAGTAAAATAGTTGCGCCTTCTTTTTCGGCGCTGTCGATGAGCTTTTCGATTCTCTCTTTGCTTTGAGGTGAAATGACTGGACCTAAATCGGCACCCTTCTCGAAACCACCATTTACTTTCAGGGACTTCGTGCTCTCGGCGAGTTCTGGGAGCCAATCTTTTGTCTCACCAACCATAACTAAGGTACTGAGAGCCATACATCTTTGTCCCGCAGCGCCAAAGGCAGCACCAACAATAGAGTTAAGCGCGTGCTGCTTATTAGCATCTGGAAGGATGGCTGCATGGTTCTTTGCACCTAGGTTGGCTTGTACACGCTTTCCGTTTGCTGAGCCTCGGGTGAAGATATACTCTCCAGCTCTGTTACTACCTACAAAACTGATAGCCTTGATAGCTGGTTCATCAATAATAAAGTCGACTGTCTTTGCTGCGCCATGCACGATATTGAGAACTCCAGGTGGGAAGCCGGCCTTCTGAGCTAGTTCAGCCAAGATCATGGCCGCGCCAGGATCACGCTCTGACGGCTTCAGAATGAGACAGTTACCAGTGGCCGTTGCAATTGGGATGGACCAGAGAGGAATCATAGCTGGAAAGTCTGCAAGCTGGTTAGCATCAGAAATATTTAGAGACTAAAAACAACACACTGAAGGGGCAGATAGAAGCCACAACACCCAGTGGTTCTCTATAACTGCGAGTTTCCATGTCCTTGGCGACTTCCAACACCTCGCCCATCATCTGCTGAGGAATATTACATGCCCCTTCAGCGACTTGTAATCCACGAAGAACATCACCTTTGGCATCTAGGAAAGGATTTAGTACTGAATCTACCCAATGTGCAATTTTGGAGAATATCACCTGCGAAAGTTTTGCCCTGCTCCAATGTTATGCTGGCAGCCAACCTATCCCAATTGTCTCTAACCAGTTGCGTAAACTTGAACATGATTTGTTGCCTGGCCATTACACTTGTTGCCTTCCAAGCTGGGAAAGCCTTCTTTGCACTCTCCACTGCCGCCTTAAGCTCAGCATCGGTGCTCTGGGGAACTCTTGTAACAAGGTTGTTGGTCGCGGGGTCATGTAAATCGATGAATTGGGTAGCTTCAGATTTCACGAATTGGTTGTCAATAAAGTAAGGCGTGTCTTGAATATTTTGGATTTTCTCGTGATTCGTAGGATAGTTTTCAGGACTAGATGCAAGAGCAGTCGCAGCAGCAGGCTTGAGATGCTGGGCCGTGGCATGGAGTCTGCGAGAAGCAATCTTCGATGCTTGAGTGGGGGGAGCCATTCGGAGCGCTGGTGTTGAGCGCGTAGCTCGCGCTGCGGCCGCGGGGATATTTCGAGTAAGGACCCGGCGCATTGTCAAATATTCCAAGAAAATAGCTCGTGGAATGGAAGAAGTTCACAAACTTGCTTCCAATACTAGAGCAGACAGATCATTCATAAAGGTACGTTGCGGCTCAAGATCCGAGCTATTCGGCTAACCCCCAAGTCTCGTGGACCCCGCGCTGACGGTGCAACCTGCACGAGCGCCCCTTAACCTGCCCCTGTAGGCTTACTTACCGATCGAGCTCAGCGAAATCGGCCACATGGAGGTCGAATAACCTTGGTAGAAAAAGGGTCGATGGTACGGGATGGGATTACTTACAGAGAGTATTGTATTACTCTCAGTTGACTTAGAACGAGTGATTAAACTTGCTACACCGAATAGCAGTTTCCAGCCAGGACTTTCCATTGGGTTGGAAAGATCCAGTAATCAATAAGTCTGAGAATTACAATACGATAAGGCTAAGGGTGGAATTTATTTTCCGCGCCATACAAATATCGAAGACTTATTCCTGAATTCTACTGTATGGCTTCAATATAGTTGAGTTTGCCGCCGCCTCACGGAAATTCCCCAAGAGCGGGCGACTGAGCTTGGCATCTCCGCTCTAAAACTTACCCCAAAACGGTGGCTCCGCCTTAAGGTCTGCCGTCAAAGAAATGGGACTTCATCAACGACGCCACCGCTGCAACTGTTGATGCAAAGAACATGATTAAAACTGGGGAATCCCCACGACTGGGGAAGTCTCCCCGCCTTATTCCTACCCGCATTTGTCGGTACAGACCCCATGGGCGGAAACATGAAGGCAAAATCTCCATTCTCGCTTCACACTCTCCGCCTCTACTTAACACAAATTCGCTGGCAAGTGCAGGCATGGCAAAGAAATATATTCCACTAATGTTACGTTAACTTACTCTCATACAGAATAAGTATGGCTGGTCAAGAATTGCTCTTTTGGGTCACTCCGATTAGAGGTGCCCCTTTGCAAGATAGTTCTGAGTCTGCGACTATATAATTGTCCACTTGTCCCTGAATATGTACATTTAATGAAGATCATTTCTCTCAATTTCTCCTGTAATATCATTTACCCTGTCACTCTGTTCTCAAAATGGGCCTCCTAAACCTCAATATCGCCTGGAAACTGCATAAATGGGCTATCTTCTACTGTCTCGTATCAACGATCGGGGCTTTATGCTATGGCTATGACACGATCTACTATACTGGAATTCAAGGGATGAAAGTATTCATCCATGACTATGGTATACAGAAGCCTGATGGAACTTATGCTCTCACTACAACCTTTCTGTCTGTCACTGCATCTATAATTTATGTAGGGGAGTTCTGTGGGGCTCTGTGAGTAGTTTTATTCTTCCAGGTTCATGCTACAAATGTACGAACTAGAGAGAATATTCCGGCCTAATTTCAATCAGGATGACAGCGCCAATCAATGATAAATGGGGTCGTAAGATGGTATTCTTGACAGCTTCTCTTTGTATCATCATCGGAGCTATCGTACAGCTTTTTTCCTCTGGTATCTATGGAGTCTTCTGTCTAGGTCGAATTTTCATCGGTTTGGGTATCGGCGAATTCACAGCAGTGTCCTTGATCTAGTAAGAAACTCTTATTTCTCCCTAATTTCATCTTTATATCCTTTATCCTCGCTCTTGCCTCATTTGCTCAAGAGAAAATTAAATCCTAACACCTTCCAGCATCGGTGAAGTGGCGCCTTCAGCGATCCGCGGCCCCGCCCTTATGATGTTCCAATTTATGCAATCTTGCTCTCAATTCGCCGTTGCGGGTATCACACAAGGTACCGAGACCATTGATAGTAGAGCCTCTTATAGAATCCCCATGGGTCTTCTTATTGCTCTTCCGGCTACGATGCTCATCTTATTACCCTTCATTCCCGAAAGCCCTGTGTGGTTTGTCTACAAATGCAGGCATGAAAAGGCAGAGTCAGCTCTTCGAAAAATCAATCGCTCAATACCAAGTTACGATCCTACTGATGACCTCCAAGCCATCGACGATCAAATTAAGATAGAAAAAGATATGGAAGCAGAATCGTCATGGGCTTCGCTATTCAAGGACCCAATAGAACGGCGCAAGCTCATATTTTCCTGTGGTGCCATGTTTGCACAACAGATCAACGGTATCCAGTTCTGGTACACTTATGGAGTCGTTTTTGCAGAATCTATCGGTGTCGCTCAGCCTTTTACCATTAATACTATAACAGATGTCCTGCAAATCCTTGCTGTTGGAGCTTCTGTCATCCTCGGTAATAAGATTCGCCGTCGAACAAACCTGTTGGTGTGTACTTGTGGTATCTTTTTCTCCTTGATCGTCGTTGGTAGTCTTGGGACAACTCATCGCGGAGGACCTTTCTCCAAGGGTGTCGGTATTGCCATTGTCATTTTTGCATATATTAATATCATATGCTTCAACTTCTCGATTGGCACACTCTCTTACACCATTGCCTCGGAAATGGCAGTTGGCAGGAACAGAAATAAAATAACTGCATCTGCCATTTGTGTTTTCTTCTTTACTGTATGGCTCATGGTATTCGTCAGCCCATACCTCTACTATACCGCCAACCTCGGCCCAATGTTGGCATTTGTGTATGCAGGAACCACGCTCTTCACTCTGGCTTACGTTTGGTTTTGTGTTGGAGAGACAACAGGCCGGACGAACATGGATATCGATAGGCTTTTCATTGACAAGGTGCCGGTGAGGCAATGGAGAACTCATGTTTTCACTGCTGAGCTAGGAGAGAAGTTGAGTAATGAAAAAGACTCTGGAGTACAGGAAATAGAAGTATCAAAAGTCTGAAAATTAATTAAGTAAATTTCAATGAATTATACACGAAGGCAGAGACACAGTATTACGGTCGTTGACTTTGTTGAGATGGAATTGACTCTGTTGAATCTTGGCTGTCTTCGTTGTTACAAGAGCAGTACATTCTTAAAATACATCTCGAGTTCTCCAATAGTTATTGTATTCAACTCGGTAACTGTTGCCACCCACCCGTCTGGTCGTAGCACAACCACCCCCCCTTGATTTACATCTACCCCGTATCTCTCATGAGCTGTCTGGTTTTTATCGTAAAATACTTTCCCAAAAGGCAAAATTCCAAGCAGTTCAAAAGCAGACGGACCGATCTGAGCAGAAATTGTAAGCCACGATATTGGCCACTTGATATTAGAAAAAAATGTTGAAGCTCCAAGAGCTTTAGACATGTCTTTCAGGGAAACAGAAGTGTAGTTTGGGCTACCAGCAAATACCACAATATGAAATCGGGCCATATTAGGAGTTTCTTTGTGCAGCCGGGTCACTTCCATTGTACCAGGTTTTTGTAACTGAACGTCTGGCCCTCGCTGTCCGGGAGTTACTGATGGGTGATCTGTGCTTTCTTTGAACGAACCCTTCACATTCAACCTGTTGAAGTTGAAGGAAATGCTAAGGCCCGACGTAAATGTGGAAACTTCTTTCATTACGATTCCTAGAATCTCGTTTGGATCTGCGTTAGAATCTCCCGTCCAGCCAACGGGTAGTTGCATTGTCATTAACCGGGAAATATCTTTATCATAGTTGATAAGTTTAAGCACATTGGGTAGTCGTTCATCTTGGTATGTATCAAGGAGCGAAATAGGCGCCAGCCCATGCAAAACCAAGGAGAGTTTCCATCCAATATTACATGCGTCGTGTAAGCCGGTATTCTCTCCTTGAGCTGCCCCTGAACTATGTGTGTGAGCTGAATCTCCCGCTAAAAATATACTTCCCTTGGTAAAGAAACTTCTAGCAACCCTCTGCCCTACAGAGTAAACTGTAAACCAGTCAACTTGCTTGAATTTAAGTGAGAATGGTTTCACAGATGCTATTGCTTCAGCAACTGCTGCAGTTTCGTTGAACTCTGAGTAGGCTTTCTGACGCTCAGCTGTGAAGGCGAATCCGATTCGGGTTCCGCCATGATCTAGAGCTGCCCAGAGGACATTTCCATGGGTTGGTGATTCAATCGAACCGTATGCTCGAGGCTTAGGCATATTTGTCTCAACGATACCATCAATTCGAACCCATTTATCCTCTGTCGTGCTTCCCTCGAAAGGGATATCTAAAACCCGACGAACGAAAGACCTCCCTCCATCAGCTCCAATCAGGTACTTGCACTTGATAGTACTCTTCAGTCCAGTTTTGCCATCTTTGACACTGGCCGCAACTCTGTATTGGCCTTGCGGCAAAGTTTCATCCACTTGAATGCCCACCAGTTCAACAGGTGCTTCCAAAGTAACGCCCAACCCCTTCAGCCTTTTTCTGAAAATATCCTCTTGATATTTCTGTCTCAATACCAAAGCAAAATCCCACTGTGTGTCTTTCATATTCTCCATAAAGTGCCAACCTCTTCCTTGCACTTCATTTCCATCCTTATCATAGCTGACAGTGCTTCTACAAGCAAAACAATCTTGAGCAAGTTCGTCCGCAAGACCCAGTTGGTCCAAGATTTCCGACGATCTTGGATAGAGAGTTATTGCTCTTCCATAAGTATCTTGACTCGATTTTGGGTGTTTTTCAATTATTGCAATCGACTTGGAGTGACCAAATCTTGCGAGTTGGAAAGCTGTCACCAAGCCCACTGGCCCCCCTCCGACAATGAGAACGTCAACATGACGCAATGTATTCTCAACACTACCCATATCGTATGCCAGATTTAAAAGTCGATGTACTTCTCCTCGTCATTCAAAATGGGAGAAGATCTTGAGTATCCGAAACAGACCTAACCTTTCCTGGGTTTTCGAAGAGGTTATGTCATCTGATTCCATGTCGCTTTTAAAGGAAGAAGTAAACATGCCCAACGAAACATTATTGGCTTGACGATGTGACTTGGTCTTTATCCTTACGTTATAACGGCATACCTCTTATCGGTGGGCATCAACGGGCAAGATATAGAGTATCCCACTTTTGAGCGATAGAATGTTCGGTATTACGCCTATCTCTCGTGTAATATAGTTCTAAATAAGAGGGCTCTCAGCATGGAAAAATTGGCACTTGTATATTCGCAATAAGGAGTGTCTCTAATTCCTAAAATTGCCCCAAGTACAAAATTGCACTTACTAGGAAATTGTCCCTGGATAGGAATCGAAACACCTCTGGCATCGTAAAATCTCTACAATATCATAGGCTTAGGGAAAATTTGACAAAACCGTTAATTTTTGTTGCTACAAGTGCCAATTTCAGCCACTTTTTAAATGTCGGAGAGGCTCTTTCCCTATTCTATCCCTAAGCAGATGTAAACAATATATCTTACCTTGAAGGCATTGAAAATCCCACAAACTCTGATGTTTTATTTGGAATATAGATATTAGCACAGCATGGCACAGAATATCTAAGAGATATTTTATAATTCGATTAAGAGAAAAAAGAATTGTTCTATTCTTTAACTATATATTTTCCACTTCCCACTCATCTTGGCTCCGGCTACCCGCCAAAGTACTGACCCCTCTCTTCAAAAACTGTCCATATCCTTTCTTTCCCACAAGCCCACCTTCATCTCTTGCCCATACAATTTGACCTCTCAATACTGTCCATCTCGGCCACTGGTTCATCATCCTCCCTTCATATGGGGTATAGTCCACATTGTGATGCAACATTGAGTTCGTCAACTTGAATTTCTCCATTTGAGGATACCAGATCGTCAAATCGGCGTCGCTTTCCCCTGGGATTAAAGCCCCTTTTCTCGGATAAAGCCCATAAAGCTTTGCAGCATTTGTCGACGTCACTTCAACAAACCTTTGCAATTTCAGACGATTTTCTGACAATACCAGTGGCAACCTCGTCTCCACGCCTGGGCACCCGTTTGGGATGTACTTGAAATGTCCATTTGGATATTCGGGGCTAAGGACAGATTTCTTTCCAACCTCAGCGTCATCAAAGAGAAACGGGCAGTGGTCTGAGCTAAGCACTGTGAATGTTCCATCTTCAAGTCCTTGCCATATGGCCTCATGATCCTGCTCGTCTCTCGGTGGTGGAGAGCAGACGCACTTTGCGCCCTCAAATCCTGGCTTATCTAGATCCTTTTTCGTGAGGATAAGATACTGTGGACAAGTTTCGGCATAAATTGGCAGCCCCTTTTTCTGAGCATCAGAAATATGCTTTGCGGCAACTGGGGAAGAAACATGAACAATTAGAATAGGAACATCTATGAAACTGCTCAGACTTATTGCCCTGTACGTCGCCTCAATCTCTGCCACCGGGGGGTGACTTGTGGCGTGATACTTCGGAGCAAATAGCTTCTTCTCTTCCAGCTTCTTGATAGTCCAGTCAATGATAGCCCCATTCTCAGCATGAATCATGGTGACAATCTTTTGCTTTCGAGCCTCAAATAAGACGTCCAGAATCTCTTCATCTTTGAGCTGCAATGCTTCATAAGTCATATAAATTTTGAGGGATGAGATGCCAGCTTCTCTGAGAGCTGCGAACTCGGAAATGGCCTGCGGACCAGCATTTGAGCAGATTAAATGAAAAGAATAGTCCGAATAACAGTTGTTCTTTGCGCGCGCATGGGTTGCCGCCAACGCAGCAAGGAGGGATTCTTCGTCCTTTTTTTGAGGAGAGAAGGCAATAATTGTAGTATTTCCGCCGGCGACACCTGCCCGAGTGCCTGTGATGGATTTAGCTCAAGTATTCGCAGGAGAATTTGACCAACCTGTCTCAAAATTATCGGCAGTCACCCCTTTACCGAATAACGGGGGCTCTTCAAGATGGCTATTCTAATCAGAGGCATTTCACTACTCAGAATTTATTATCCCTTACACATGTGCATCAACACCGCCGGGCTAATACCAGATATTAACACTATTCTTGAATATGGCATGTGTAATCTTACCATCACCATGCCCCCTTGAGCATCAATGATCTTTTCCCCCTTCACTTCACCCAAGGTCCCTCTAGGAACTAGCCTTACAATCTTTCCAGCTTTGATAGCAATATCAAATTCACCAATTTCTTCATGTGTGACTACTACACCATTCAAGACTAACAAGTCGAATTCCATTTTAACAAATTTTTCTAAAAAGATTTTGACTTTCTTTCAGATCCTTCAACGTGTTATAGGAAATGTTGCACTAAGAACATAGGGTCTGAAAAGTGGGGTGATCTGGTTGGCCATCTACTACCATTTCCTTATCGCCTGCTATCTCACTTACTGCGCGCCGAGATGGAGGCACACCAGTGTTCCTCCATGGATTGTCCCTCACTAGGAGACAAATGTTGGGATGCTAGAGATAGCTCAAGATATAAATCAGTCATAAGATATCAGATATGATCTTGAAATGCTTTCAAAGTTTCTCATTCGGCGCTCCATATGTAATAAAACTAGAGGGCTTACAACGCGCCTAGGAGTCCGACCTTTAAAGAAGCCTAGTCAAAAAGTTGTGTAGAATGGAATTAATGAAGCTAGAATGGTTCATCCAGGACTTCCCCGGAGAAAGGAAGAATATCGAGGTACTTATGATATTACGATATCCATATTTGTACAGGAAACTAAGCTCTTATGATACCACTGCTATGAAACTTGGTATAATTGTACTTACTCTTACTTTTAGGGTTAGAAAAACAGTACTCACTATTAATATGGATGGCTAGGAAGGCCGGATTTCAAAACGATAGTTCAAGCAAGCTGGAGAAAGTGAATACACAAGAAGTTCCTGCCCCTCCAGTATTACTCTATGTAGACTAGCATATACGCTAGCGGCCGCATCTCGCACATCGCAAAAATGACTTTGTTCAATGAACTTCGTGATGATTGTCAAAAATCAACCTCTTTCAAATCCCACTGCGCCTCGGCCACTCTATACAATATGGCGCCTTCGACGCAGCAAGTCTTCATTGATGGCAACTTTGCCGATCTTGCTCAAGAGTTAGCTGATTACCTCAACATCGGATCGGAAATTACCCCTCTCCTTGAAAAGAATCAAAAAGATGACGCTCTTAAGAAACTCGTAACTGCTTCGACTGCACTTAACTCGGCACCCGAGAAGGAGTTTACTGCAGCATACAATCTCCTGGTTTACCTTGTCATTCAGTCGCCCAGTGTCAACATATTCCTCCCTCGAATCTGCGAGAACCTTTCTAGGCCCGTCGCATCTTCTCCTGTTAATGGCTCTGGCCTTGCGTTGAATGTGCTCACTACTGTCTTCAACCTTCTCCAACCGGAAAATGAAGTTAGATTCAATGTTTTCCAGGCTGTCTTACGTCTTGTCAAAACAAGTGGTATGTTCGAGGTGCTACGGCCGCAGTTGAAGAAGTTAGACGCTTGGCTTGTCGAGTGGGAGGTAGATGAGGAAGACCAGAGGAAATTATATGGACAGATCGCAGACGCTGCAGAAGATGCTGGAGAGGAAGAGTAAGTGTTTGCTTCAATTTTAGAAAATCAGAATACTAATTTATGTTTAGGCAATCTTATCAATATCTTCTCAAAGCGTTGCGGACGTTCGACTCCAACGAGGCCTCAGAAGTCTCTTCTACCGAAGCACAGAATCTTTCTCTACGCGCTCTTAAAATTGCTCTCCTCTCAAATACCCACTATGACTTTCACGATCTCACTTCTCTTCCCACTGTACAGGCCCTCAGCGATTCACACCCAGTCTATTCTGAACTTCTTGAAATCTTTTCGGAGAAAGAACTCGAAGATTACAACGACTTCAGGGATGAGCATGATGGATTTATTGAAAAAGAGGGTCTCGACAATAGCAAATTGCATCGGAAGATGAGACTTCTGACGTTAGCAAGCGTTGCAGCAAGCACGAACAGCAGAGAGCTGGAGTACAAGCGCATCGCTAAAAATCTACAAATCCCTCCTGAAGATGTGGAGATGTGGGTTATTGACGTCATTCGGGCTGGGTTGGTTGAGGGCAAGTTGTCGCAACAAAAGCAGGTCTTCCTGGTGCACAGAACTACGTACCGAGTCTTTGGCGAGAAACAATGGCGCGAGGTTGCTACGAGAATAGATCAATGGAAAGAAAGTCTGAGGGGCGTAAAGGAGGTAATCGGCAGAGAGAGACAACTTGCCGAGACTCAAAAGGAACGTGAGATACATGAGGCTGATAGGAAAATTGCTGGCGCTGCTGGCATGGGAGGTGGACGTAGAGGTGGAGGGAGAGATAACATGATTGAAATGGGTACTGATTGATTGTTGGAAAGCTTATAGCAAGGCCCCAGGCTATTTCCACTCATAAGAACTAAAGGTCAATGCCACTGGCATTAAATACTTGTGTACAGGTTTGCATAGCATCTGGCATGATGCGGGACGATGATACTTCGCAGTGGTACGGGTATGAATGTGCTCAGTATGAGCCCGACGAACGAAATGCATTGAGCATGCTAGCTATGACTACAATGATAAAATAAACAATTAGGCATAATTTGTATGTTGTACACTCTATAAACCCGGTATCCCATCTCTTAAAAACTTTTTCCTAGTCTTTCCTCAACCTTCTCTCTGGTCTCCTTGTAGACTTCGGCCGGCGTTTTTGTCGCCACAACCTTCACTACCCGCCCTTGACTGGCAAAATAATCCACAACCGGCATACTTGTCTCCACAAACGTCTTAAACCTTTTCTTGATACTCTCTGCATTGTCATCTGAGCGCCCGCTGGTCTTCCCGCGCTCCAACAACCGCCTCTGCATCTCCTCTTCTGGGCAGTCAAAGAACAAGACGAACTTGCTTGGGCACACCGTCTCCTCAAATTTCAATGCTTGATCCATTTGCCTTGGGAACCCATCTATCAGGAACTTTCCCTTTTTATCCTTGCCCTTGCCCACAACTTCTGTCATAGCATTTTCCAGTAACTGGATGGTGACCTCCATGGGCACGATCTTGCCGTCCTTAATATAGCTCTTAATTAAGTCACCAAATTCGGAGCCTTCTCTATTCTGTTCAGCACGAAGCAAGTCGCCGGCCGAGAGATGTGTGAAGTTGTAGTCCCGTACTAGATTTGCGCATTGTGTGCCTTTCCCAGCTCCAGGCCCACCAAGAACGAAAAGGACAGTTACATTGTTAGAGGAGAAGGTTGGGATGTCCTTTTTGGGGGCGGCGATTTGTCCAGCATTCGATGCCATATCTAGAACCTTCAATTAGCTATTCTGATTACTATATTATTCCTCGAGTTGAAGAAAACGATGAGCGAGAAGTAGTTAGAGGGTTGATCATTACAAAAACCCTCTGAATGCGGATCTGTGTATATTGGTAGAGCAATTGATACGTACCAACTCGACTTTTAACCATCAACATATAAGCTCCGGACCCCGCAAGTGTGATGGCCACAAATGGCCAGATTTTGAAAGGACTTTTGCCCGGTTTAGGACCGCCTTGACCTGTTGCGTAGCTACGTACAATTGGAGAATTACGGATCGGGGTTCGAAGACTTCGAGGGAACGCGTTCGAAGCACGGAGGAAGGGTGAAGGTTGTTGAAATAGTCGGCGCGACATAAATCCAGGCAAACGACCTGCCATTATGAGGTATTGGATCGCAGAGATGCCGTGTGACGACGTGCATGAAAGCTTGATTATTGACAGCCTGGCTTGGAGAAAATTATAACTAATTTTGCCCTATTTTTAAGGCTGCAAGACACTTCGGCTCCGTCATTGCTGCCCCTATTCAGTTTGTATAACTATCTCCTAGTTCACAGAGTCAGAAAAACACTTAATGTATTATCCAGGCGTATTAAGCAATCTCGATATAGCGAGATACTATGAATTTGGGCTCTCAGCCGCTATCTATCTAGGTATCACTGTCTAATGTTTTCAAAACTTTGTCGAGCGCATTTTGAACGCCAGGAGACCGCTCGCTCCTCCTGCCCTCTACAACCATTGCCTTGATTTTCGATTTAACTTCATCCCTCCCATCTCCGGAAATTCCGAACACCCCATCGACAAGTGCTTGAGCTAATATCTCAGCAGCTTCTCCTCTCTTGGTTCTCAACATCTCACTACCAGACCCGCCAGACACTTCCAATGTTGCGAAGTAGCCAAGAGCCAAGTCGTGACTGCCTGAATCCTTTGGACGAGTTCCCTGTCGAAGACCATCAAACAAAGCTTTTGTTCGTTCGTAGATAACTGTTCGAGTGGCGACAGTAGCTTTCGTAGAAGCCAGTACCTGGTTGACAGCCTCCAAAAGTTTTGATAAATGTGTAGTTGGGGACAAGCCAAGATTCTTAGTGTTGACCGCTCGAAATAGCGATGAAATCCCAGCCGTTATTGTTTCTGACTCTTGCGATTTACCTCCACTTTTGGTATCATCGGTGGTATCCATTTTGTCCTCACTTCCAAATTCTTCAAGTATTGGCGTGACGATATCATAGACTTCGTCAAACATATCTATATCTGTGCGTTCCTCACTGTATTCGCCTAAAAGGGTAAATGCATGAGGTCTATAGGCATCATTGTTGCGTTTTGCTTCCCTTATGGCAATTTTCTTCATTTGGGCAGCAACAGCAGGGTCCTCCGACCAAAATGCCTTGCCTGCCTTCGTGAATTTGACGAACGACTCAAGTACTTTTTCCTTCCCATCAAATGTCTTGAGGGCAAGAGCCTTTTCTAGTGCAGGCCAAACAGCAGCGGCATTTGAATTGCTTATTTCCAACCCAGAGGAAGCAACTACATCGGCTATTGTGAGAGCGGCGGTATGTTTTATTGCCCATTTTGGGGAATCTAGACAACTTATCGATAAATCGTTGATCTCTTTTGAATACAGAAGAACAGCGCGCGAGCCTCCAACATTCTCGCTCCAAGTCTTGTCAAATTGCTCCTTAACATGTTCGTCAAAGTCATGTTTGGCAAAAAATACGAATGGAAGAAATTCCGATGCTAGGGCGTTGAACCGATCGGTTGAGAATTTTGATATAGCATACATGATTTCTGCTACTACTTGTCGTTTGATCTCATCTTCGGCATTGAAATAGAGATCTTTCGAATACTTCGATAGGCGGAGCAAAGCATCATCAGAGGCAAGACGTGATAAATATCCAGTTGATCTTGCATAGGCTGCGCTAACAGCGTTGTTCCGGTCAAGGACAGCCCTCTCCGATAGTTTAAGAAACCTGTCCGCGTAGGGTCGGAAAACAAAAGTATGCCTAGTCGCAAGACTAACTAGAACACCAGTGCACCCAATTTTGGAAGGCATTCCAATAGCTGTCTTGATAGCATGTTCTAGCCGAGGGACGAGTTCTGCCATGGTTGGTTCATCAAGGATATCAAGACAGCGTTCAATTGCTTCCATTAGAGGAGAGTGTGACACGCCTTTTGATCTTGCCTCGTCGATTTTCGCTTCAGTAAGATTGTATTGCGCTGCTCTTAAGTAGAGATAGTCAACTCCTTCCATTTCCATTGTACTTAAAAGTCCTAATAATTGCTCCACTAAATTCGGAACAAACGGTAGGAGGGCCGTTCCACCGCTCTTGACAAGTTTCAAGACCGTAACAGTCGCAAATACTCTTACTTCTTCCGCCGAACTTTCCATTCCCTGGCTTGAGAGAAGGAATGGGATGACTTCCTTTAACATGGATTGGGCGTGCTTCGAGGAGTTTCCAGCTTCAACTTGACGGACAAGGATGTTTGTCAATACCATGCTTAGAGATAATGCTGCTTTTCGAACAGAGCCTTTGATATCATCGAGGACTTTGAATGCAACCTGCCATATTTCCTGAAGCTTTTTCTCGTATTTCTCAAACTCTCGGCCCTGGAGAAGGTCTGCAATAGCCGCACAGCTGGCTTGCCTTGTCCGCCATTCCTTGCCTAAAATACTCTTCAGTAAATCAGCGAGTATATCATCGAAATATAGATTGATTATTGAAGTTGAATCCTTGACGAGAGCTGTCCAAATATCATTCATTGAGCGTTGGACATTCGGATTCGGATCAAAGCGATAGCGATAGAGTTTGGGATATAGCTTTGGATCCATTTCGGACTCGGAGAGGATGTTACTTAATCCAAACCTGCCAAAAGCGGCGCGGGTTGACCATGTAGCTGCATTTGAGGCAAGAGACATAAACTTGTAGACCAGACTTTGATCTCCAACTTCGTTGGCCAAGCTTATGATATCTTTGTATGAGGTGACAGAGTTACCTTCCCCGGTCGGCAAGGCTCCTGGTCTGCAAAGAGTCAGTATACGATTCTCTTGAAGTTGACTTTAATTGTCATAATGCTTTTGCTGGAGACGCGACTAGTCTTCCAATACAGAGACAAAAAACGGATGTATAGGGGGAATCGGAAATAAATATCAACATACTCAAATAGCTCAGTCTCTTCATCAACTTTCAGCTGGGTGCTACTGCCGGTGAAAGAGGCGACAAGGTCTTTTACCAATCTTTCCCTGAGCTCTTTATCGCCCTGCTCGTATACAAGACTCAAACCTCGTGATGCGGTTTCTTGAACAAGCTCTTCCCGCGCAGAAAGAAGTCCCATGAAAGCAGCCTGACACTCCCGTAGTCGACTCTGTATCTCGCTAAGATGTCCACAATACTGTATGAGACAGAAAAGCCAGATACCAGATGCCTTCTTAAGTGAGGGCTTTGTTGTTTTGCAATCTAACAATAGCTTTTGAAGTATACTTTCAAGTAGCTGATGTCTCTTTTTCCGCCCAACATAAGCGTAGTCGATATCAAGACTAAGCAAAAGAAGGTCGGATTCCCAACAAACACCGACACAACAGAGAGCTTCTCCAATGCTGAAATGAATTTCGGCTTGCTTAAGTTCAAATAAACCGTATAGGCTTTTCAGAATAGAAGACAGCAAGTTGGGAGAGGACACATCCACATTTGCTTCATCGTCTAATACTAGAGATAGGCGACCTAGAGCCGAGATTGCTTTCTCATTACCTTTCTTTGCCTCGCCCGTGAGTAGCTCAATAATTCCTGTCATACCAATGGAAGATTCATGAGCTGCAGCGGCTGTAAGAACCCCGGAGGCACTGATCTGTCCTACTGCATGAAACACTGCCTCTTTTGTGCTAGCATCTTTTGCGCCAGCCAAAATTGTCAATAAGAGGGCAACAGCCTCTTTGGTAACAACAGCATCGAGTTCTTCAATACGGCCATAGTACGCTGTCCTACTGAGAAGAAAACCTAAAGCGATAATAGATCCGTGTACCTTGTTTGCATCTGCGCCGACTGCCGATGACCAAGGTTCGCAATCTTTCAATAGTGAGCTTATCTTCCCCTGGATCGAAGAAGAGCTAGAGGCTGCGTGTGGACTGAGGATACCGAAAGTTTGCGCGGCTAGGAAGCGTGTCGAAACATTATTGGATCTGATGGAGGGCAAGAGCTCAATTGACCTGCCTGACAGTCTGCCAATTACACTACTTGGGCTGATAGACGCCACCTCGACAAAGCATTTTCCACAGTCGCCAAGTCCATTTCCGTCATTTCGAAGCATGCCATCGAAGGCTGCGGTGAGGTACGTACACAATGCGTCCTCATCAACAGAAGCAACATGAGATTTCATTGCTTTTCTAGATATTTTGTCAGAGCGAAATAGAACGTCTAATTGCCTCTCCCAATCAGCGTCGATCGTGAGGGGTGTGTCCGTTTTCTCCAAAGCAGCCATGAGGAGCATCTGCCGACAGTAATTTACCGCTGAAGCAAATGCATGGATCTTGGAGCCTGCAAAGTTACCAAAAACGGATGTGGCATCTATGTCCATAGCAACGCCACTTTTCATACTGTTTGCTACACTCGAATTTTCAAGTAAGCTTTGTGAGGTGAAGAATATTTTAACCATATTGTTCCAATCTGGAAGAGAAAAGGTGGATGAGCTTGGAGAGGCATTCAATAGCCGATACCAGTATGGATCCTTAGTATTGAATCAGTTTGGTTATTCGACAAGGTAGGGCAGCTAGCACTTACGAGTCCTTTCTTGCCCTCTTCCACAACATCGCTACGTTCATCAATGCGACCTAGAGCAAGTATATCAATCCATCGTCCAACGATATCATCATATTCCAGACATCTATTTGCCCATCGTACAGTAGCAAAACGAGCACTTCTGACAATAGCATCTCCTTCTTGTAACACCATATATGAGAGAAGTAACGTGCGTAACTCGTCTCTGAGTGTAGGGTCAAGGGGAGCCGTAAATACGTTTAGCAGGCTTGCGAGGGCTCCTTCGATGCTGACAAAGATTGTATCGGAAGAGCCCTCCTCGGTTAAAGATCTAAACAGCCATCGGACTATTGTCAAATTCTTTTCCAAAACAATGCTTGGAGTACTTTTGGATAATGAACCTAACGTTTCATAAGCAAGAGCTCGTAGAGAAGCAAGATCTGATGTTTTCTCGAGAGGAACAGGCCATCCTTGATCTTCGATATACCCTTTTAAAAATTCCACTAGTTTGGGGGCTACTTGAGTTAAATCTTTAGGAGAACCCATACGGGATACCCAGTTCATATAATTAAATAGGGCGTTGCGAAATTTCACCGTCTCGAGGCCTTTGGCTGGAAGGTTTGTGTTATCATCAGGTTGCAAGGATGCTTCCACGATCCTGACAACTTGCGACGGAAAAGTTGTTGAGATAGCAGACTTCGTTAGTAAAACAAGTATCCTTGTCTGGAGGGCCGGCTTCACAGTGAAGTAGATCTGCATTAAGTCTTTAACAATGACTGGGTCTTCCAATGACATCGTAGATCGTTTCAATAAATCATCTCCAACACCGGATATACGGGAGTTGGTATCGCCCGAGGCAAATAAAGCGGGCAAAAAGCGCTCTTCGTCTGTGAAAGCACCACTTGATAAGAAGGAGAGAACAACAATCTTTGTCTGTGTCAGATTGAGCCCTTCATCAGATGATGGATCCCACGCCTCCTGTTTCCCATTTAACGTTAGAAATTCATACTCCTTGACCGTGAGACCAGGACAAGTGACTCCAGTGGCCTTCGAGCGGACAATAGTTAAAAGAATGAGCTTAGCAAACCACGTGGCTACAAATTTTGCGTCTTCGGGGCGGGTATCTAATCCAAGGGTCTGGCGTAATTCAATATCTTCCTTGCTACCACGCAACGGAATACGGAGCTGAGGGAGCAGGCGAAGGAAAAGATTAAATACTGTAGCACATGTAGGCTTTTCGGCATCTTTAGCTAATCCATGCAGGATTGTGGGGAGTAGGTCCATTTGTTCCTAATTTCCAATTAGAAACAGTATATTCATTAAGCTTGATTTGGGGCCCAACACTGGAAGAAAGTTTACCAATACTCTGCTGTATAAACATAAGGTCGAAGTGCCTGATCATGGAAGAATCAGGGTTTTCTTTGTATTGCTTCAACAGTGCTGCTACTGGTAAAACAATTCCCCTAAGAACTGATTAGCAAATATTAAGTAAATTACATCTTTAAACTTACTGATTGCCGGCGAGACGAATCTTGATATGCTGGCATGTTGATATGACCTGAGAGCATCGAAATCAGCAACATATTCTAATCACGTGCGACATGGGGATTTGTTTGGTACCTTATTACGCACTGCTGCATGCTCGCTGGCCAGTTTCAAGAGCAGAGGAGGCAAGTACGGCTTTAATACAGATTCAAGCTTATCATCTTTCGCAAGTGCTATGCGCATTTCCACCTTGCCAACCAGTTCTAGCTCTCGGGTTTCTGTAGACATGTTGAAACCGTTTGTTGGAGTTGACAAGACAATTCATTACGTTTGGAAAGATATGAAAAGTAGACGTAGGTAATCTTAAGAACTCAAATGAATAGAAGTAGTAACATTGCTAGCAGATTACGAAATATCTGGTGCCTTCTACTTGCTTGGGATGAATCCGTCGGATTCGCGTCAGATTTGCCTTGAGGTGGCCAGGATTCATAATTCTGGTGCCTGAGGCTCCAATTTATCTCAACCAAATGTACCGAATTTCTTTCTTTATAATTGAGCCAAGACGGCTTAGAAGTAATTCTACATTCTACGAGCATTTGGCATTCAATACTGAGTCAGTGAAGTTCTAGCCAGAATTAACGGAATTCAAGACTAGATCACTTTAGCCCTTTCGGTTTGCCAACTTTACCGCGTTCATCATATGTTCAAGTTGGAACTAACCATTCTTTCTCTTGTTAGACTATTACTTTACAAACCACAGAACTATTCATCATAAACGCCTCTCTCATCGGAGGAATTCCAATTTGCACCAGCATCATTCTCCAGCGCCATTAGGTGATATCGCACACCTTTGTCCATACAATTCCTGGTCACACACTTAAGCCCACAATTTGTATCAAGTCCTGGAAAAGAGCCTCCCAATAAAGCCACCCGCAACGTTCCTCGCAATACCGCCAGATAGCATTGCACTTCCTGCCAGGTTTGACGCCTGCCCAAATTTATCACATCTCGAGAAAGCGAGCGTGTTCGTAATCGTCAAACTCAACGCAATGACTAGAAGTCCCGTTAAAGAATAACCCTTCATACTTGAATATTGACATAACATACCAACAAGAGTCAGCCAGATGAGCTCTAAGCTGAAGATAGCAACAAAAGCCAGGGCGATCCAGAGCAGGGGCTGCGAGTAGAGCGCTATCCAGAAGAACCGACTATCCGTCGGATTGATGACCTTGGTCGAAGGATCGGAACTCTCAAATACCCAATGTGAGTCTCCCGTTTGAGGGTTAACTTCATTCCACCACCGCAAGCCGACCAGACGGCGTCCGGCGATATTTTTAAGGTAATAGAAATCGGCCGCTAGGAGGAGGATTGTGATGATAAAAATGAGGACACTGTGATTTTTTCCGTCAGCACGCGCTCTGGCTCTCGCTCATGCACTGGCCGAGAGAAAGTTGCAGTACTCACAAATTTTTGGTGAAAAGCAGGCCGCCAAATAAGTAGACGAGAAGAGAAGCTGTAGAGAAATTAGCTGGATGCCTTTTGGACACGAAAGCGATCCAGGGACGTACAGATCCGGAAACCTAGAAAACAAAGGAGGGTAATAGGATGGGAGCTGAGTCTCCAACTTAAGGAGCCTTCTGGCTGAGGTTGGTCCATGATTCACGGTTGGGAGGGTTTTGGAGGTGCCTATTTCCTATTCACAATCATGCTGCGTACATTCAGTTGTCGCAAAGGAGCTCCAACCCTTAGTTACGTTACCCCTGTGACGCTAACGAAGGCGGTGTAAATTTACTGCCACAACCTTGGCCGAGCTTAAGCTTGATGTACCTGTTATTCCCGACGACATCAATGGGGAGACAATATTCTGATTATTTGATGCTTATATTATTTTAAAAAGTCGAGATTGTATATAAGAATACGATTAATCCAGATATGTCAGCAAAATCAGCTTCCGTTCTCAGAAGAGCCCTTCTCTATGGTATCTCTCCTCGACCCCACATG
This sequence comes from Haplographium delicatum, assembly GCA_037952705.1. Lineage (NCBI taxonomy): Eukaryota > Fungi > Ascomycota > Leotiomycetes > Helotiales > Hyaloscyphaceae > Haplographium > Haplographium delicatum. The sequence continues at coordinate 217,996 of JAPZPC010000044.1, forward strand.
TGTTACCACTAACACGCTCCAGTCCCTTCCTCCTCACCCAAATTCCTCGAAAAATCCCGGTCACTCAGTGTAGATACCATTTCCTACGATCTTGAAGACTCTGTCACTCCTAGCAAGAAACCCGAGGCAAGGTCGAACATCGTCTCCTTCCTCTCCCAACCCCGCCCACCCCACATCTCCGAGCTCAGTGTCCGAATAAACGCAGTCTCCTCCGGCCTCGCCCTCACAGACCTCTCATCAATTCTCAAAGCCCCGACTCTCGATGCCATCGTTGTGCCAAAAGTAAACCGAGCCTCTGACCTCCACTTCGTCACCGATGTATTGCGGCAGACACTCCCCGAACGACACCCTTCTAATCCCACAAAAGATTCCAACCCACTGAAAATACTAGCATTGATAGAGTCTGCCGAAGCGATTACGAACCTCAACGAAATTTGTAGAGCTTCCCCGTATTTGAGTGGTCTTATTTTTGCTGCGGAGGACTTCGCCTTGGATCTGTCGTTGACGCGGACACCTTCTCTAACAGAGTTTTTGTACGCACGTTCTGCAATTGTGACGGCTGCAAGGGCCCATGATTTGCCATCAACAATTGATTTAGTTTGTACAAGTTTCAGAGGCGAAGATGGCTTGAGAGCATTGGAGGAGGAGTGTTTAGGAGGGAAAGGGTTGGGGTTTAATGGGAAACAGTGCATACACCCGAGTCAGGTTGAAGTTGCACAGAGGACATTTGCGCCAGGAGAGAAAGAGGTGGAATGGGCAATGCGAGTTGTAATTGGAGATGAGAAAGCTGATGCTGGGGGAAGAGGTGCATGGACTTTGGATGGGAAGATGATTGATGTTCCTGTGGTAGGAAAGGCCAGGGCGATAGTTAAAAGAGCAGAGTTTTGTGGAATAAATATTGATGCGGTTCGGGAGAAATGGAAGCATCAGGAACCTGAATGAAAGTTTAGATGATTTAAAACGGTCTTGGAGAACTAGAAATATACATAAAGTTCTATGTACATGCAATCCAAGCCCCACATTATCTATAAAGCAGAGCAGTGGAGACATAGAGTGCATATGATAAACTAATACTGACGGTAAGGTCGCCAAAACCCGCCAATACGGCTAAGCTCTTCGACACTGTAAAGGTTATATTCATTAACTTCTTCGGGTGGGATATGAGAGTGACGATAAATGGACTGAGAGTGAAAATCTTCCATTGCATAGTCCCGCCCGTCCCATCTAAGGTCATGCACATCCGCTCCCTCGTACGCCGTGGATCCAGTTTCATACTCATATGAGTGGGGGTCTAATATGTCGGCCCCGTCATAGCGAATGTTTTCTTTTGTATCTTCGGTTCGCTGCTGAAAAACGTGGCTGTAATAGTTGTTACATTGTAGATCTTCGGCTGTATCATTTTCTTCTAGTGATTCATGAAAGTGATTGTTTACAACATGAGCATCAACCACGTCGACGCTTGCCATAGTTTCGACAGGCCCTGGGCTTTCAAGTTTCTGTGAGTAATTAAAATATTTATTAGGCTGAGGTTCCGGCTGCTCTTGGTGGATGAAAAGTGATTCACGGTGATGATCAGTCGAAAATTCATTGGCCCTGAAAACCGGCACAGGCTCATCATGCCCAGTGGAGGTACCTCTATTGAACAACATATGAGGTAAAAGTTCTTCGGAATGAGGAATATTATGTAAAACAAGCCCCGAGCTAGTAGGCCGATAGACCATATGTATGCTTTCGTCCTTATCCGAGCTCAGGTTCAAAGAAGACAAATTCTGATAGTTAGGCCGTTCTGAAAATGAGATATTTAAGTGAATTCGATCATTCGAGGTTTTTTCTGCTATCTGCTGGTTCACTGACTTCTCGTAAGGTTCGTCCCTTGTCAGAGGATCTGATTCATCCTCGGTCACTTCTGCTCCTTGGAGAGTGGCTTTGTTTATTTCCAAATGCCCTTCGCCGGGAAGATTCCGCTCATTCTTTAACCTACTCTCACGCACACAAACTTGAGGTAGCTTTATTCGAGCCATTTTTGCAAGCTGCTCTCGTGGTATGGGAGTGCTGTTTGGGTCACGAGTGTGCAGCGGCCTTGGCTTCACAAGTTCTTCAGAACTTGGCTGCTCATACCAATCGCCTGTGGCTGGATCGAAATATTTGAATACCAATTCGCAATGGCTTACACTTGCAGTTGTGGCTTTCCGATCCTGGGTTCTTTGATTCTTGCCTATTTCTATTGTAAGCGGCTCTTGGATATATTCTCTTGATGAAGTGTGATCTGGAGTTGAAGGTTTCGAATGCTGAAATTTACTTTTAGAATTCGTATTAAGATTCACAGAAGTTTGTAAAGCCTCTGCAGCCGACGGCTCCCAGGATGTCGTTGAATTTCCCGATTCGTCTAAGTTTGGTTTTATCCCTGAATCGCCAATAAGTGCATAGGTTTTGTTCATGGTAGATGCGACTGATTCCAAACCTCTTAATTTGGAATTTCTGGACATTCCACCATGCCGAAAGATGCCAGTATTTTGCAGAGACCTACTAATCGACTCGGGAGCTGAACTAGTTCGTTTTGGGCTACCAATTCTCAGATATAACGATCTAGAATCTGGTGATGCTTGGGTCTCAGACCATGAAACGAAAGATCTCGCTTGTCTACGCAATTTCACACTGGAGTCGAATCTCTCTTTGTTTTGAATGACAGCGGGAGTCAATAATCTGGCATTATGCGTTGAGACACAGCTTCCAACCCGGATATAGGGCATCCTATACGTGTTTTTAGAGGGTGAACTCTCACAGATTGGTGAGAGTTTGTCGGAGTCTATGTGTTTACTATATGTGGGGTGATTATCTCTCGTCAACGTCAGTGATGTGTTTCCGGCGATATTAGGCTCTTTTTCTTACATTATCATTTCATTTGGCTTGAAAAATGTTGATCTCTCTTCCCGTGCTCTTGATATCTTACGATTCTCTATATCCCGGGCTTTCGGAGAGACTTTATCTATTTCAATAGACGGCAAGTTCCGACTTGAGTGCTGAAGAAATTCCATCTCCGAAAACGCAAGATTAGGTACTATTAGAATTGAATCAGCAAAGTTTGGATAGAAAATGTAAAGAGACAGACTGCCTCGGCGCTTAGCTGGTGAAGATGCTCGGCCATTTTTGAATAAACCAGGGCCATGAAATGGACGCATCTGCAAGATTTAGTCAGTCAGGCACGAAGAGTTTGGGCAAAGGAGTAAACACCTACAGTTAAGCGTTCTTGGACAACGCTTGTAGATGCGAAATTATTCATTAGACTTTCGCTGGGTTTTTTAACCCTTCTTTTCAGTTCATGCTTCATCTCTCGGTCTTTCTTAGTCCTTTTTCCTTTTCTGCTTTTAGACTTCATCTCCCTTTCTGGATCGTATAGATCTCCCCGAGTCTTATAACGTGACCTTTTTTGAAATGTCTCTCTTTGAAGGTCTGGTGATACTTCAGTACCAGAAGGACTAGTCAATTCTGAGTCTGAAGACTCCATCTTTCTTCTCTTCTGAAGAGGGTTTGATGATTCTGGTCGTGGTAAATCAGTCTTCGGGCCCTTGAGAATGTCTGGCTGCGATTGTGGTCTCGTGGGGACTTCGAGCAGAGAGCTGTCTGAGGGTGTGTTACACCTTCCTTTCCGTTTGTTCTTCTTTTCAGCCATTTCTATACATTTAGGCCTAGATTCGTGGTCTATCTGTAGTGTTCCAGCTCTTTGGCTCTGGGCTGAACCGCAAGTTAGCCCATTAGTTTCCATCTTGGGCCCTGTACAGCTATTCGTGCATTCCAAACTTACTTGATATCTGATTTTGGCTTTGTACTTCTTGAAAAACCTGGTTTTCATTAATGTCATTGCCTGTCTGGGCAAGCCATTTGTGAACAGAATCAATATCTGCACTCAGATGGTGCCCAGTTGTATACTTGGGGCGTTGTTCATGCGAGCTGTGGCCTTGATGTTTGACTGTTGATCTGCCTTTGGTAATGACCAACTCGTTCTGAATTCTGGATTCACCGCGATAACTTTTTTTGGGATTGCCCTTTGACTCTTTTACCTGGTTATGATGCTTGCGCTTATGAGATGTCTCCATCATGGCCAAGCAATAAAGCTCTCTGGATAAGAAAACAAGACTTCCGCATAACTCATGGGATAAATTGGAGTGGAAATTTTTGAAGGGTTGAAAAATACGCAATTTTATTTGTTACTTTAGGAAAGAGGCAATCGAATCAGTTTGTTTATTTCACTTGAGGAAGTGGCCAGTCCATCGTTCTTGTTTGGTAGGCACAGATTTCTGCAACTCTGGTTGATAGTGTAGTAGTACGGCGTATTAGGATTGTAGACAATAGATATTGAACTGAGCACTGCCCATGTTCAAAAGAGGAAAGCACAAGATAGTTATAGGATTCCAAAAATATGGTGGTTTTTATGCCGAAGAGACTGGTCTTTCTGACTGCAAAATACAGTATTTGAGGCTAAAATAGGACCAGGAATCTCTCATAAATTTAACCCCAAGTTCACTACACTCATTGGACTTCTCACCGCCTTGGCTTTGTCCCTGCAGCTTCGAGAAAGAGGCCAGCTTATTTGGAGGCTGATATTTAGGGGAGGCCTTGATGTTTTGTGCAGCAGCGACGGCTATGACTAAAAAGCGGTGTGGTTGCTCCCAGCCCTACGAGTACCCACACATGCAGGCTGTACTATTTTCTATACTCTTGCCCTGCCCGTCACTGACTGGGCTAGGAAACGAGAAACGAGCAATAATTCTCCATAGAAGATCGCCTTATCTGAAGTTCTCACTTCCCCATCACATGATCTTATCAACCATGCGAGCATGCATTTCCCCGTGGTGAGTTGTCACGATGAATCAGATATCCGGGGGGCTGGGCCGTTACACAAGATCTGCGAAATACCGTCCCATCGTGGATGATCTTAATCCAACTTCATGAAGATCAACTGTGCTCAAAGCATTCCAAGTTACGTTGCCCTTTTCGTACACGATCGCAGAACACAGCAACATAGCTAGTGTGCAGCTTGCAATAGCCCGACCCTCTCTGAACGTAACAATGCGCCGCATTCTCTGGATCCGAACTTTCACGCAGCCTGCCGTTCGGCTCTTTAGAAGTTGAAACCCTTGCTAGGACGAGAGTGTGCGTGCCGCGTCATGCCAACCATCGGCATGTCGACATCGGACCAGGAGGAGAAAAAAATTCATGGCGATGGTGGAAGAATCGGAAGGGGGCGAATCATTCAATGCACGTCGTCCACGTCCATATCCACATCGCGCCCACAAATTCACTGATACAGTGTGTATCCCAGACCCCAAGATACCAGATCCCAAATACTATTGCCGTTATAGGGTTCGCGGGGTGTACATCCAATGGCAGTAACCGAAATGTCGCCAGAGAGTGGGTGGTGATAGTGGATGGAGAGGGCGATGGTGTGCAGGAGCTGTCTTAGGAGATATGGGGCGAGGCGTGCAGAAGGGCTATGTGGAAGACAAAATGCCGTGCTGTAGGAGTTGACTCGCGTCTGAGTACAGACAATAGTTACAGTACAGTACAATACAGTACAGGATTTCGTACAGTAGAGGACTGACTTCACCGTCGTACTCGACCCTTGCCGTCCTAGCCACGAAATGATGGACGCTGGCTGCATCGCACCGCGCTGTACTGTACTGCAATGCACGCATGCACCACAATGCAGCAACCTAACCTGACTAACCTGAACCACTACCTATATGGATATGGAGAGCCGTACCGTCCTGGGCGCTACTTCTTATCGATAAAGACCCCACGTCAGGGAACCGAGAGATCCTGCAAACCTAAGAAGGAAAAAAAAAGCTCTTTGCCCGATTCTGTAGTCTTGCCCCGAATTTCTACCACCATCTTTTCTCTACTCGCACAAGGCCAACCAATGCCCCATCACGCCAGTCTTGTCGTACGTACATACGATGCGTCGTATCCGTAAAATTCCTATCAAGTGCTCGTAGATCTATACAGAACCAACAGCATCGTACTCTCTCGCCCTTGCCCCACTGACCTCTGGGGCAGAAGCAGAAGCAGAAGCAGAAGCAGAAGCAGAAGCAGAAGCAGAAACAGAGCTGAAGCTGAAGCTGAAGCTGGAGCATAATGTACACCAAACAAAGCTCGAGAGTAAGTATTGAAAAGACAGAAGTAAGAGCAGCAGCAGCAGCAGCAGCAGAAGCAGAAGCAGAAATTGAGACGGAGACAGAGCAAAACCCTAGTTGAAAGGAAGGGAAGACAGACAGATGGCCGAATGCGCTCTGGAACCCATTCGCGCGGCCACAGTCGTCCTTTGCTACTCGGCCTGCATATTTATTTAGGCTTGATGCCCTCCAATCCATACAGCCGCGCAACATGGTGAAGACCACGGCTCTGATTGAGTAACGAGAGAAAGGTTGGAGAGTGATTGGAGGCACGTTGTTGCTTCAAACGCAACACCATGGCTATAGCATGGAGATGTGGGTGTCATACGGTAGCAAGATGCCCAGATGCGGAGCCCTACAGCTACTGGCACACTGCACTCCCAATTCTTGCAAGCTGCCAGGAGGAAAATATAGAATCCGGTACCATATATTGTCATCGATATGCATCTGATACCAGAGTTTTCTTGCTCCACACCTGGGACAATGTGCCCATCGATGCACAGGCCATCCTGGATTGAGCGCCACAAACCCCAAGGCCGCTCCACACGATGGCCGTTAAAGTTTGCTTTCAGCCGGTCTGCTTGCCGCATTTACAGTCGCCGAGAGTGTGCGCCGTCGCAGAGATGTTGGATTGGAGGGAGAACCTTGCTACCACCTTCTGCCACCCTATGCCACACGGCCCCAGGGTCGGCGACTGGCTGTGAGTGGTTGCTGCGACTGGCCCATCGCTCAAGTTCAAGTTTCGGAAGGGTACCCATCCCAACACCTCCCAAAAGCCATACGGGAACCTTCGAGGAGAGCAGCAGAAGGATCTTGCGCGCGCCGGCAGGAATCAGGCAGGAAGGCAGGAAGGCAAGCAAGCATGGAGGCAGGGAAACAGGGAGAAAGACACGCAGCTAGGCCGGCAGCCAGGCAAGGTCGCAGAAGTGAAAATGGAAATGGTGTACGGAGTAATATTGAGAGATACCGCCCAGCAATTTTGACGGCCCCCTCTCCTCAGCGCTAGCTACCTTACGTCGTTACGCGAGGAGGGGCAGCAACAGAGTCTTCATATCCCCCGCTACTGCACCTGCGCTCTCTTTTCTTCCACCTTCCTCCATCCCCAACTCCCTCAATTCTTTTGTGAATTCCCCGACTTCGCAAAATTTCCGATTCCTTCTTCGATACTTTTGTTCGCACTGTCCTTTCAGTCGTCTGACCGGATCAACTTTGCGTCTCACGATCAACAAGAAATTCACGCCCACACCAACATCAAATTCAACTCAACTTTACTTCCATTCCATCCAAATCAATCAATCAGTCAATCAACAAACTCCAAACAACACACTCTCTCAACTAATTTCTCAATCTTCAAGAAGTTCGTCTGATCTCCTGCTTGCATGCGCTGACCTTATCCTCCTCGATCTCATCACCTTACCTCCATATATCCCATCACCTCTCCCTTCCTTGTCCGCTCTGCGGAGTCCTGTTTTGCCTCGATGTATCTTTCTTTGCGTGCTCCGCGTTCCGTCCGTTTCTCGTCTGTCCACCACCGCGATGGCGCGCTCTTTTGTGTGTGAGGATGCGCGCGGACATTGAGACTTTAAGCCAGGTTTTCGAGATAACATCAACCAAGATGTCTAAACTCTTCATTGGGTAAGTTCACTTTTGCGCGTTCACCTCTGCTCTTCACCTATGCTCTATTGCTAACAATACGACCAGCGGCCTCGCATGGCACACCGATGAGAACGCCCTCCGTCAAAAGTTCGAGGAGTTCGGCGCCGTTGAGGAAGCTGTAAGTCAAATCTATCGCCCTCGTATAATGATTAGTAATAGTTGCTGAAATCATCTCCCAGGTCGTCGTTAAGGACCGTGATACTGGCCGCAGCCGTGGTTTCGGTTTCGTCCGCTACAGCCAGGAGGCCGATGCCGAGGCTGCCATCACTGCCATGAACAACATCGAGTAAGTTTGAGAGTTCTATATGTGATATGAAGTTGTTAATTTTCCAAGGTTCGATGGCCGCACTATCCGTGTCGATAAGGCTAGCGAGCGTGGCTCTGGAGGCGGTGGTGGAGGCTTTGGAAGTGGCCGTGGTGGTATGTTTACTGGAACTCATACTTAAGTCCCCTTGCTCACGTTTGACAGGTGGTGGATACGGAGGTGGCCGAGGAGGTGGTGGTGGCTACGGTGGTAAGTCTTTCAGATAGATTCAGATCTTCGATTTTTATTGACACTTAACTAGGTGGTGGATACGGTGGTGGACGTCAGGAAGGTGGCGGTGGTTATGGTAAGTCAACGTTGAGCCCAAATCGAGTTTGTATAATAGCTTACACCAATATAGGTGGCCAAGGAGGTGGTTACTCCGGCGGCGGTGGTGGATATAGTGGTGGCGGAGGTGGAGGTGAGTTTCCCAATTCTATAAGTGACCATCACAAGTTCTCTGTCACGTGCTGACATAGAGAGAATCAGGATACTCCGGTGGTGGTGGTGGTGGTTACGGAGGAGACCAAGGCCAGGGTGGCGGTCGATGGCAATAGATACTTTGTCGGGCGTGATCTTCTCTCCGACCTTGCGCGCGTTCGTACGTTTGAGAACAAGAAAAGTCAGCTTGGGTTGCAGCGAAAGTTAATTGTGTGGTAAGCCTTGAAGGATCATCTTTTGATGATATTAATGGGTCAGCCTCGTGGTCTCTGGATGCGGTCTTACCTTTGCGAGCTTATACGCTCTGCTCGGCGTTAGGGGGAATTTCCTACCTGTTTTGTCACAAATTCTCGCAGTCGTCACAAATCATCTCTCAGATAGCTTTCAACCAAGATCACTTTGATCAAGGTCTCTTATGAAGACTGCATTACTGCAGGTCTAGTTCTATGGCGGTAATAACCCGGAAAGGGAAAGAAAAGGCTTCTCCAAAAACTATTTCTCGGTCTCCTCCTGTTCCTCTGTGCTGCTTGACTTCTCGAACCCATTCTGCCTTATCTCGTGCCCCTCCTGAACTCTGTTCACATTGGCTTCTTTTTCAAGCTTTCTGAGCCTGTTGGCTAGGTCCTTGACATGCTCATCTCCACTCTCTGGGCTCAGGCTATCTAATGCTATCTCCAAACTTAGAAGATAGTCGACGTTTGGTCCACTCGGACCTACGCTTCGATATATATGCTCTGCCAGATTTTGAGGATCTTGAGGACCTAAGAACTGCTCATTGTCTGGAGTGCCAATGTAAACCAGAGTTTTCATAGGTTTGACGGTTTCATCACTGGGATAAAAAGAAGTGAAGTGTATTGTATATCCGTTGATCTCTCGGATATCGAGGTATTCGCGAACTTCGGTGACATTATCGGATTTTATTCTGTAAGCCGTACCCCACACTTTATCAGACTCGGAGTTATGGTGGTCGGCCAGTGTTTCCCAGAACGATCTTTCAATCAGTGTCACAACGCGGCCCGGAGCCTCAGGAGTTCCGCGGTGGTCCTCACTTTCTTTGTTGTCAGAAGACTGAGCCTCGAGGTGACGAATGGCTTACCTGGCCTAGATCCCATAATAAGCAAATTTCCATCCTACAAAGGATGAAAGGATTACAAACCTGCCAGAACCGTCGAACATAGCCCGTCACATACCCAGGTATACGCCGGTCTTTCGAGTCACTTAACTGAGAGTTCGCAGAAGAAAAAGTATGTCGCGGAACCACTCACCAAAGTGCGGTGGAGGTTTCCAGATTAGACTCCTAAACAGTTTGTCAGGTATGTGCGGAGAAGGGAACAAACACATAGCTTACCCATAGCCAAAAATCCAAAAATCCGGGTCGGATTCTGAAGCATCAGTTGGCATCCTGATAGAAGGTGTACCTACCATGACATGAGTGAACTGGGTGAAGCTTGTCGTCGGAATTGATCTTGGGGATGAAGAAGGATTTGTCAACAAAGCAAAGCAAAGCACCGCACTGCACCGCACCCCGATATGGCTGGTAACCTTACCGAGAGCAGTCTTGGCAAAGTGGCCTGCACTGCGGGGGAAACCTTGACGATACGACGACTTCATTGGACTCGGTCTGGAGCGGCGTACGATCCGTTCACTTGGGACGAGAATAAATACTTCACTACCGTACCGACCTACTGTAACAAACATTGGCCCCCTTTCGTCCAAAGATAAAGATGGACACAGAACGCTGACGAAGGTACGAGTCCACCATAGTTCGTACTGTTTTGTATCAGACCCTTGCGCCATCCACCGTGCGCCAACACAGCACTGCGCTGCACCGGACCACAGCCTGCTGCCCACCATACAGCCGGACTCGTTCTCTCAAACCTTCTGTGGTGGCACAGCTCTCCCTCTAAGCTTAATTTGAGTTGAGGCTGTTGGAATATCAAACTTATTCTGCCTGACAGAATATAACATTAACATTACAAAAGAGCGCCTTGTCCTGACACTCACGAATCTCCACCTCGAAGGTCATCAACATTTCTCAACATGGCGTATAACAGAACCTTCAACCCTGATTCCCTCCCTGCGTGAGTTGGCATTTGTGGCCCACCCCTTAAGTGTCTCGATCTGACTAGAATCATAGTTTCGCAGAGCCAGAACGGGTATTATCCCCCACTACTCCTAGATTCGATTACACCTTCTCACCCCGTACAGAAACATGGAAACTCCTTCTCTTCCTCTTCGGCGCAACCTGCTCATCAAGCACAACAATACGGAAAGCCCCCCCCTCCACTTCCTACAGAAGCCAGTCATCGACTCTCTCCGCAGATACAGCCACCTGCGAACTACGGCTACAGCTCTTCCCCACCTAATCATGGTTATACTTCTCCCACATTAGGTGGCTATGGGTCAAGGCCCCCACCTGCTCATAATAGACCTTCGCCAGTATCAAGGCCTCCTCCATCCCCAGCCCCGCCAACTGGCGCAGATCCAGCCTTATGGCCGATCTTCAAAGCGGTTGATAAGGATGGTAATAAAAATTCATCTTGGGCTAGGGTTCTATGTGCTAACAAGTGATCTAGGCAGCGGCTACCTCACTGAGAAAGAACTTCGGGCTGCTCTTGTGAATGGAGACTGGTCTGCCTTCGACCCCTACACTGTCAAAATGATGATACGCATGTTCGATTCTGACCGCTCGGGGACGATCGGTTTCGAAGAATTCTGCGGATTGTGGGGATTTCTAGCTGCGTGGCGGTCCCTCTTCGATCGATTCGATGCCGACAAAAGTGGTAATATCAGCCTTGATGAATATACAAATGCGTTGGTAGCCTTTGGCTATAGACTCAGTTCTCATTTCATAGATACACTATTCCGAACATATGACAAGCGAGGCGAGGGGGCGATAAGTTTCGATCTCTTTGTGCAGAGCTGTATCAGCTTAAAGAGGATGACGGATGTCTTCAAGAAATACGACGATGATCGAGATGGTTACATAACCTTATCTTTGTAAGAACCAAGCACCCTGTATAAATTCTCGGTAATCCTAACAGTTATTTTCTAGTGAGGATTTCTTGACCGAAATCATACGGCAAAAATAGTGATTAGATTTTCAAGATTAGTACTAAGTGGTTTTGTGCGATGCTTTAAAACTTCCTTTTTCGTTTGGAGAACAGCAGATAATTCTTATAGAAATTAAGATACCCAGATTTCATAATAATTTCACATTGTGTGGTGAGAGGCTACAAGTTTCCAAAGATAGATCGAGCTGAACAAGATCTGCGTCAGCAGAATCTGACCCGGCATTAGAATTTGGCTGATCTTCATAGCTGCAAATAAGAATAAGGTCAGGTGTCACCTTTCCAAGTGTCAGATGCTCGTGACAAAATAAAAGAAGTGAAACTTTCCTTGTCTTAGGACCAACTGGACATAGTCACCGAAATGTTCCCACTCAGCTGTCTTCAGCGTTCCTCATTATTGGTAGTGGAGATTCGGCGCGACTTTAACGTTCTAAGAGGCTAGGGACAACTACGCAACGCCTTGTAGGCGGGCTGTTCCGCCGGAGCGAAGCTGAAAACAAAAATTTGCCAATTGAATCCCTGTGTTATCGACACCCTTGCTGCCCCCAAAAGATGGAAAGAAACTCCATTCGCCTTCAATCTAGAGGCGTCAGCAAACATTTGTTGGTTGGACAGCTGAAATGCGCCTAGCATTCGTGTTATACAAAGGTATGATCCGGATGACGGCGAGAGGCTATCGGGTATCTTGTGAATCGTCTGGAGAAGCCTTAAGAACCCTTCTCCCAGTTCTTTTCATCATCTTACCGTTCGCTTCATTTAATTGCAAACCCATCTCTTTCTTTTAGTTGCCCCCGGTTAGGAATATTATTCCATCAGTTGCGCAATATCCAAACAATTGCGTCCTCTCCCTGACCAAGGTTACCTAGTGTCAGCCTTGCTTGGCGCCTAAGTTGCCATGGACGTTCCACCAAGCAAAAGTCGAAATGACATCCTCCCTAATCCTCCTAAAGAGAATTTGGTCTCGCATTTCATCCTCGGGGAAATAATTGACCACGTCGATCTTTTCGCAGCTGATTTCCCGGAAGTCAAGCTCCCACTGCTGAAGAAGCACCTTTGGGACATAAGGAACAAGGACGTGGATCCAGAGAAACACCTCCGTGGATTTTTGAGAGTGTTTGAGGAGACTCCTATTTATAAAGATGCTTATGCACAACTGGATGATGCCATGAAGGCTCAGCTTAAAACTTTCATTGCTGGAAAGGGCGAACAAGGTGTTCTAGCTGCTGGTGGGCAGGGAAATGACTTCCATGTTCGGGCCAGCCCACCTGTGAAGCATCATTTCAAAGACTTTGTGCAAAAATTGGAAAGCGTCTTCCGCAGTGGAAAGCAAGAGAAGGGTGCAAAGGGAGTCTCTAATGGGGCTAATGGTGTCGCCCCAAAAGCTACAAGTGCAGCTTCAAACGGCATTGCCCATACACAAGTCGCCAAGGCCAAACAACATACAGAGGGTTATCCGCGTATCTACGAGGATAAGGCCGAGACGAAGACCATGGAGGTAGGTTGTCGAAACTCTCAATTTCCAATTGTATATCAATATCGGTCCCTGAAAGATTTCTACTTTTTACTTGCTAGAAATTTGTGCACGGGCAAGGCTGGAATATATCAATGTCACAATGCTTCGACTAACGATTATCAGGTGTATAGCAAGAAAGAGTTTCAGAACTGGGGCCTGACTGTGAAGAACACCCCAATATGGACTTTCGTTCCAAAGACCACTCTCGGATTACAGAACCTCGTGAAGTGGGCCAAAGCCGAGGATTTTCGAATCCGTTGCGGTGGATATAGACACTCCTGGAGCTCTATCTTCTCGCAAGATAAACAGATTTTAGTTTCGTTGTTGAATCTCGAAGAAGTGACCAAGCTCCCGGATCCTATGAGTATTTTGCCGGAGTATATTGATCCTAACAGTGACCTAAAGGTCATCCAACTTGCAGCTCCAACTGGAGTCACTGTAAGCGGCGCAGATAAAGCTTTGGTGAGGATCGGTGTCTCTGTTACAAATGAGGAATTCCGAAGATGGGCTGTGAAGAATGATAAATGGACACTTCCGGTCGATGTCATTCTTGTGGAGTGAGCGATTTCTTCCTTATACTTTCCAGACCCTCTACGAAGTCAGGGTAGGAATACCCAAGTGTCAGGTTGGGTTGAAATATGGGTAGTGTCCCAAACCCAAGCCTGATAAATAGCAAAATCGTATCTCCATAATGCCATATGTTGGAGACAGCTTACTTCCATATCTATAACCAACAATTCAAGAACTAACGACCGGCTAGAGTCACAATAGGAGGAGTCAATGGTCCCATCTGTCATGGAGCAGGTCACAATCACCAAACTGTCAACGATTACGTCCGAGCAGTTGAGTACGTCGATGCTAACGGCGAGCACCGCACAATCTCAGATCCAGAACATCTCAAAGCTGCAGCAGGGCATTTTGGTCTTCTTGGGATAGTAACCCATATCACCATGGAGGTGGACAAGATGACCTACGCAGTCCTTCAGCCCATGAAACCAGATATTGGCCTCGCCATTCCCCCTCTAAGTCGCGAGGATATACCCGTTGCACTTCGCAAAACTTTCACTCAAGCCCAGTACGACGCTGCCCTGGACGATTTCAAGAAGAGGGCTGAAAACGATTATTACTCGGAATGGTTTTGGTTCACACGTTCTCAGCAAGCTTGGGTTAATACCTGGAATACCACAACCGATAAAACCAACGTAGTGGATTACCCAAGCCCATTCCTGACCTGGTGCCAATGGGTCCAAGGCTGGCTGGGAATGGTGATCAGCACCAATCCCATCTTCCAAGCGTTCCCGGGGCGGTGGCAGGCGGAGCTTCTGGCGACATTTGGGATGCTCAACCTCCCACCGTTCGAGTTTGCCGATTTCGGACAGGGCAAGACGGAGACGATCGTGACGGCGCTGCCCAACGCGCTGCATTTCCGCAGAGGCATACAGAATATGCGCGTGACGGATCTCGAGCTGCAGATTCCAATCCCGGGTCTCGCGGAAGACCCGACCAAGCCGGATTTCAGCATCGTGCAGCGCGCCTGGTGGGATATCATCAACTTGTGCTACGAGGACGATGACTGCCCCATGCGCCTAACTATGGAATTGCGCATCATGGGTGATTCAAAACTCATCATGGCTCCACAGCATGGTAACACTCATGGCACGGCGAGTATCGAGGTGATTAGCATCCCCGACGTTGTTAAGGATGGCACGTGGGTGCCTTTCTTGCAAAAGGTCGTGGATATCTGGATGGGGTACAAGGATGCCAACGGCGAGTTGCTGAATGTGAGGCCGCATTGGGCTAAGGAGTGGTATGTTCAATTTTTTTTTTTGCCTTCCCTTGTATTCATTCATGCGAATTGGATGCCGCTTTTAAATTCCATTCTTTTTTGAAGAAAGGGAAAAAGAAAAATACGAAGTGATGATACTCGGTACTGACTAAAATAGGGAGAGCATCAATATGCGAGGTAAGCCATCACGCCAGTACCTCAAGGAAGATGCCTACAAGGACGCCATTCCCAAATTCAAGTCCGTCTTGGCGGATATCGGAAAGAGCCAGGGCTGGGAATTGAAAGATATTCAAGCGAGGTTCTCGAATGAGATGTGGGATTACATTGTTTTCTCTTAGGTTTCTCGAGAATTGTGGAGAGGAAGAGAGGAGTAAGCTAATGTCCAGCAAAACTACTGAGGCGTTCGTGGCGTTTCTGCTTCTAATCTTCTGCGTGCCGTATTTGCGGATAGTAATGAATGGGACGGCTTTGGATATGATGGCTATAATTTTCTTGACATATCTTTCGATATGTACACCAGAGTACAAATTGGACAAATAGCGAGAATACCATTCAAAGCATCTGCTTAGAATAAAAATAAAGGAGTACAAAATCCCACACCCTATAGGCAGCTTTTTCAGTGCATTTTACTTATTTTAAAACTATTGACAAGAGGTTAAGCTGTCTTTAAAGCCCACAATCCAAATCGAACGACAACCAAAAATGCCGTGATACCTAACCAACCCAAAAAAAACCGTAACCAATGAATGACCAGAAGCCAGAAAACCGTTGCAATAAGGGACTCAGCCGTCCTGCCTTTCCAATGCGCCGTTCTATGACAATCCAAAAGTGAGAAACTCCACATCCCTTCTGGGATTTCTACCATACGAGTGCGCTATCTGATATCCAACTGAAATGGTTTAAACCTTCCACCAATTGTGGCACACCTAGGACATTTTCTTCTCGCCCCATGCTCCGCCATCAAGACATCTACACAAGCTTGGCAAATCCCACAGATACATTCCGTGCAAGCGTATGATTCTTTTAACAAGGAGATACCTTGGCATGCCGCACAGTAAATCTGGATACTCTGTGAAGAGAAACTTGGAGATGAGTCAGAAAGCCCTCGAGATTCGATATGGAAATTTTCTCCACTTTCACCACTTTCCACTGAGGGGAAAGGTTCGGGGGCTTCGGGGAGGTAAGATGGTGGGGTAAGAGCCTGTTGGAGGGGCGATGCTTGATAACCCTGAAAGTGGGATGCGGAGAACGGCGGTAAGGATGCTCTATTTACTGATATAGGAGAAGGAGGAACCTGAAAGGATAAGAACGAGTAAGAATCTGCTCGCGAATTACTTACTGGTGTTCTATCCTCGTTAACGTCTTCCGTTGCAGACGTGGCAGCATCAATCAGATCTTCCCATCGTTTTCCATATGCAGCAGATAATGCACTTGAGGGTTCAGCTGAATATGCTTTCCGATCGTAGCTCATGCGTCTTAGGTGGGCGGCACTCTCTCCACGAGACTTTTGTCTCCTGTGCTGAGGCTCTTTAGTACGTTTTGATACGGAATGCTTGCGGGGGCGGTTGGGTCCTGGGGTTCTTTGAATTGGTGGCAAAGTGGAAGATCGACCAGGAGGCGAAGTAGATAGAATAGATGGGAGGAGGTCTCTTCGGCGATGTGCATTGAGATGAGAAAATGGTTCACTCGTTGGTTCGATGTTGTTAGAATGTAATGGGGGAAGCTCTATCGACGAACGCATAGCTTGTTTGCGGGCCTCTGTATCTGACATCCAGTCCTGCAAAGCTGTCAATACCCTCTTCATCTCTCGAAGATTAATTTTACAAACCCCTTCTGAATCCCAATCCGCTGTCTCGAGTTTGTGGTTGTGGAGCTGAGCGAGCGCCGCTGCAGCACTAGCGGCTGGTAGCATCGAAGCGGAAGGGAGCTCGTCCACGGCGCGAGGAGTGTTGGGAGTACTCGAATCTTCGCCATAGTAACTGTGTCGGTCGTTCCCATAACCTTTCAATGTGTTAGTGTATGGTTATATATCGTATATGCTGTACTGACTGTGGGGAGCAAGGTTGGAATTCGTCGTTGGAGCTGGTCGTTCGGATGGCGGGGTATTTATCATAAGCTGGAAGCTCTCCTCGGTCGCTGGCAGCTTTGAGATGTAATGCTCCGGGTGAGCTCTTCGTATATGCTCTTGCATAGACCGGTATCGTTTTTCCTGTGCACCAAATGTCTCTGTTACCACGATTGAACACGTCAAACAAGGAGAGCTTTACGGGGTCCGAAGAAAGCATCGCAGAGAACAGGAACACTCACGCCGAGGCACCGTTTGCGACAGCTGGAACCATCTTGATTTCGCAACGGACACACAACTTCATTATTCGCATCCGAGACCGAGAAAGACGACGTCAACGAGGATCGAGGTGGCATCGTCAATGTAGACCCCACCATGCCCAGGCGGTTTGGGGAGGGTGTTCGGAGGGGCGATTAGATAGTGGGTATCGCAATCGCAATCGCAATCGCAATCAGGGGTGGGACGCAAGCCTCAATTGACGGCGATAGCGATAGCAGCCGTAGGCATTATCGTCGGTGGGGATGGCGATGGGGATGGCGATGGAGGTGTAGAGGAAGATGAAGCTCGACGAGGTAAACGAAGTGTAGTGCAAATAAGATCAATAGTGGGAAGAATAATGGTATGGTGTGTGGGAGCTTTCTATTGGGATCGAGCTATTCCCTGTAGGTTCACACAATTGGTGTTTGAAGAGAGGTCAAGGAGAGGGGGGTGGGGAGCGAGGCGAGGGGAGGGGAGGTATAGGTGTGGGCGGAGGCGAGAGAAGAGAGAGAGAAGGGAGAAGGCCAGGAACTTTTTTTCTCTGGGGATGGGGGTACTCAGTCTGGCGCAAGCTCGAGTGAGGCGTGAGTGGCCTAGCGAGTCAGTCAGTCAGTCCGCCAGTCCGTCAGTAAGTAGTCAGTCGTGCCCTTG